>VWND01000030.1:0-336844 GCA_009599575.1 Blumeriella jaapii
TTTTTTTTTTTTTAGGTTTTTGGTTTTTAAAAGCGATTGATTTTTTTATGCGTATGCTTTCGTATATAACGTGCGTTACGCTTTCGAAATAACGTGCGGTTTTTTTTTCCGCTTTTGATCGTAAATTATAATTGTTTTTTTCGTTTTCGGTCGTGAATTATAGCTGTTTTGCTGTTTTGTTTTTTTTGTTTTCGGTAACGCTCGTATTTTCGTTTGAAAAAGCTTTTTTTTTAAAATGGCCGTTATTTTTTTATTTAACTTTTTTTTTTTTTTTTTTTTTTTTTTTTTTTTTTTTTTTTCGTTAGCTTTTTTTTTTTTTTAATTAATTGCTTTTCGCCGCGTTCGCCGCGAATTTTTAAAATGTTTTTAATTTTTATTTGCTTTCGGTATACACGTCTGATTTTACGCGAAAGCATTACAGCGGCTTTTTTTGCTTTTTTGCGTTTTCGAATTTTTTTTAGCGTAAAATGCAATCGCTGTAAAGCTTCGTATATTTAATGCTTTTTTATAAGTTTTTTAAATTTTTACTCGGATTCGCTTTTAATTAGCTATAAGTTTTTGCCGTACGCGCTATCGAAGCGCAAATTCTTTTTTCGGGTTTTAACGATTTTATAAATCGTTTCGATATTATTACCGCCGCTGCCGCTTTTTTTTTTTTTATTACTAAAATTAAAGCTTTTATTAAAACTTTTATTAATTTTATTATTTACGACGCTTATATAAGTCGTTTAAAAAAAAATAACGCTTCGGCTTTTATAATAGTCGGAAGTCGTGCGAATCGCGCCGCGGCTCGGACTGCTGCTGCTGCTGCGCCCGCTTCTGCCGGTTTAGCGGCTGCTGCTGTTTTAAAAGCTTTGGCTGCGCCGGCCCTTTTATTTAACGACGCTAATATAAAACGTATTTTCCGACGTTTCGAAATCGTCGCTCGGATTTATTTTAACCAATTGAATTTAATTCTGAATTTTTACGAAAATATCGTAGCTGCTATTCAAAATTCGATTACGGCTATCGTAAAAGCTTTGATTAGAATAAATCGAATATTTTGCGAATTAGTTTAATATGAATTTTTTCTAGCCTGCCGCTGCTTTTAAATTTGAAAAAAATAGCGATAAAAAAAAAAAATAACGATAATAATACGGATAATAAATCGCTTTAACGGCGGTTTTTAAAATTTTTTAAATTTTTTTTTTTTTTTTTTTTTGCTTTTACGGCGCGTATTCGTTATTGCTCCGTTGCTATTATTTATCGTATTTTTTAAGTATTTTTTTACAATTTTTTTTGCGTTTGTAAAATGGTTTTTTAGCTTTTACGAATTTTCGCTTAATAAATAACCTTTTTATCGCACCAAATAATATCGGCTTTTTTTTGTATTTTTATAAGTTTATATTAATTTAATTTCGTATTTTTCGGGTTTTTAAAATTTTATTATATTATTTTTCGGCTCGGTATCGTTTCGACTTTGCCAAAGTTTTAATAAAAAAACGTGGAAAATATCGTAAATACGATATTAAAAAAAAAGCTCGAGTTAGTAAGCTTGGCCGTATTTATATATAATTCGTTTGATTTTAAAAAGCTTTAAATATTTATTTAAAAGCTTTCGAAAAGGTCGCAGCTGTCGAAGGTTTTTAATCGATAATAATATTTTATCGCTTATTTAAAATCTAGTTTTTTTATATTTAGCGTCGTAAAATCTTTTATAATTCGCGTTGGCTTTTTTTAGCTTTTTATTAAATAATTTTTTTTTTTTTGCAATATTTTAATTCGTTTTTCCGCTAACGGTATTTTTTTTTTACAACGTCGTTTTCGACGTTGCTGTTAAATTCTAAATAAAAGCCGTATAGCATACGAAAAGAAATAGAATCCGTAAAGGCGTATATCGAGTTGTTATACGTAAATTCGGCTAAAATAAGCTTCGTAGTCCAATCGTTTTATCGATAATCGTAATATATGCGAAAATAGAATTTTAAAATTTAATTTTAACGTTTCGTTTGCTATCGGTTTAAAAATAAAAAGCGATATTTAATCGACGTCGTATTTATAAATAAAATATTATTAAAAGCCAGAATTTATTAGTAAAAACTGACTTTTTGTTTGTAATAATTTTTTTAAAACAGCCAAAATCTTTGTAAATATATTATATAAATATTTTAATTAAATCTGGGGCTGAAATCGTTTTTTGTATCGGTATATATTTCGACAGCTTCGTATATCGGTTTATTATAACGAATATCGAATCGTAAATACGATTTCGTTTTTTGCTAAAAAATAAACTCGTAATAAAATTTATAATTATTTTTTTTTAAAATTTCGTAGAAATCGAAAAAAAAGCTAATTCGCTATAAAATCGGTGTTTTTTAAGTTTGCTTTTTTAGCACTTTTTATACGTATTAACGTAACGCTTTACGTCGCTTCGTAAATTAGGCCAGAAATACTTTTTTTCGACCAGTTTTAGCGTTCGCCGAAAGCTTTAATAGCCGGCGGTCGGATCGTCGTAATTAATTTTTAATATTTCGCTTTTAATAACGCTTTTATTCGAAATATACGTACGTTTTTTGTAACGTAGTAATTTATTTTAATTTATACGCTAATATTTTTCGAACTCGGCTCGATTGTTTTACAAAACCGATTCGTACGTTTTTTGTAATATAAAAAAATCAGATTTTTGCAATTTAAAAATAGTTTTATAAATCGGTTTTGTTAATTCGTTATTAGCCGTTTCGGATTGTAATAATACAGCGGCTACGTTTCGTAATATATATTATTTGCAATTAATAATATTAGCAAAAAATAATCCGGCGAAAAAGCTTTTTATTTGGCTTTTTCCCGTTTGCTTTTTATTTTTTGATTTCGTTAACAAAAGTTTCGAATACTTATCGGCGCGAAATGGTTTATGCCCCGATTTTAAGCGTATTTTTATTACGAAAAACATTTTAAAATTTCTTAAATAAGCTAGTTTTAATTTACGATATAACGTAAGCAGCTGTTCGTTATTTTTTTTTTAATTTTCTTTTAAATTTGGGCCGGCGGAAAAAATTATTCGCCGGATTAAAAACTTTTGTTTTATATTCGATTGCAAATTCGTATTTAGCTAATTCGTCGGCCCATTTCGCTTAGCGTCCGTTTAAACGTTTTTTCGTAAAAAAGTATTTTAAATTATAATAATTTGTATATATAATAATAACGTCGGAAGCGTTACGTAAATATTAGTTTTATTATTTAAAAACGTAAATTATAGCTATTAGTTTAGCGTTGTAAATTTTATATTTTTGTTTTATAAAAAAAAGCTTTTTCGAATAATACGCGATAGGATGCTAACGTGCTTTCGCATTTTTTCCGAACAATTAAAATAATATTCCGCTTATAACGAATTTCGAAGCGTTTGTTTCGATTTGAATTTTTAATCGAAAGTCGAAATAACGTAGAATCGGTGTTTGGCAAATTTTTTTTTTAAAAGTAAAAAAGCGATTTTCGCCTCGAATAAAAAGCGAAAAAAGCCCGACATTTTTTTTCGTTGTATTTTTTTTAAAAAATCTGTAATAAATCGGCAAAGCTTAGCGTAGTTTTTAATAAAACGTTTGTAAAAATTAATAAAATTTAAAAACATTTAAATATTTCGCTACGTAGTAAAAAAAAGCCATTTTCGAATATTATTTATTTTTCCTAAGTTTATTTTAATTTTCGTAAAAATAACGACGAAGCTTAGGAATTCGATCGTATTCGTATCGAAAGCATATTTTTTCAGATTTTCGTAAAGTTTGTTAATACGAAGTTTTTCGAAAACTTTTTTTACCGCGTTTGTATAATCGTCGGTGTTACGATCCTGGCCTGGCTAGTGGTAGTTGCCAGTGGTATGGCTGCCAGTGGTATAATTGCCAGTGGTATAAATACTGGTGGTATTGGATTAAGGTTTGGGCACGGACCACCTCGGCCACTAGGCCTCGCGCTAAGTCACGTGATCCACAAGCGCAACCCATTGTATATAAAATTCGCGATCCCGAGCATTTTAGCTCGGTATTTTTTTTTTAATTTATATACGTATTTTTTGGTTTATATTATTCCGATTATTTTCAAGCTAGTTATAATATATAAAAAAACCAAACAATTTTCGCTAAAAAGCTTTATATCTACGGTTAAAAACTCGATTTGTTTTTGCAATTCGAACTTTTTTCAAGCCGCCCGTACCGACGTTTATTTATCGATGCTTTAATTAAAACTTTTTTTTATTGATTTTGTTTCCAAAAAAAGCTGAAGTCTTTTTTTCTTATTAATTTGATTTGCTTCTGTAATTCGAAACGCTTTTTTTTAATATTATAATACTTTATACTTTTTTTATAAATCGACGCGGCATCCGAAAACGAACGCAATCCGTACGATTCGGCTTCGAATCAGCATTTTTATTTTTTGCTTTTGCTTTTGGCGCTTCCGAATTTCTATTCGTTTCAGGCTTTTTCGACGATTTTGGCAGCGAGTTTTTATTTTACGATTTTTTTACCGAATTATAATTATTTGCAGCCGATTTATTTGCTGAATTTTTTCGCTTTACGATCGAATTTAAAATCGAATTGTACGACGCTGATATTTTAATACTTTTAAACCGACGAATGCTTTCAAACCGATTGCTTAATATATCTGTTAACGCTAAAGGATTTACTACGGCCCAGCAGCTTCAAATCGCTTAAATAATCGCTTAAGCTATTGCCGCCGCTCGTTTTCTAACTTTTTCCGCTAATATCGCCCGCGACGTTTTTTTTTTATTTCGAGCTTCGCGCGCTTTTATCGCAGATTTTTAATTAATTTCCGAATATTACTTTTCCGTTTTCGATTTAGCTATTTTTCGAATCGAATTATTTAAAATTAAATATTTTCGCTACGCTTTTAGCGACTATTAAAAAAAATTAAATATAACGCATAAAAAATAAATATAAAATTGTTTATTAAAAAATACTTAAAAAAATTTATATAAAATATAAATTAAGCCAAAGTATATTTTAAATATATTATTAAAAAAGCAAAAACCATTATTTTAAAACATTTGAATCCCGAGTTTTATAACCAAGCCTAATCGGCCCGAAACGTTTTCCGTATTTTTAATCAGCGCTTTTTTAATTATAACCGCGTTTAATTTGCTAAATTGCAATATAATAAGTTTTATATAAACAACGGTCAGATTTATAATAACTTTCGTTTTTTATTTATTCGTTACGCAGTTATTAGCAAAATTGCTAAAAACCGTTGATTTAAAAATATATACGAAAAAGTTATTTTTATTTTTAAATACGATTTCCGAATAAAAAAATACAAAATAAATAATAATTATATTATTTTAAACGAGTTTTTAGCCGTTGCGAATAAAAAATTACGTAATATCCGAACTAAAAAAATAATTTTTATCCGTCGTATAAGCTATTTTTCTTTTGTTATAACTTTTGTTAATCAAGATTCTAGGCGTATTTTCGGTATTTTTAAAATTTTATAACGTTTTACTTTTTTAATTTTTTTTGCTCGCACAGCTTTTTTTTTTTTTAACAAAGATTTTTACGAGCGTATAGCTGCTATTTTTGCTATTTTCGGTTTTTTCCGCTTAGCTGCGCGTTTTTTTAGCGCTTATTATAATTGCGGCAAATCCGGCCATTTCGCAAACGTTTGCTTCGACGCCAAGCTTAATCGCAAAATCGCCGAAATAGCTATCGACGAAAAGCAAAACGATTTGTTAAAAAACTTTTAAACCGTAGTAAAAATTTTTATTATAATAAAAAATTCGATTTATAAAAGGATTTGAAATTTGACTAGCGCTTTTTAATAAAAAAGCGACAGTTTTTAGTTTTTATAAAATTAATACGCAATAAATTATATATTAAAATATTTACATATATCGATAGCGAAGCTAATATTTTCGGTGCGATTAAAACTTTTTTAGCGTATTAACTTTTTTAACGTTTCGAAATAAATTTTATTCGGCTGCATAAGCCTATTATATCCACCGGCTATAATAGCGAGCCGGAGGAGTTTATTTTTTTGTTATTTATTTTTTTTTTTACGATTAATCGACGTCGTGTAAATTTTTTTTTTTTAATTATAAATCTGGGCTTTACCGACGTTTTTATTAGTCGCAAATTTTTATAGCATTACGATTTAAAGCAAGCGTATAGCCAAGGAAAAAACAAAATAAAATAGTTATTCGATATGCCCGTTATTTTTTATTTCAACGAGCAGTTGTTCGTCGATTTTAATCAGCGAAAAAAGCTTAAGATATTTAGTCGTATATATTAAAAAAATGCAAATAAACGAAACAGCGTAATAAAAGTTTTATATATTTTTGCTAATACTTTTATAACGATTAAAAAGGTTTATTTAAGCTTTAAAACTGGTAGACTTTTTATATTTATACGAAATCTCAAAAGCAATTTGCATAAAATGGAAAAGTTTTTTATTGGCAGCCTTGAATCGACCAAGCCGGTTTTTCCAACCGTGCCAATTATTTTTTTATTTTCAATTGCAATATTAGCTATATTTCCGCTTTTGCATTTAGCGCTTTACAAACACGTTACGAAAAGCGAATGCGGGCCGCAAAAAAAAAAAGGTTATTATTATTCAGCGATTACACGTTTATTGTTTTTATATATAATATAAATAAAAAACGTTTTCGCCGTGCGAAAATCGCCGAATCTGAAAAAGTTATATAATTCGCGGTAATAAAAAGCATTTCCGTTTCCGACGTTTTGCAAGCCAAATATAACGACAACGTGGTTTTTGTAAAAAAGCTTTTTTTAATTTAATATTCGGAATTCGAAGAATTGTTTTATAAATAAAAAAGCGATAAACTCGCTTTTCGCCGCTTCGATGTAAATTATAAAATATATTTTGCTACGGAAAATACGCTTTTTATAAAACTATTTAAACGTTTTACGAATAAACAGCTTATAAAAATCAAAAGTTATATTTTCGATAATTTGCATAAAGATTTTATTAAATTTTTTAATGCTTTTTTCGCCGCCCCGATTTTATTTATTAAAAAGTCAAACGATTTTATACGCTTATATATCGATTATCGTAAGTTTAACGATTTTACGAAAAAAAATCTTTATTTTTTATTTTTAATCGACGAAATGCTGACGCGAATTATTAAAGCCAAAATATTTACGAAAATTAATATTTAATAAGTATTTAATCGAATCCGGATATTCGAAAAATTTAAAAAACTAATTAATTTCCGCATCCGATACGATATATATAAATATAAAATTTTTTCGTTCGGTTTTATTAATAAGCCCGTTATATTTCAACGTTTTATTAACGATATTTTTATAAAATATTTAAATGATTTCTGCTTAACGTATTTTAACGATATTTTTATTTATTTCGCGAATAATTTAAAATATAAGATTTACGTTAAAAAAATCCTGTCGATTTTAAAAAAATACGGCCTGAAAGCTGATATTAAAAAATACGAGTTTAATATTACGAAAATCAAATTTTTAAGTTTTGTTATTAATATTCAAAGCATTAAAATAAACCCGGAAAAAATCGCTATTATTAAAAATTGGCAATATACAGCGAATATACGAGGCGTGCAAAGCTTTTTAAGTTTTTGCAATTTCTATAAACGTTTTATAGCCGGCTATAGCCGTATTTGCCGCCTTTTTACTGCTTTTATAAGCAAAAACGTTTTTTCGTATTCGAGAAAAAGCAGAAAAACGTATAGGAAATACTGCGCAAGGCCTTGCTAAATGCTTCTATTTTGTGTTATTACGATTTTTATAAGCAAACTGTCAGGAACCAACATCACGTGTATGAGTCAGGTGATCCGCCAAGACCCTCTGCCTCCTACCAACCCTCGAATAGTACTCTCTGCGGATAGGCCGTAGGGGCCGGATAGTACTGTGGGAGCTGGAAATAACATTTAAGTAAAACACTTTATAGGAGTGATTGCTAAAGAACCAGTTATTAGGGTTATATTAAAAAAGATAAAAAAAGGTCGGGATAAGGGCTGGAAAAGCATACTAAATGGGGCTCGCCTAGTTTCCTGGAAAATACTTTTTTCGAAAGCTCCACCCCTTCTTTTGTATTTATACACGCCTTTTACTAGAAATGTAAAAAGTAGAAATCAGTCTGATTATTAACCCAATCTTATCTGAGCTCTATTGTTTAAATTAGTGTTTCCCTGCCTTTCAATTTTTACATTTTGATTTTTCTATCCACCGGAACGGCAGTTCGATATTATTAAAACAACCTTCTATTATACTATTACATTTATATCGTTATTATCGATATTATGGCTTTTCGCACTCGCAAAAAACAGGCATTTCCAGCTATTTAAAAAAACCCAGCATTTTCGGCTGCTTAGAAAGACTCCGTACCATCGTTTCCCCTGACGTCACCAGCTTCACCAAAAGTCGAAAATACCTCACCACCAGGGCGCGACGATTTCCCAACTCCTTCTATCGAATTATTAAAAGAGGCCACGTTTAAAGCGATTCGGAAGAACTTTTTACCGAAACCCTGATTTATCTGGCTAATAAACGAATCCGCGCCGAACAAAAAAAAAACGATAAACGTAGGAGAGTAAAAAAGATACGAGCTAAAATAAAGCAGAAAAAGATTAAAAAAAGGATCTACGAAATAATCAAAAAATTCGAAAAAACCAAAAAACGCCGAAACGAATTCCGAAAAAAGATTAAACAATTCCAACGAAAACTTAACGCTTTCGAAGATATCGAAAAAAAGGTTTTTATACCCTTTAACACCGTTCCAGCTAAGAAAAAATAAAAAATAACCCAAGCTAGCGATTACTATAAAATATTTTCGGAGCATTACGATAATAATATTTATTAGAAACGATCTAGCATTTCTTCTGAGCATATTATATCTTCTGTAGGAAACACAGCGAATTCGAGCCGAAAAGCACCAAAAATAAAAGACTTTCTAATATATCGAAGGAAAAATATTAAAAAAGCTTAATTTTTTATTCGGCGTGCAAAACGAAGCTTCCGCTAAAATAAAAGGATAATATTCTATACCGATCAAAAGAAAATTAACGCCTGTGTTTTAGTTTTCGACGATAAAATAAAAAAAAAATGAACCGGATACGAACGACGTTCTACGAACATTCGAATCATATAAAACGATTTTAAAAAATAGATATTGGACTTTTTAATAAATGCGGAAAATCGAGAAATCGCGGCTTCGAATTCATACGATAAAGCGAAGCAAAAGAAGTATAAATCAGTTAACGATTTCGTTGCTTATTTAAATAACCTCGAACAGCAGTTGCAAATAATAAACGATGCGACTAAAAAAAAAATGTTTTTCGCAAAACTCCGATTTATTTTTCGAAAAGAAATTATCAAACGAAACAATATTATAGCTATAAATTCGCACGAAAAATTAGTATTAATCGCTCGTCGTATCGAAAGTGCTAATAAAATCATCAGCGACGAAACGAAAAATAATAAACGACGAAACGAACGTAAAAAAAAAAAAAAGAAAAAGATTTATATTTACGATTAAGGTTTAAAAGCTAGAACAAATACATACCGTCTTCGATTCGAAAATACGTTATAAAAAAAGAAACGAAAGCGAGAAAACGACAACTTTAATAAAATCCTTTGAAATCCTAGAATTCCTAACGACTTTTTTTACCTTTCGAAATGCAATCGCTGCCAAAAAAAAAAGCACCGCATGGCCAATTGTTTAAAAGTCGAATATTATAAATGTAATAAAAAAAAATATATAGCCCCAAATTGCCCCGAAGCTAACAAATTTAAAAATTCGGAAAAAGCTTTCGCTCGATTTTAATTTCGTCGCTGCCAATAAAATCGAACGAAAAAAAAAGGTAAAGAATAATAATTTCAGTCGAAATTAAAAAAATCAAAAGCGAAACTCGTACGGAACGAGCTTTTATCGATTGCGGCGCGAAAAAAAACTGCGTAATTCAAAAATTATTAATTAAATATAAATGGAAACCAATTTAAAAACGTATTAATTTATTTACGGTTAAAAGAAAAAAAATAACCATTTACGACACGTATACGCAACTTATTCGCGCCATTAATAATTATAAAACAACTAAAAAAATACAAAGCGATTTCGTGGCTTGCGATATAAATATCCCAGGGGTTTTATTTATTCTAGAATTCCTTTGGTTGCGAAATATCGATTCCGTTATAAGCTTTCGAGCTAAATCGTGGCGATATCTAATCGAACGCTTACAGCTTAATTTCGTTATAATCAAACGTTTTAAAAAGAAATCCAAAAGAAAGCAAGCGTTTTGTATCGTTTTAAAAAAAGCTATTAAAAAACAGCATTAATTACCCTCCAAATACGACGACTACGCCGACGTATTCGACGATACCGCCGCGGTTATTTTAGTTTCTTATTATTTTATAAAATATCGAATAGACTTCGCGGAAGGGAAGGACCCCTTTTAAGGACCAATTTATTTTTTGTCGGAATCTGAATTTACCGAATTGCGCGAATATTTCGATTCGAGTTTAAAAAAAGATTGGATAAAAAGATTTACTAGCTTTGCCGACGCACCGGTAATATTTATACCGAAAAAAAACGGAAGTTTACGATTATGCGTCGATTATAAGAGTCTAAACGCAATTACGGTTAAAAATCGAACTCTCCTACCTTTTATCAGCGAAACTTTGGATCGTTTAAAAAAAGCTAAAATATTTACTAAGCTAGACCTCATTTGGGCGTACTACCGCTTTCGAATAAAAGAGGGAAATGAATGGAAGACTGCGTTTCGCATTCGTTACGGACATTTCGAGTACTGCGTATTACCTTTCGGCCTTTCGAACGCATTAGCAATCTTTCAAGCATATATTAATCAAGCTTTAGTCGGTTTAATGGATATTACGTATGTAATTTACCTCGACGATATTTTAATATTTTTCGAAAACCTCGACGATTATACAAACGCGGTAAAAAAAATTTTCGAAAGATTTCGTATTAACAAATTTTACGAAAATCTGAAAAAATGTGCTTTCGACACGAATACGATTAAATTCCTAGGCTTCGTCGTTATTTCTACGGGAATTGAAATGGATCCAGGAAAAATGGATAGTATTCGGAAATGGCCCCCTTCTACTACGTAGCGAAATATTTAAGTGTTTTTAGATTTTACTAACTTTTACAAACGTTTTATTAAAAATTACGCTAAGCTTTGCCGACCTATTACAAATTTTTTAAAAGGGATGCAACGAGAAAAAATGTCGGACCTTTTTCGTTTTCTATTCGAAGCGAAGCTCGCCTTTTTACTTTTAAAAGAAAAGTTTTGCCAAGCACCGATTCTACGCCATTTCGATTTTCGATTAAAAATTTAAATCGAAACAAACGCTTTAAAATTCGTTATAGGCGGAATATTATCTTAATTATTCGGCGAAAGTACGGAGGCACGTTGGCATCCTATCGCGTATTATTCGAAAAAGCTTTTTTTTATAAAACAAAAATATAAAATCTACGACGCTAAGCTAATAGCTATAATTTACGCTTTCAGATAATAGAGCTAATATTTACGTAGCGTTTCCGACGTTATTATTATACGTACAAATCATTATAATCTGAAATACTTTTTTACAAAAAAACGTCTAAACGGACGCTAAGCGAAGTGGGCCGACGAGCTAGCTAAATACGATTTTACAATCGAATATAAAACAGAAGTTTTTAACCCGGCGGATGGTTTTTCTCGCCGGCTAAATTTAAAAAAAAATTTAAAAAAAAATAACGAACAGCTGTTTACGCTGCATCGTAAGCTAAAACTAGCTTATTTGAGAAATTCTAAAGTATTTTCCGCAGTAAAAACACGTCTAAAATCGGAGCATAAACTATTTCGCGCCGATAAGTATTCGGAGCTTTTGTTAACGGAATCAGAAAATAGAAAACAAGCGGAAAAAAGCCAAATAAAAAGCTTTTTCGCCGGATTGTTTTTTGCTAATATTATTAATTGCAAACAATATATACTACGAAGCGTAGCCGCTGTATTATTACAATCCGAAACGGCTAATAACGAATTAGCAAAACCGATTCATAAAACTATCTTTAAGTTGCAAAAATCTGATTTTTTTGTATTACAGAAAACGTACGAATCGGCTTCGCAAAGCAGTCGAGCCGAATCCGAAGAATATTAGCGTATAAGCCAAAATAGATTATTACGTTATAAAAAACGTGCGTATATTTCGAATAAAAGCGCTATTAAAAGCGAAATATTAAAAATTAATTATAACGACCCGACCGCCGGCTATTAGAGCTTTCGGCGAACGCTAGAACTGGTCGAAAAAAAGTATTTCTGGCCTGGTTTACGAAGCGACGTAAAACGTTACGTTAATACGTATAGAAAATGCCAGAAAAACAAGCCTAGAAAGCACCGACCCTATGGCGAGTTAGCCTCTTTTTCGACTTCTACGAAACCTTAGGAAAAGATAACCATAGATTTTATTACGGATCTATTTTTTAACAAAAGACGAAATCGTGTTTACGATTCGATATTCGTTATAATAAACCGATATACGAAGCTGTCGAAATACATACCGATATAAAAAACGATTTCAGCCCTAGATTTGGCTAAAATATTTATATAATACGTTTACAAAAATTTTGGCTGCTTTAAAAAAATTACTACAAACAAAAGGTCAGTTTTCATTAATAAATTCTGGTTTTCAATAATATTTTATTTACAAATACGACGTCGATTAAACACCGCTTTTTATTTTTAGACCGATGGCCAAACGGAACGTTAAAATCAAGTTTTAGAATTTTACTTTCGCACGTATTGCGATTATCGATAAAACGATTGGGTTACGAAGCTTGCTTTAGCCGAATTTACGTATAACAACTCGATATACGCTTTTACGGATTTTATTTTTTTTCGCATGCTATACGGTTTTTATCCAGAATTTGACAGCAACGTCGAGAGCGACGTTGTAAAAGAAAGGGTATCGTCAGCGGAAAAACGAGTTAAAATATTGCAAAAAAAAAGAAAAATATTTAATAAAAAACTAAGAAAAGCCAACGCGAATCACAAAAGGTTTTACGACGTTAAACACAAAAAAACTAGATTTCAAATAAGCGATAAAATACTATTATCGACTAAAAACCTTCGATAGCTGCGATTTTTTCGAAAGCTTTTAAATAAATATTTAAAGCTTTTTAAAATCAAACGAATTATATACGAGTACGGCCAAGCTTACCAACTCGAGCTTCCTTTTTAATATCGTATTCACGATACTTTCCACGTTTTTTTATTAAAATCTTGGCAAGGTCGGAACGATACCGAGCCGAAAAATAATATAATAAAACTTTAAAAACCCGAAAAATACGAAATTAAATTAATATAAGCTTATAAAAATACAAAAAAGGGCCGATATTATTTGGTGCGATAAAAAGGCTATTTACCAAGCGAAGACTTCTAAAAGCCAGAAAACCATTTTACGAACGCAAAAAAAATTATAAAAAAATACTTAAAAAATACGATAAATAATAGCAACGGAACAGTAACGAATGCGCGCCGTAAAAGTAAAAAAAAAAAAACAAAAACATCTAGAAAAATTTTAAAACCGCCGCTAAGCCAATTTATTTTCATCGTTATCCCTCTTCCTATCGTTATCGCTATTTTTTTCAGATTTAAAAGCAGCGGCAGGCTAAAAAAAAAATTAATACCAAACGAATTCGCAGAATATTCGACTCACCCTAATCAAGGTTCCTACGATAGCCGTAGTCGAATTTTGAATTGCAACCACGATATTCTCGTGGAAATCCAGAATTTAATTTAATTGGTCAAAATGGGTCCGAGCGACGTTTTCGAAACGTCGAAAAATACGTTTTATATTAGCGTCGTTAAAAAAAGGGGCCGGCGCAGCCAAAGCTTTTAAAACAGCAGCAGCCGCCAAACCGGCAAGAACGGGCGCAGTAGCAGCGGCGGCAGCTCGAGCCGCGGCGCGATTCGCACGACCTCCGATTATTATAAGAGCCGAAGCGTTATTCTTTTTTGAACGATTTATATAAGCGTCGTAGATGATAAGGTCGATAAAGGTTTTAGCAAAAGTTTTAGCTTCGGCAGCAAAAAAAGGAAAAGCGGCAGCGGCTGTAGCAGCATCGAAACGATTTATAAAATCGTTAAAGCTCGCGAAAAATATTTGCGCCTCGATAGCGCGTACGGCAGAAACCTGTAGCTAGTTAAAAGCGAATTCGAATAAAAATTTAGAAAACTTACAGAAAAACATTAAGTATGCGAAGCTTTGCAGCGGTTGCATTTTACGCTGAGAAACTCGAAAACGCAAAAAGGCAAAAAGTCCGCTGTGATGCTTTCGCGTAAAATTAAACGGACGCACCGAAAGCAAATAAAAGTCAAAAGCATTTTAAAAGTTCGCGGCGAACGCGGCGAAAAGCAATTAATTAAAATAAAAAAAAGCTAACGAAAAAATAAAAATAAAAAAAAAAAAAAAAAAAGTTAAACAGAAAAATGGCGGCTATTTTAAAGAAAAAGGCTTTTTCAAACGAAAATGCGAGCGCTACCGAAAACAAAAAAAACAAAACAGCAGAACAGCCATAATTCACGATCAAAAGCGGACGAAACAGTTACAATTCACGACCGAAAGCGGAAAAAACCGCACGTTATTTCGAAAGCGTAACGTACGCTATATACGGAAGCATACGCACAAAAAAATCAATCGCTTTTGGAAACCAAAAGCCTAAAAAGGGGGGTAATATTAGGAACCAATATCACGTGTATAAGTCAGATGATTCGCCAAAACCCTCTGCCTTTTACCAATCCTCGAATAATACTTTCTGCGGATAGGCCGTGGGGGCCGGATAATACTATGAGGGCTGAAGATAATATTTAAGTAAAACATTTTATGGGAATAATTGCTAAAAAACCAATTATTAGAATTATATTAAAAAAAATAAAAAAAAATCGGGATAGGGACTGGAAAAGCATACTAAATAGGGCTCGCCTGGTTTCCTGGGAAATATTCTTTTCGAGGGCTCCACCCCTCCTTTTGTATTTATACACGCCTTCTACTAAAAATGTAGAAGGTAGAAATCAGTCTGACTATTAACCCAACCTTATCTGAGCTCTATTATCTGAACTAGTGTTTCCCTGCCTTTCAATCCTTACACAAACGCGCCTGAAAACCGATTTTTTTAATAGGATAATAATTGGCGTATTATCGCAATTGCAAAAAAATGATTTTTATTATCCGATCGGTTTTTTTTTTAAAATTATAATCGACGCCGAATTTAATTATCCGATTTACGACAAAAAGCTTTTCGCTATTTTTCGCTTTTTTAAAAATTATAAGCCGAAATTGTTAAACGCTTAAAAAAACGTATATATATATATCGATCACCGCGCTTTGGAATATTTTATAATAATTAAAAACTTTTCGGCCCGATAAGCCCGATAGGCCGAGTTTTTCGCGGATTTTTATTTTACAATTATATACCGGTCGGAAATTATTAATACGCTCGCTAATATTTTTTTTCGTAAAAACCAAAATATTTTTTTATTAAAAGCGCGATAGCGAACAGTTCGAAAGCAGCAGATACTTCCAAACGATAAATTAAATTTTAAAATTTTAAAAAAAATGGCTGTTAAAAGCATAATTACGTTGGCGCCTGTGAAAATAGCGTCCGATAAACGCGATAACGACAGTATTTTCTCCAAAAAAAACAGCGAAAACGAAAAAAATAAAATGCTTATAAAAAAACTCGCAGATTTAATTTTCGTAATCGCGTACGATATATATAATTATATAATTATAAACGATTTGCTGCAAGCTAATAAAAACTTTTTTTTTTCGAAGCGCAACGAACGCAAGTTCGCAATTATAGCTTTAATTATTAATTGCGACAAAACAAATTGTTTTTTTAAAACAGATTAATAATATTTTTAAAATCTTCCGAACTGCGAACCTTTTTAATCCGATATATTTACGAACAGTTTTGCGTAGCATACGCTGAAATAAAAAAAATAAAGCTTTTGGTCGGTCGTAAATATTATTAAAAAGCTATAAAAGCAGATATACAGCAATACGTTTCGAATTATCGTTGCATACGAATAAAAGCTAAGCGCGATAAAACCCCGGGCTTTTTAAAGCTTTTGCTTATATTTAACAAGCTTTATTAATATTTAACGATAGATTTTACGAAGCTTTTATTAAACGAAAATGGTCACGACTTCGCTTTCGTAATAATAAATCGCTTATTAAAAAGCTTTTGTCAATTTTTTGCTATAAGATTATTATAGCGAAAGAATTAATAGTTTTGTTTTTGGTTTATTAAATGCGCTATTTCGGCATGCCGGATTTAATTATTTCGGACCGAAAAGCTCAGTTTGTTTCGGTTTTTTAACAAAAACTCTGCCGTATATTAAAAATCAAAATCAAATTGATTATTGCGTATAATTTTAATATTAATAGGCAGATTAAAATAATAAACTAATATATTAAGCAACGCTTTCGCTTTTTTTGCTTTTATTATTAAAATAATTAAAAACGCTTTTTACTTTTGATAAATATTATATAATTGATTTTGCCGCACGAGTTTTTCGGCAACGTTTTTTTTTTTCAAATTTTAAATAAATACGAAGCTCGTATATTTTGGAATATAAACAATTTTCGTTTTTTTCGCTCGGCCATCGAAAAACTTAACCGCGACGAAGCTTTGCATTTGGCTTTCCGAATTAAAAAAATTATAAAATACGTATAATCGTTTATTACGCAGCAATAAGCCAAAATAAAGCGCTTCGCTAATTTGCATAAACGACCGGTAAATTAAAATATAAGCGACGAGGTATTAATAAATATTAAAAATTAAAAGCTCGACCGACCTTTCCGAAAGCTTTCGGACAAATAGTACGGTTTAATTAAAGTCGTCGATAAAATAAAAAAAAATTGAAAGTTTAATTTTTCCGCAAATTGGTTAATTCATTTAATTTTCTATTTATATTCGCTTCGAAAACATATTAGTAATTTTTTACCTGGCTAACGCCGCTCCGAATCAGCTTTTTGTAAGGGGACGAACGAGCAGAAGGTTCGTAGGTGATTTACATTAACTACGAGGTTCTAAATTAAAGGTGTCGCGAAGTCTAAGATACAATATGTGCGGGCTTCGATGTCACGTGACAACAACGTGACCTTCGGACCACGTAACCAACGAACTAACGTTTTATTTTTTTATATATAATCTTTTTTCCATTTTTTACTTAATTTCTTCGTCGTCGGAATTTACTTTTATAAATCGAACTTCGTTCGCGAAGCGTTTTTGTAAACGAATGCGAAGTTCAGCTGAAATAATAGAAAAAATGGTAAAAAAGGCAGGCTTTCCTAGTTTCGGAAGCAGAACAACTGATTTTTTTGTAATAAAAAAGAAATTAATAACAGTTTTTTTGTGTTTGATAACGGTTGTAAAAGCTTTTTTTAATAATAAAAGCTTATTTTCGTTATTTATCGACTTAGCACGTTTTCTGTTAGCAATTCTGGTTTTAGCCAGTTTTGTTTTAATCGAATAAAGTTTTTAAAAGAAACGTATAACGAATTCAGCTATAAAATTATATGCGTTGACAACGTTTTTTAATAATTTTTAAAACTGATTTTCGGCGTTGTAACTACGCTATTATATTAAATAAAAAAAGTTGGGATTTCGTTTAAAGTCGAAAATAGCGTTTATAGCTTATAATAAGCTTTCGTTTGCGTCGATAAAAACAAATGAAAAAAAGGGGTTTTTCTGTTTTAAAAAAGAGTCGTTGTAAGCAGGTTTAAGCAAATTGATATGAAAAACAAAATATAATAGTTTTTGCTCGAAAAATAATTTCAGTTTGTAATTATAAAAGCTTAAAATTTCGGCGATTTTGTAAAAACCGTAGAATTTGTTATTTAATTTTTTAATTGGTCTAGTGAAAATTATATTACGTTTATTAAAAAATACGTTATTTTTTATTTTGTAAACAAAAGCTGATTGGCGTTGTTAATTAAAATAATATTTTTGATCGGTTAACGCTGAAATCAGATTTGTACGTAAAAATAATTTTAACTTTTTTATTTTGTCGGCGAAATCGTTTTTTTTCGTATTTGCTATTCGCAAAATGCGTAAAATAAAACCTAGAATAAGTTTAAATAGAAAAAAGCTTATTCGGAAGTAAAAGCTTTTGTTAGCGTAAAAAAAAGAAATTCCGGTAAAAGCGTTTACAGCGTTATTCGCTGCGAATTCAATTAAAAAAAGCCAATTTTCCCAATTTTTTTAAGCGTATTCGACGAATTATTTCAAATAGAAAAATAGATAAGCGTTCGCGTTTTCGATTTGGCCGTTTGTTTCGGAGTAAAAACTAATAAATAGCGTAATATTGGTTCCGAAACGGTGATTAATAACTTTTCAAAACTGTAAAACAAATAAAAAACCTCGGTTTGAAATTATAAAATCGGAAAGATTATATAAACGCTAAATATTTTTGTAAAACAATTTAGCTAAGTCTGTCGCTTTTATAGCTGTATAACAGGTTGTATAATATCGTTTTTTAATAAAGCGACAAATTATTATTATAATTAAATTGTTTCGGCTTTTATGCTTTTTTATTAAAAAAAGGTTTATAAAATCGACCGATATATAATTCCAACGGCGTAAAAAAATAAATAAAAGTTTGAAAAGTTTTTGATAGCGTTAATTAGTATTTGTATTGCGAAAACAGCCGTTGCAATTGCGAATAAATATTTTGCAATTTTCGGAAACTAATAGCTAATAATAATTTTTATTAATAATTTCGTAAAGCTTGTTTTTGCCAGAATAGCCTGTTTTTTATTAAATTATAAGTTATTTGTAAAAGCCAGGTACGAATAAAAACGTTTAAATTCGGTATATCGAAAACGTAAAATCGGTTTCGGAAATACAATTTATTATTGCGTATAGCGTATTTAAAAAGTTATAACGTTTTAGATTTCGGAATACTTTTTTTGGTTTAAGCATTTTTTTTTTTGGTAGCGATTTATAGTTTATTAATAAAATAGTATTTATTTAAAAATCGTAAAAGCTTTTCGTCGTTTGCTTCGGATTGTTTTAGCGAAGCCGGAAAAGCGGTTAAAACTTCGGTCAGATAATATTTTTTAAAAAAGGCTTGGTTTTGAAACTGAATTCTTTCGTTTAAAAAATTCTAAAAAAGGTTTTAAAAGCGTCGGGTTAAAAAATCAAATTTGCTATTTTGTTTTTTAAATTTAAATATAATTATAAAATCAAAGCCAATTAAAAACTCGCTTCAGCGTATTTAACGCTTATTAAATTGTTTAATCGTTATAAAATATTTTAAATTTCGGTAGTTTATAAATATTCGAATTAAATAAGCAGCTTTTTGTAATTCGGCTCGCTAACTTTCGAAGCAACGTATAATAACGAAAAGTTTTTTATTATAAATTTCGTAATTGCATTCGGCAAAATCGAACTTTTTCGATATAAAAGCGATTGGATAAAATATTTTTACATCGTTTTTTTAAAAAAAAAATTTTTAAAAAAAACGTAATTATAAACGTTAGTTTCAACGAATATTTTTTTATTAAAATTAAAATGGAACAACGTAAATGCAATCGTAAAAGCTAATTTGAAAAATTCGAAAGCTTTCGCATAATCGTCGTTAAAATTTTATTTAATATTTTTTTTCGTTAAATTTATTAAAAAAATAACGATTCTAAAAAAACCCTTAATAAATCGTCGATAAAAATTCGCAAAATTTAAAAACGCTTATACGTTTTTAACGTTGAAAAAAAAATTCCAGTCCGTAATCGCTTCGAGCTTTTTAAGATTTATTTTGATTTTAGTAGTAAAAATAATTATTTTAAAATAAACGATTTTTTGAATTTCGAACTCGCATTTTTTTATATTTAATTGTAGGCCCGCGTTAAAAAAAGCTTAAAAAACAAAATTAACGTGTTTTTTATGTTTTTGAAAATCGTTTAAATAAATTAAAATATCGTTTATATAAATTATATAAAAGATATTTAAATAAAATCGTAAAATATCGTTTATGCGAAATTGAAAAATAGCGAAAGCGTTGTATAATCCGAAAAGCATAATTAAAAATTCGAATAAGCTATATTTCGTATTAAATGCAATAAGCTATTTATAGCCTTTTTTTATTCGAATTTTATTAAAAGCGGCGAAAACGTCGAATTTAATATAAAATTTGGCTTTGCTTAATCGTAAAAGCGTTTTTTAAACCAATAATAAAAGATATCGGTTTTTAATTATAATAGCGTTAAAAGCTTTGTAATCGACGCAAAATCGTAATTTTTTTTTTAGTTTTTTCGCGAATAAAACTAAAAAAGCTGCGAAAAAAAAGTTCGTTCGGATCCAGCTTTTTTCGAGGTTTTTTTTAAAAAATTTGCGTAAAACTTGAAATTCGTCGATTAATATATTATACAAAAGGCCGTATAAAAATACTGCTTCAGATCGAAGTTTTATCGTATAATTAACGCTTTTTTTATAAAATGCAAATTTATTAGCTTCGATAAAATTAAAAGCGGCTAGGTAATAATAATAGTAAAAAAAAAGTTTTATTCGAAGATCGATTAACGGTTTAATTTAAAAAGCCAAACGAATATTTTTCAATAAAGCTTCAGCGAAGTAAAATTCGGCTGAAAATTGTTATCGTGCAATCTAAAAAAGCTTATTCTTTTGCAATTAATCGATTTCAAATAATATAATAAAAAAAGATTCGTCGGTTAAAACGCTTAATTTATATAATTGTTAATTAATTTCGTATAAAAAAGCTGAAAATACCTCGACTTCTGATTAAAAAGCCAAAGTAGTAAATACAACTGCTTCTGTACGACGAAGTGTAGCTAATAGAACGACGGTTTTGTAAAAATGGCGTTTCTGAATTAAGCCTGAAACGGCCAATTAATAAATGCGTTAAAATAAGCAATTCGTACGACAGAAATTTAAATTAAAACAAAAAATATTCGTAGTCCAATTAATATAAAAGTTATATATCCGAAGCCAAAGCTTTTTTAAAATAAAATCGTATTTTCCTAGTATTATAATAAAAGCTGTAACTAGTTCGATATGGCCGGCGATATTAATTTAAAAAAAGATTTAATAAGTAATATCGCCGTAAATAAAAAAGCGTTCGTTAACCACGGTAAATTTACGTAGATTAATAAATAAAACAAAAATCAATTCGTAGTATTATACGAAAAAATAATTAATAAAATTATCGGTAGCTTCGAAATCGTTTAAAAAATAGATTTTAATATATATATTATTAATAATTATAATACAAAACAATATCAAATATAATTCCGGAACGCCGTTCAAAGCAGATAATTCCAATTTATTTTTTAAAAGTTTCTGATAATAACAATTATTAAAAACAGTTAGTTTTCCGATTTTTTTGCTTCGGCTTTAGCTTTTTTAATTTAAAAAAAATCGGAGCAATCAGCAGCGCGGTATTTATCGCTGGCATATTATAAGCAAAAATTATTAGCAAAAAAATAAATTCGGCGCGCTAATTTTTCGGCATTATTTATTAAGCGTTTATTTTTAGCTATATCGGCTGCGGTTTATGTAATTGCTTTGGTTTAAATAACGCTGAAATTTATAAAATCGCTTTAAATAATAGTCGTAATAGCAATTTTAAATATAAAAGCAGAAAAAGTAATTTCCGTATTACGGCTTTCGGTTTTATAATAATTAAAATTTAATTATCGAAAAACGGTATCGGTTTCGCGTATTTAAACGTAAAAACCAATAAAATCGGTTTTTAAATCGGAAAAATTAATATAAAACAAACGGATAATTATATTAAAATAAAAAGCTTCGCGCAGAATAACGATAGCGGCTTTGTTATTAAATTTAATATAACTTTTAATTTCCAGCCAAATAAAAAAAAAAAAAAAAAATTAATTGCTTTGTTTAAAAAATAATTTTTTTTTAAATATATTTGCTTATTAATTAAAAACACCGAACGATTATTAAAAAACTTGAATTATTTTTGCAATAGTTAAATAAAAAAAAATGCCGTTCGTACGTAAACTTTTTTGTAAAACGCTTTTGGCTGTATCGGAAAAGCGGAAAAAAAAGTAATTTATGCGATTTTATTCGATCGCATATTAATTTTGATTAAAACGAAACTTTAGAATTATATTTTAAAAAAAAATAGTAAAATGCTTCGTAACGTTGCCGATATTATCCGAATTTGTGAATTTATCGGGGTCGGAAAAAGCAGGTGTTTTTTTTTCTGCGTTTAAAATATTCGGTGTATTTTAACTGGTAAAAGCTTATTTTCGGAAATTAGCAAATTCGGCTTCGCGGTTTTAAATTATTTTCTTTTAAAAGGCCTTTTTTTCCTAGTATTATACCGTTTGAATATTTAGCTTTTAAACGAGATTATTTAGTTTAGCTTTAAATAATACTATTATATCGTTCTGTTTTATCGCGTAAGCGAAGATATCGAAGATTTCTTAAAAGCAGGCTTTCGTATTAGCGATCAAAGCGGCGACGATTTGGTCGGAGTATTTAAAATATTCTAAAATAAAGCAATTGAAAAGTTCCGACAATTTGGAAAATTCCGATATTTTCGATATTAGTGCCCGTTAAAAAAAAGCGTGAAATATGTTTTGTTTCGGAATATAAGCAGAAGCAGAACAGGGTTTTTTGAATGTAAATCTTATATCAGAAGAAGTTATCGTTTTTTATATTAAAAAGGATTGTCGTTTCGTAGTTTCGTATAAAAGGTCGTAAAAGTCGTAAAATTATTATCGCGATAAGATTGATTTTTTGTATACGCAAAAGCAAAACAGAGTTAGCAGGCCTTTTCAGCTCGAAAGCTGAAATAAAAGTGTTAAAAGAGTTTTGATAATTAATATATAAAAAAACGAACGAGCAAAAGGTTCGTAGGTGATTTGCATTAACTACGAGATTCTAAATTAAAAGTGTCGCGAAATCTAAGATACAATGTGTGCGGGCTCCGATGTCACGTGACAACAGCGTGACCTTCGGACCACGTGACCAACGAACTGACGTCTCATTCCCTCACACTTTTATTTAATTATTTTCTAAATAAACGAAATAAAAGATCGAAAAAATAATAAATTCGAAATTGCATAAAAAAGTGTTGTAATATCAGATTAATTAAAAGAGCGCTAATAAAAATCTCGAATAATACTTTTGTTTTGACGCTATAACGGCCTTTTATATTTTTTAAGCATTTTATCGATCGCATTTCACCGCTAAAAGCTTTCCACGAGCATTTTCCGTATAATTGTAAGCTTATAACGAAAGCAAAAAAGATTATACTAAATTGGAAAACGATAGACCTATAATTACAACTGCGAGGACGCAGTTTTTCGAAGGGGGGGGGTAGTATTACGATTTTGGCCTGGCTAATGGTAATTGCCAATAATATAGCTGCCAGTGGTATAATTGCCAATGGTATAAATGCTGGTGGTATTGGATTAAGGTTTGGGCACGAACCATCTCGGCCATTAGGCCTCGCGCTAAGTCACGTGACCCATAAGCGCAATCTATTATATATAAAATTCGCGACTCCGAGCATTCTAGCTCGGTGTTTTTCTTTCAATTTATATGCGTACCTTTTGGTCCATATCATCCCGATCATCCTTAAGCTAGCTATGACAGTCGGAATTTTCGAAAAATATTAAAATATCGTCGAAATAAATTATATACGTAATATTTATTAAACCGATTAAAACTTGATTAATATACGCTTAAAAAGTTGCTGATGCGTTCGAAAAGCCGAAAAATAATACGCAGTATTCGAAGTGTTCGTAACGAATGCGAAACGTAGTTTTCCATTTATTTATTTTTTTTATTCGAAAGCGATAATACGCCCAAATAAAGTTTAGTTTGGTAAATATTTTAGTTTTTTTTAAACGATTTAAAATTTCGTTTATAAAAGATAGGAAATTTCGATTTTTAACCGTAATTGCGTTTAAATTTTTATAATCGACGCATAATCGTAAACTTTCGTTTTTTTTCGGTATAAATATTACCGGTGCGCCGGCAGAGCTAATAGATTTTTTTATTTAGCTTTTTTTTAAATTCGAATCGAAATATTCGCGCAATTCGGTGAATTTAGATTTCGATAAAAAGTAAATTGGTTTTTAAAAGGGATTTTTTTTTTTCGCGAGATTTATTCGATGTTTTATAAAATAATGAAAAATTAAAATAACCGCGGCGGTATCGTTAAACACGTCGGCGTAGTCGTCGTATTTAAAAGGTAATTAATGCTGTTTTTCAATAGCTTTTTTCAAAACGATATAAAATATTTGTTTTTTTTTGGATTTTTTTTTAAAACGTTTGATTATAACGAAATTAAGCTGTAAGCGTTCGATTGGGTATCGTTACGATTTAGCTCGAAAGCTTATAGCGGGGTCGATATTTCGTAATCAAAAGAATTTTAAAATAAATAAAACCTTTGAAATATTTATATCGCAAGCTACGAAATCGCTTTGTATTTTTTTAATTGTTTTATAATTATTAATAGCGCGAATAAGTTGCTTATGCGTGCCGTAAATAATTACTTTTTTTTTTTTAATCGTAAATAAATTAATACGCTTTTAAATTAGTTTTTATTTATATTTAATTAATAACTTTTGGATTATACAGTTTTTTTCCGCGCCGCAGTCGATAAAAGCTCGTTTCGTACGAATTTCGCTTTTGGCTTTTTTAATTTCGATTAAAATTATTATTTTTTGCATTTTTTTTTCGCTCGATTTTATTAGCAATAACGAAATTAAAATCGAGCGGAAGCTTTTTTCGAATTTTTAAATTTGTTAGCTTCGGAACAATTTGAAATTATATATTTTTTTTTATTGCATTTATAATATTCGACTTTTGGACAATTAGCTATGCGATGTTTTTTTTTTGGCAGCGATTGCATTTCGAAAAATAAAAAAAATCGTTAAAAATTTTAAAATTTCAAAAGATTTTATTAGAATTATCGTTTTTTCGCTTTCGCTTTCGTTTTTTTTTTATAACGTATTTTCGAATCGAAAGCGATATATATCTGTTTTAGCTTTTAAGTTTTAATCGTAAATATAGTTTTTTTTTTTTTTTTTTTTTTTTTTTTTTGCGTTCGTTTCGTCGTTTATTATTTTTCGTTTCGTCGTTAATAATTTTATTAATATTTTCGATACGACGAGCGATTAATATTAATTTTTCGTACGAGCTTGTAGCTGCAGTATTGTTTCGTTTGATAATTTTTTTTCGAAAAATAAATCGAAGTTTTGCGAAAAGCATTTTTTTTCTAGTCGTATCGTTTGTTATTTGCAATTGCTGTTCGAGATTATTTAAATAAGCAACGAAATCGTTAATTGATTTATGCTTTTTTTATTTCGTTTTATCGTATAAATTCGAAGCCGCGATTTTTCGATTTTCCGTATTTATTAAAAAGTTTAATATTTATTTTTTGAAATCGTTTTATATGATTCGAATATTCGTAAAACGTCGTTCGTATCCGGTTTATTTTTTTTTTATTTTATCGTCGAAAATTAAAACACAGGCGTTAATTTTTTTTGGTTAGTACAAAATATTATTTTTTTATTTTGGCGGAAACTTCGTTTTGTACGTCGAATAAAAAATTAAGTTTTTTTAATATTTTTTTTCGATATATTAAAAAGTTTTTTATTTTTAATGCTTTTCGGCTCGAATTCGCTGTGTTTTTTACAAAAGGTATAATATATTTAAAAAAAATGCTAGATCGTTTTCAATAAGTATTATTATCGTAATGCTTCGAAGATATTTTATAATAATCGCCAGCTTGGGTTATTTTCTGTTTTTTTTTAATTAGAACGGTGTTAAAAAATATAAAAACTTTTTTTTCGATATTTTCGAAAGCGTTAAGTTTTTGTTAAAATTGTTTAATTTTTTTTCGGAGTTCGTTTCTGTAAGGATTGAAAGGCAGGAAAACACTAATTCAAACAATAAAACTCAGATAAGATTGAATTGATAGTCAGACTGATTTCTATCTTTTATATCTCTAATAAAAAGCGTATATAAATACAAAAAAAAAATGGAGCCCTCGAGAAAAGTATTTCCCAGGAAACCAAGCGAATTTTATTTAATATGCTTTTCCAGCCCTTATTCCGATCTTTTTTTAATTCTTTTTAATATAATTTTAATAACTGATTTCTTAGCAATTATTTTTATAAAATGTTTTACTTAAATATTATTTTCAGCTTTTATAATATTATCCGGCCTCCACGGCCTATTCGCAGAAAATATTATTCGAAAATTAATAAAAAACAAAAGATCTTGGCGAATTATTTGATTTATATACGTGTTACAGCTAGCTTAAGGGTGATCGGGATAATATGGACCAAAAGGTACGCATATAAATTGAAAGAAAGACACCGAGCTAGAATGCTCGGGGTCGCGAACTTTATGTACAATGGGTTGCGCTTGTGGGTCACGTGACTTAGCGCGAGGCCTAGTGGCCGAGGTGGTCCGTGCCCAAACCTTAATCCAACACCACCAGCATTCATACCACTGGCAGCCATACCACTGGCAGCCATACCACTGGCAGCCATACCACTAGCAGCCATACCACTGGCAGCCATACCACTGGCAATTACCACTAGCCAGGCCAGGGTCGTAACACTACCCTCCCCCTCCGAAAAACTGCGTTCTCGCAGTTGCAATTATGGATCTATCGTCTTTCAATTCAGTGTAATTCTTTCTGCTTTCGTTATAAGCTTGCAATTATGCGAGAAATGCTCGTAAAAGGCTTTTGGCGGTGGGGTGCGATCGGTGGAATGCTTAAAGAATATAAAAAGCCGTTATAGCGTTAAAATAAAAGTATTATTCGAAATTTTTATCAGCGCTTTTTTAATTGATTTGGTATTGTAATATTCTTTTATGCAATCTCGAACCTATTATTTTTTTGATTTTTTATTTCGTTTGTTTAGAAAATAGTTGAATAAAAGCTGGTTCGGAGCAGCGTTGGCCAGGTAAAAAGTTGCTAATGTATTTTCGAAGCGAATATAAATAGAAAATTAAATAAATTAACCAATCTGCGGAAAAATCAAGCTTTTAATTTTTTTCTATCTTATCGACGATTTTAATTAGGCCGTACCATTTATTTGAAAACTTCCGAAAAAGTCGATCGAGCTTTTAATTTTTAATATTTATTAATACTTCGTCGCCCGCATTTTAATTTATTAGTCGTTTGTATAAGTTAGCGAAGCGTTTTATTTTGGCTTGTTATTACGCAATAAACGATTGCGCGTATTTCACAATTTTTTTAGCCCGAGAAGCTAGATGCAAAACTTCGTCGCGGTTGAGCTTTTCGGTGGCCGAGCGAAAGGAACGAGGATTGTTTATATTTTAAAATATACGAGCCTCGTATTTATTTAAGATTTGGAAAAGAAAAACGTTGCCGAAAGATTCGTGCGGTAAAATTAATTATGTAATATTTATCAAAAATAAAAAGCGTTTTTAATTATTTTAATAATAAAAGCAAAAAAAGCGAAAGCGTTGCTTAATATATTAATTTATTATTTCGGTCTGCTTATCGATATTAAAATTGTACGCAATAGTTAATTTAATTTTGGTTTTTAATATGCGGCAGAGTTTTTGTTAAAAAACCGAAACAAACTAAGCTTTTCGGTCCGAAACAATTAAATTCGGCATGCCGAAATAACGCACTTAATAAACCAAAAACAAAACTGCTAATTTTTTCGCTATAATAGTTTTATAGCAGAAGATTAACAAAAGCTTTTTAAATAAGCGATTTATTATTACGAAAGCAAAATCGTAACTATTTTCGTTTAATAAAAGCTTCGTAAAATCTATCGTTAAGTATTAATAAGATTTGCTGAATATAAGCAAAAGCTTCAGAAAGCCCGGAGTTTTATCGCGCCTAGCTTTTATTCGTATACAACGACAATTCGAAACGTACTGTTATATATCTACTTTTATAGTTTTTTAATAATATTTGCGACCGATCAAAAGCTTTATTTTTCTTATCCCGGCGTATACTACGCAAAGCTGTTCGTAGATATATCGGATCAAAAAGGTTCGCAATTCGAAAAGTTTCAAAAGCATTACTAATCTGCCTTAAAAAAACAATTTGTCTTATCGCAGTTGATAATCAAAGCTGTGGTTGCGGATTTGCGCTCGTTGCGCTTCGAAAAAAAAAGAGTTTTGTTGGCTTGCAACAAGTCGTTTATAACTGTATAGCCATGCATATCGTACGCGATTACGAAAGTTGGGTCTGCGGATTCTTTTGTAAGTATTTTATTTTTTTCGTTCTCGCTGTTTTTTTCGGAAAAAATGTCGTTATCGCGCTTATCGGACGCTGTTTTCATAAGCGCCAGCGTAGTTATGCTTTTAGCAGCTATTTTTTTTAAAATCTAAAAATCTAATTTATTATCGAAAAGCATTTGCTGCTTTCGAGCTGCTCGTTATCGCGCTTTTAATAAGAAAATATTTTGATTTCTGCGAGAAAAGATATTAGCGAGCGTATTAATAATTTTCGACCGATATATAATTATAAAATAAAAATCGGCGAAAAACTCGGCCTATCGGGCTTATCGGGCCGAAAAGTCTTTGGTTATTATAAAATATTTCAAAGCGCGATAATCGGTATATATATATACGTTTTTTTAAGCGTTTAACAGCTCCGGCTTATAATTTTTAAAAAAGCGAAAAATAGCGAAAAGCTTTTTGTCGTAAATCGGATAATTAAGTTCGGCGTCGATTATAATTTTGGAAAAAAAACCGACCGAATAATAAAAGTTATTTTTTTGCAATTGCGATAATACGCCAGCTATTATTTTATTAAAAAAGTCGGTTTTTAGGCGCGTTTGCTTATAAAAGTCGTAATAGCACAAAATAGAAGCATTTAGCAAGGCTTTGCGCAATGCTTCCTATGCGTTTTTCTGCTTTTTTTCGAATACGAAAAAAACGTTTTTGCTTATAAAAGTAATAAAAAAGCGGCAAATACGGTTGTAGCCGGCTATAAAACGTTTGTAAAAATTGCAAAAGTCTAGGAAGTTTTATACGCTTCGTATATTCGCTGTATATTACTAATTTTTAATAATAGCGATCTTTTCCGGATTTATTTTAATATTTTAAATGCTAATAACGAAATTTAAAAATTTGGTTTTTGTAATATTAAATTCGCATTTTTTAATATTAGTTTTTAGGCCGTGTTTTTTTAAAATCGACAAAATTTTTTTAACGTAAATTTTATATTTTAAATTATTCGCGGAATAAATAAAAATATCGTTAAAGTACGCCGAGCAGAAATTATTTAAATGCTTTATAAAAATATTATTAATAAAGCGTTGAAATATAACGGGCCTATTAATAAAGCCGAACGAAAAAATTTTATATTTGTATATATCGTATCGGATACGGAAACTGATTAGTTTTTTAAATTTTTCGGATATTCGGATTCGATTAAATATTTATTAAATATCAATTTTCGTAAATACTTTGGCTTTAATAATTCGCGCCAATATTTCGTCGATTAAAAATAAAAAGTAAAAATTCTTTTTCGTAAGATCGTTAAGCTTGCGATAATCGATATATAAACGTATAAAGCCGTTTGACTTTTTAATAAATAAGATCGGAGCGGCGAAAAAAGCATTAAAAAGTTTAATAAAACCTTTATGCAAATTATCGAAAATATAACTTTTGATTTCTGTAAATTATTTATTCGTAAAGCGTTTAAATAATTTTATAAAAAGCGTATTTTCCGTGGCAAAATGTATTTTATAATTTATACCGAAGCGGCGGAAAGCGAGCTTATCGCTTTTTTGCTTATAAAATAATTCTTCGAATTTCGAATACTAAATTAAAAAAAGCTTTTTTATAAAAACCACGTTGTCGTTATATTTGGTTTATAAAGCGTCGAAAACGGAAATGCTTTTTATTGCCGCGAGCTGTATGATTTTTTTAAATTCGGCGATTTTCGTACGGCGAGAACGTTTTTTATTTATATTATACACAAAAGCAATAAACGTGTAATCGCTAAATAATAATAATCTTTTTTTTTTTTGCGGCCCGCATTCGCTTTTCGTAGCGTATTTATAAAACGCTAAATATAAAAGCGGAAATACAGCTGATATTGCAATTAAAAGTAAAAAAAATAATTAGCACGATTGGAAAAACCGGCTTAATCGGTTCAGAACTGCCAGTAAAAAACTTTTCTATTTTATGCAAATTGCTTTTAAGATTTCGTATAAACGTAAAAGGTCTACCAGCTCCAAAGCTTAAATAAGCTTTTTTAATCGTTGTAAAAATGCTAACAAAAATATATAAGATTTTTATTGCGCTGTTTCGTTTGTTTGCATCTTTTTAATATATACGACTAAGCATTTTAGGCTCTGTTCGCTAATTAAAATCGACGAACAACTGTTCGTTGAAATAAAAAATAATAAACATATCGAATAGCTATTTTATTTTGTTTTTTTTTTGGCTATACGCTTGTTTTAAATCGTAATATTATAAAAATTTGCGATTAATAAAAACGTCGGTAAAACCCAGGTTTATAACCAAAAAAGAAAAATTTATACGACGTCGATTAATCGTAAAAAAAAAAAGAATAGCAAAAAAAATAGGTTTCTCCGGCTCGCTATTATAGCCGATAAATATAATAAGCTTATGCAGCCGAATAAAACTTATTCCGAAACGTTAAAAAAATTAATACGTTAAAAAAGTTTTAATCGCACCGAAAATATTAGCTTCGCTATCGATATATGCAAATGTTTTAATATATAATTTATTGCGTGCTAATTTTATAAAAACTAAAAATTATCGTCCTTTTATTAAAAAGCGCTGATTAAACTTTAAATCTTTTTACAAATCGAATTTTTTATTATAATAAAAGTTTTTGCCACGGCTTAAAAGTTTTTTAACAGATCGTTTTGCTTTTCGTCGATAATTATTTCGGCGATTTTGCGATTAAATTTAACGTCGAAGCAAACGTTTGCGAAATGGCCGAGCTTGCCGCAATTATAATAAGCGCCAGGAAAACGCGCAGTTAAGCGGAAAAAACCGGAAATAGCAGATAGCAGCTATACGTTCGTAAAAATTTTTATCAAAAAAGAAAAAAGCCGTGCGAGCAGAAAAAGCTAAAAAAATAAAACGTTATAAGATTTTAAAAATACCGGAAGTACGTTTAAAATCCTGATTAGTAAAAACCATAGCAAAAAAAAAATGGCTTATGCGACGGGCAAAAGCTATTTTTTCAGCTCGGATATTGCGTGATTTTTTATTCGCAACGGCCAAAAACTCGTCCAAAGCAGTATAATTACTATTTATTTTGTATTTTTCCATTCGAAAATCGTATTTAAAAATAAAAATAACTTTTTCGTATATATTTTTAAATCAACGGTTTTTAGCAATTTTATTAATAATTGCGTAGCGGATAAATAAAAAACGAAAATTATTATAAATCTGACCGTTGTTTATATAAAACTTATTATATTGCAATTTAGCAAATTAAACGCGGTTGTAATTAAAAAAGCGCTAATTAAAAATGCGAAAAACGTTTCGGGCCGATTGGGTTTAATTATAAAATTCGGAATTTAAGTGTTTTAAAATAATAGTTTTTGCTTTTTTAATAATATATTTAAAATATATTTTGGCTTGGTTTATATTTTATATAAAATTTTTTAAATACTTTTTAATAAACAGTTTTATATTTATTTTTTATATGTTATATTTAATTTTTTTTTAATAGTCGCTAAAAACGTAACAAAAGTATTTGATTTTGAATAATTCGATTCGAAAAATAGCTAAATCGAGGACGGGAAAATAATACTCGGGAATTAATTAAAAGTTCGCCGTAAAAGCGCGCGAAGCTCGAAATAAAAAAAAAGCGTCGCGGGCGATATTAGCGAAAGCTGGAAAATAAACGGCGGCGATAGCTTAAGCGATTATTTAAGCGATTTAAAGCTGCTGGGCCGCAGTGAATTTTTCAGCGTTGGCAGATATGCTGAGCAGTCGTAAAAGTATTCGTCGGTTTGAAAATACTAAAGTATTAGCGTCGTATAACTCGATTTTAAGTTCGATAGTAAAGCGAAAGGATTCAGCAGATAATTATAATTTAATAAAAAAGTCGTGAAATAAAAATTCGCTGCCAAAATCGTCGAAAAAGCCTGGAATAAATAGAAATTCGGAAGCGTCAAAAACAGAAGCAGAAAGTGGAAATGCTGATTCGAAGCCGAATCGTACGGATTGCGTTCGTTCTCGGATGCCGCGTCGATTTATAATAAAAGCATAGGGTGTATTAAAAAAAGGCGATTCGAGTTGCAAAAGCAGATCGAATTAATAAAAAAGAAAAACTCCAGCTTTTTTTGGAAACAAAATTAATAAAAAAGAGTTCTGATCAAAGCACCGATAAATAAACGTCGATACGAGCGGCCTGAAAAAAGTTCGAATTGCAAAAGCAAATCGAGTTTTTAACCGTGGATACAAAGCTTCCCAGCGAAAGTTGTTTAGTCTTTTTTTATATCACAGCTAGCTTAAGGATAATCGAAATAATATAAACCAAAAGGTACGCATATAAATTAAAAAAAAAACACCGAGCTAAAATGCTCGGGGTCGCGAATTTTATATACAATGGATTGCGCTTGTGGGTCACGTGACTTAGCGCGAGGCCTAGTGGCCGAAATGATCCGTGCCCAAACCTTAATCCAACACCACCAATATTTATACCACTGGCAGCCATACCACTGGCAGCCATACCACTGGCAGCCATACCACTGGCAGCCATACCACTGGCAGCCATACCACTGGCAGCCATACCACTGGCAACTACCACTAGCCAGGCCAGGGTCGTAACAATACGTAATATTAATTTCTGATATTACTTTTTTTTTTAGGCCTTTGATTTTTAAAAGCGATTAATTTTTTTATACGTATACTTCCGTATATAACATGCGTTACGCTTTCGAAATAACGTGCGATTTTTTCCGCTTTTAATCGTGAATTATAGCTGTTTTTTTCGCTTTCGGTCGTAAATAATAGCTGTTTTGCTATTTTGTTTTTTTTGTTTTCGATAACGCTCGTATTTTCGTTTAAAAAAACTTTTTTTTTTCAAATGGCCGCCATTTTCCTGTTTTTTTTTTTTTTTTTTTTTTTTTTTTTTTTTCCCCGTCAGCTTTTTTTTTTTTTAATTAATTGCTTTTCGCCGCGTTCGCCGCGAATTCTTAAAATACTTTTAATTTCTATTTGCTTTCGGTATATCCGCTTTATTTTACGCGAAAGCATTACAGCGGCCTTTTTGCTTTTTTGCGTTTTCGAACTTTTTAGCGTAAAATACAACCGCTGTAAAGCTTCGTATATTTAATACTTTTTTATAAGCTTTTTAAACTTTTATTCGGATTCGCTTTTAATTAGCTATAAATTCCTGCCGCGCGCGCTATCGAAGCGCAAATTTTTTTCGCGAGCCTTAACGATTTTATAAATCGTTTCGATGCTGCTACCGCCGCTGCCGCTTTTTTTTTTTTTACTGCCGAAATCAAAACTTTTATTAAAACTTTTATCGATTTTATTATTTACGACGTTTATATAAATCGTTTAAAAAAAAAAACGCTTCGGCTTTTATAATAATCGAAAATCGTGCGAATCGCGCCGCGGCTCGAACTGCCGCCGTTGCTGCTGCGCCCGCTTTTGCCGATTTGGCGGCTGCTATTATTTTAAAAGCTTTGGCTGCGCCGGCCCTCTTTTTTAACGACGTTAATATAAAACGTATTTTTCGACGTTTCGAAAACGTCGCTCGGACCTATTTTAATTAATTAAATTAAATTTTAAATTTTTACGAAAATATCGTAGCTGCAATTCAAAATTCGACTACGACTATCGTAAAAGCTTTAATTAAAATAAATCGAATACTTTGCGAATTCGTTTAATATTAATTTTTTTTAATTTGCCGCTGCTTTTAAATTTAAAAAAAAATAGCGAAAAAAATAAAAAAAAAAATAACGATAATAATACGAAAAATAAATCGCTTTAGTTTTTTTTTTTTAAAAATTTTTTAATGTTTTTTTTTTTTTTTTTTTTTGCTTTTACGGCGCGCATTCGTTATTGTTTCGTTGTTATTATTTATCGTATTTTTTAAATATTTTTTTATATTTTTTTTTGCGTTCGTAAAATAGTTTTCTGGCTTTTACGAATTTTCGCTTAATAAATAACCTTTTTATCGTATCAAATAATATCGGCCCTTTTTTATATTTTTATAAGCTTGTATTAATTTAATCTTGTATTTTTCGGGTTTTTAAAATTTTATTATATTATTTTTCGGCTCGATATCGTTCCGATCCTGCCAAAATTTTAATAAAAAAACGTAAAAAATATCGTAAATACGATATTAAAAAAAAAGCTCGAATTAATAGATTTGGCCGTGCTTATATATAATTCGCTTAATTTTAAAAAGCTTTAAATATTTATTTGAAAGCTTTCGAAAAAATCGCAGTTATCGAAGGTTTTAAATCGATAATAATATTTTGTCGCTTATTTAAAATCTAATCTTTTTATATTTAGCGTCGTAAAACTTTTTATAATTCGCGTTAGCTTTTTTTAATTTTTTATTAAATACTTTTTTTTTTTTTTGCAATATTTTAATTCGTTTTTCCGCTGACGATACCTTTTTTTTTACGACGTCGCTTTCGACGTTGCTGTTAAATTTTAAATAAAAGCCGTATAATATACGAAAAAAAATAAAACCCGTAAAAGCGTATATCGAATTATTATACGTAAACTCGGCTAAAGCAAATTTCGTAGCTTAATCGTTTTGTCGATAATCGTAATACGTACGAAAATAAAATTTTAAAATTTAATTTTAATATTTCGTTTGGCTATCGGTCTAAAAATAAAAAGCGATGCTTAATCGACGTCGTATTTATAAATAAAATATTACTAAAAACCAAAATTTATTAATAAAAATTAATTTTTTATTTATAATAATCTTTTAAAACAGCCAAAATCTTTGTAAATATATTATATAAATATTTTAGCTAAATTTAAAGCTGAAATCGTTTTTTATATCGATATATATTTCGACAGCTTCGTATATCGATTTATTATAACGAATATCGAATCGTAAATACGATTTCGTTTTTTGCTAAAAAGTAAATCCGTAATAAAATTTATAATTATTTTTTTTTAAAGTTTCGTAAAAATCGAAAAAAAAGCTAATTCGCTATAAAATCGATGCTTTTTAAATTTGCTTTTTTAGCATTTTTTATACGTATTAACGTAACGCTTTACGTCGCTTCGTAAACCAAGCCAAAAATACTTTTTTTCGACCAATTTTAGCGTTCGCCGAAAACTTTAATAACCGACGATCGAATCGTCGTAATTAATTTTTAATATTTCGCTTTTAATAACGCTTTTATTCGAAATATACGCACGTTTTTTATAACGTAATAATTCATTTTGGCTTATACGCTAATATTTTTCGGATCCGGCTCGATTGCTTTGCGAAGCCGATTCGTACGTTTTTTATAATATAAAAAAATCAAATTTTTGCAATTTAAAAATAATTTTATAAATCGGTTTTATTAGCTCGTTATTAACCGTTTCGAATTATAATAACACAGCGGCTACGCTTTGTAATATATATTATTTGTAATTAATAATATTAATAAAAAACAATCCGGCGAAAAAACCTTTTATTTGGCTTTTTTCCGCTTGCTTTTTATTTTTTGATTTCGTTAACAAAAGCTTCGAATATTTATCGGCGCGAAATAATTTATGCTTCGATTTTAAACGTATTTTTACTGCGGAAAATATTTTAAAATTTTTTAAATAAATTAATTTCAGCTTACGATACAGCGTAAGCAGCTGTTCGTTATTTTTTTCTAAATTTTTTTTTAAAATTAACCGGCGAAAAAAACCATCCGCCGAATTAAAAACTCTTGTTTTATATTCGATTGCAAAATCGTATTTAATTAGCTCGTCGGCCCATTTCGCTTAGCGTCCGTTTAAACGTTTTTTCGTAAAAAAATATTTTAAATTGTAATAATTTATACGCATAATAATAACGTCGAAAGCGCTACGTAAATATTAGTTTTATTATTTGAAAACGTAAATTATAATTATTAGCTTAGCGTCGTAAACCTCGTATTTTTGTTTTATAAAAAAAAGCTTTTTCGAATAATACGCGATAAAATGCCAACGTGCCCCCGTATTTTTTCCGAATAATTAAAATAATATTTCGCTTATGGCGAATTTCGAAGCGTTTATTTCGATTTAAATTTTTAATCGAAAATCCAAATAGCGTGAAATCGGTGTTTAGCAAAACTTTTTTTTTAAAAGTAAAAAAGCGACTTTCGCTTCGAATAAAAAACGAAAAGGGCTCGACATTTTTTTTCGTTGCATCTTTTTTAGAAAATCTGTAATAAATCGGCAAAGCTTAGCGTAGTTTTTAATAAAACGTTTATAAAAATTAATAAAACTTAAAAACATTTAAATATTTCGCTATGTAATAAAAAAAAACCATTTCCGAATATTATTTATTTTTTTTAGGTTTATTTTAATTTTCGTAAAAATAACGACGAAGCCTAGAAACTTAATCGTATTCGTATCGAAAGCATATTTTTTCAGATTTTCGTAAAATTTATTAATACGAAGTTTTTCGAAAACTTTTTTTACCGCGTTTATATAATCGTCGGAATTTTCGAAAAATATTAAAATATCGTTGAAATAAATTATATACGTAACATTTATTAAACCGACTAAAGCTTAATTAATACACGCTTAAAAAATTGCTACTACGTTCGAAAAGCCGAAAAATAATACGTAATATTCGAAATATCTGTAATAAATGCGAAACGCAGTCTTCCATTTATTTTCTTTTTTTATTCGAAAGCGATAATACGCCTAAATAAAATTTAATTTAATAAATATTTTAGCTTTTTTTAAACGATCCAAAGTTTCGCTTATAAAAAATAAAAAAGTTCGATTTCTAACCGTAACTGCGTTTAAACTCTTATAATCGACGCATAATCGTAAACTTCCGTCTTTTTTCGGTATAAATATTACCGATGCGCCGGCAAAGCTAATAGATTTTCTTATCCAGCCTTTTTTTAAGCTCGAATCGAAATATTCGCGCAATTTAATAAGTTCAGATTCCGACAAAAAATAAATTAATTTTCAAAAAAAGTTTTTTTTTTTCGCGAAATTTATTCGATGCTTTATAAAATAATAAAAAACTAAAATAACCGCGGCGATATCGTTAAATATATCGGCGTAATCGTCGTATTTAAAAAGTAATTAATATTGTTTTTCAATAGCTTTTTTTAAAACGATATAAAACGCTTGCTTCCTTTTGAATTCTTTTTTAAAACGTTTAATTATAACGAAATTAAATTATAAGCGTTCGACTAGATATCGCTACGATTTAGCTCGAAAGCTTATAACGAAATCGATATTTCGCAACCAAAAAAATTTTAAAATAAATAAAACCTTTAAAATATTTATATCGCAAGCCACGAAATCGCTTTGTATTTTTTTAATTATTTCATAATTATTAATAGCGCGAATAAATTGCGTATGCGTGCCGTAAATAATTACTTTTTTTCCTTTAATCGTAAATAAATTAATACGTTTTTAAATTAATTTCTATTTATATTTAATTAATAACTTTTGAATTACGCAGTTTTTCTCCGCGCCGCAGTCGATAAAAGCTCGTTTCGTACGAGTTTCGCTTTTAGCTTTTTTAATTTCGATTGAAATTATTATTTTTTGCTTTTTTTTTCTTCGCTCGATTTTATTAGCAGCGACGAAATTAAAATCGAACGGAAGCTTTTCTCGAATTTTTAAATTTATTAGCTTCGGAGCAGTTTAAAATTATATATTTTTTTTATTGTATTTATAATATTCGACTTTTAAACAATTGGCTATGCGATGCTCTGCTTTTTAACAGCGACTGCATTTCGAAAAGTAAAAAAAATCGTTAAAAATTTTAAGATTTTAAAGGATTTTATTAAAATTATCGTTTTTTCGCTTTCGTTTTTTTTTTATAACGTATTTTTGAATCGAAAACGGTATATATTTGTTTTGACTTTTAAGCTTTAATCGTAAATATAAATCTTTTTTTTTTTCTTTTTTTTTTTGCGTTCGTTTCGTCGTTTACTATTTTTTTTCGTTTCGTCGCTAATAACTTTATTAGCACTTTTGATACAACGAAAGATTAATACTAATTTTTCGTACGAGCTTATAGCTGCAGTATTGCCCCGTTTAATAATTTTTTTTTCGAAAAGTAAATCGGAATTTTACGAAAAACATTTTTTTTTAGTCGTATCGTTTGTTATTTATAATTGCTATTCGAAATTATTTAAATAAATAACGAAATCGTTAATTGATTTATGCTTTTTTTGCTTCGCTTTATCGTATAAATTCGAAGCCGCGATTTCTCGATTTTCCGCATTTATTAAAAAATCCAATATTTATTTTTTGAAATTTTTTTATATAATTCGAATATTCGTAAAACGTCGTTCGTATCCGGTTTATTTTTTTTTTATTTTATCGTCGAAAACTAAAACACAGGCGTTAATTTTTTTTAATTAATACAAAATATTACCTTTTTATTTTATCGGAAACTTCGCTCTGCACGCCGAATAAAAAATTAAGCTTTTTTAATATTTTTCCCTCGATATATTAAAAAATCTTTTATTTTTAATATTCTTCGGCTCGAATTCGCTGTGTTTTTTATAAAAAGTATAATATATTTAAAAAAAATGCTAAATCGTTTCCAATAAATATTATTATCGTAATGCTTCGAAAATACCTTATAATAATCGCCGGCTTAAATTATTTTCTGTCTTTTTTTAATTAAAACGGTATTAAAAAGTATAAAAACCTTTTTTTCGATATTTTCGAAAGCGTTAAGTTTTTATTAAAATTATTTAATTTTTTTTCGGAATTCGTTTCGACGGCTTTTGGCTTTTTCGAATCTTTTGATTATTTCGTAAACCTTTTTCTTAATCTTTTTCTGCTTCATTTTAGCTCGTAATTTTTTTACTTTTTTATATTCGTCGTTTTTTTCTTATTCGGCGCGGATTCGTTTATTAGCCAAATAAATCAAAATCTCGGTGAAAAATCTTTCCGAATCGCTTTAAGCGTGGCTTTTTTTAGTAATTTCTTAAATAAAAAAAATTAAAAAATCGTCGCGCCCTGATAATAAAGTATTTTCGACCTTTAATAAAATTGATAACGTTAAAAGAAACGATAATACGAAATTTTTCTAAGCAGCCGAAAGCGCTGGGTTTTTTTAAATAGCTGGAAATGCTTGTTCGCTGCGAATGCGAAAAGCTATAATATCGATAATAATAATATAAATATAATAATATAATAAAAAATTGTTTTAATAATATCGAATTGTCGTTCCGGTAAATAAAAAAATCAAAATATAAAAATTAAAAAGCAGGAAAACACTAGTTCAAATAATAAAGCTTAGATAAAATTGAGTTAATAATCAAACTAATTTTTACCTTTTATATTTTTAATAAAAAACGTATATAAATACAAAAAAAAAATGGAGCTTTCGAAAAAAGTATTTCTCAGAAAACCAAGCGAACCTTATTTAATATGCTTTCCCAGCCTCCATTCCGACCTTTTTTCAATCCTTCTTAATATAACCTTAATAACTGTTTTTTTAACAATCATTCCTATAAAGTATTTTACCTAAATATCATTTTCAACTTTTATAATATTATCCGGCCCCTACGGCCTATCCGCAGAAAATATTATTCGAGGATTGGTAGAAAACAAAGGGTCTTGGCGGATCACCTGACTTATACACGTGATGTTGGTTCCTGACAGTTTCGGCGTTTTTTATATTTCTTCGAGTTTTTTGATTATTTCGTAAATTTTTTTTTCAGTTTTTTTCTGTTTTATTTTAATTCGTATTTTTTTTATTTTTTTATATTTATCGTTTTTTTTTTGTTCGGCGCGGATTCGTTTATTAGCCAGATAAATCAGGGTTTCGGTGAAAGGTTTTTCCGAATCGTTTTAAACGTGGCTTTTTTTAATAATTTTTTAAATAAAAGGAATTAGAAAGTCGTCGCGTTTTAATAATAAGATATTTTCGATTTTTAATAAAACTGGTAACGTTAAAAAAGACGATGATACGGGGTTTTTTTGAGCAGTCGAAAGTGTTAAGTTCTTTTGAGTAGCTGGAAATGCTTGTTCGCTGCGAATACGAAGAGTTATAATATCGATAATAACGATATAAATATAATAATATAATAGAAAGTTATTTTAGTAATATCGAATTGCCGTTCCGGTAAATAGAAAAATCAAAATGTAAAAATTAATAAACAGAAAAATATTAGTTTAAATAATAAAGCTTAGATAAGATTGGGTTAATAATCAGACTGATTTTTACTTTTTATATTTTTAGTAGAAGGCGTGTATAAGTACAAAAGAAAAGATGGAGCCCTCGAGAAAAGCATTTCCCAGAAAACCAAGCGAATTTTATTTAATATGCTTTTTCAGCTTTTATTCCGACCTTTTTTAATTTTTTTTATATAATTTTAATAACTGGTTTTTTAGCAATCATTTTTATAAAATGTTTTATTTAAATGTTATTTCCAGCTTTTATAGTATTATCCGGCCCCTACGGCCTATCCGCAGAAAGTATTATTCGAGGGTTGGTAGGAGGCAGAGGGTCTTGGCGGATCACCTGACTTATACACGTGATGTTGGTTCCTGACAAGCAGATTCGCGACTAGCAGAAGCACGTTCGATAGATTCTACCAAACGCTTTAATTAAAAGGTTTGTCGCAGTCGTATAATTTCCAGAAGTTGTCGTTTACGCTTTTGCGTTTTTTTCAGTTGATTTTGCAAAAGTTTTGATTAAACGCTTTTAACGTTAAGCTGCAAAAAAAAGATAGCAAGCGAAATGATTGGCGCTTTGCCCTTTTTTATGTTTTTTTTTTCCTCGGGAAAAAGATTGTTTTTCAGAAAAAAAAAGCTTTTGAAAAAGGCTGCTTTTTCGCTGATTAAAAAAAAAGATTAAAATATAATAGCAGGAGCTGAAAAACTTTGCTAAAATAAAGATCGTTAAACGAGAGCTATTTTTCGCGAAATACGGAAATAAGCTTTTTTACGAACGGTCGATCACCTTAATATAACCCGTGAAAAATTCGAAAAAAAAAAATAGTTTACGCCGTCGCTAGCGTAAAAAAAAAGTTGTTAATAATATAACGATTTAATTAATCGAAAAGCTAAGAAATCAATCAACTGATCGCCGTATTTATATAATATAAAAAACGAGCTTTTGGTTTTGTAACAAAAATATTCATTTAAAATTAACAATTGCAAAAGGCAAAGGTTGCTAAGAAAAAAAAGCCTTATATATATATAAATAGTTTCCACAGTTAATAAAAGACCCACCAGAAGACCAGGGAGCTTGCAGCTACACGTAGTTGCTGGGGTGACACGAGAGGTGGCAAAAGAGTGAGTCGTCACAGATTCCTGACATATACATTTATATCCACCCACTGTAAAAGGCCAAACGAAATAATTTTTATACAGCATAACAGAAACCAATAGTAAAACTTTTTCTACGGCAACCTTTACTTTTTGTAATTGTTTATCATAAATAATTTTTATGATACAAAACCGAAATCTTGGCTTCTTTTATGCTATATGACCCTAGCGACCCTAGCTGACTGATTCTAGCCTCCGTCCGGTCAGATCGTTACAATAGCAAGTAATAAAGGCTCAGCCTAAGGGTTCATTCTGCAACTTTTGGAAACGCCCTTGTATCCAGCACCGGTACATTTTTAGCTGCTTGGCTCTATTAACCAGCAGTCTCCTGTCAACGCCTAGATTAAGCACCTCGAACTTGGGAGCACTTTGTATAGCCTCTGAAGCGCATTCGTCGGCCGCTTCTTTGCCGGTCCAAATCTTGACCAACTCGTCCTTCTCGAAAAAGTATACCCTGGTCCCATCGCCTCGAATATAGAAGTTTTCCTCCAGGTATCTTCCCTTCTTAAACCGCACTTGAGCTAGATCCCCGCGGCCATAGTCTCGGAAGAGCACTTGACCTCCAGGCTTAAGCAATCGGAACGAATTATGCACGGCTTGTTTCCATTGTAGGGGCGACAGTGCAGAGAAAATGAAGATCATAACGACAATATCAACCGACTGTTCCCCCAGGCCAGGAGGGAGTTCCTTGCTGGCAGCATCCCAGACATCGGCTGTTATGTTGTTGGTATCGTAGGCTTCGTTTTCACGTATCACTTCCACAGCTTTCTTGGAGAAATCGCATGCATGAATTTTGAGATTTGGATTCTGGTTATGGGCTAGGATAGGAAATGCTGTATTTCCAGCACCCGCGCCAACCTCGAGAAGCGTTACTGGGCCTGCATCGACCTTGGTAATCTCAGCGAGAATCGGAAATTCCTGCTGGAGCCACTTGCGGTCCTTGAAGAAGTTTGCTGTATTGTTCTTGTAAAAATTGTTCCACCATTTCGCTGGTTCGGAGTTAAATCTGTCTTCCGATTGGTTAGCTAAGCTCCAAAACGGAACGGATAATAAAATAAAATTCTGTAAAATTTGCAGATCAGATAGGAGCGAAAGACGTTGCTAAACTTGTATCATTCATGGACCGATAGTCTCAGATGAACTATGCATTTATCGTTGGTTCATCAGGATGCCGAAGGAAAGCCTCCGAGGGGCGATGGGAGAGAAGGGACCAGGAGACTTACTCCTATCAAAGTCCGAGACTGGTGATTCTCGTTGCTTGGCATACTGTAGTTCTGCATACTCCTTGTAAGTTTCATCAGTCTCAACATGATCCCACGCGTTGAACTCGAAGACGTCGTCTTGCTCGCCGAGTGTGCGAGACCCAAACTGAAACGGGTCGCTTCTCTTGAGATTGGTCGCAGCATCGTGGGACAGATGTGAAGAGGTCCGAGCCGGGGGGCCGGCGGGAGCAGATGTAGACTCGTCTTCCATATTCGAACTGAAGAGCTGCTTGGTTTGGCACAGCTTGCTTCCGACAGTCGCAAGATCCGCTGCTGGTGTCGAGGGAAGCGGTGGTGGCAGGTCGAGGAATTGGAAGTGAAGGTCGAGGATGTTGGGGGAGGGAAAAGGTCGAGAGGTTTCAATTTGAACAAAATCCCACCGTGGGCGGTGGAGAAAATATAATGGCACTAAGCACATTAGCGGCGGCAGAAAATCTTCGGGCCAGGACTCGGACTCGGGACTTAGAAAAACGCTCGCCGTCGGAAGAACGAGTTCATGACGACATGGAATCTGGAGCATTAAAGCCCCGTTCTCCCCTTTCAAATGCTTTCTGCGACAATTCACTTCCTCCAGCCAGAACGCCACAATGTCGAAAACACTGCTTCGGGGCATGCGGCCAGCTTCAACACTACGCTTCCTGCAGCCAGTTCAACGACGAGGCTTTATCAGCCTGCCAGGAAGCGAAGCGCAAAGTGTAACGGCGACACGGATCCTTCCCTACAAGTCGACGAGTCTGTATATACTCATTGCCGACGTCGACAGCTACGCCAGCTTCCTGCCCTACTGTCAAGAATCGAAAGTTACAAAGTGGTCCGAAGTCGATGAGAAGGGTAGACGCTGGCCTTCCGAGGCAGACTTGAAGGTCGGATGGGGTGGCTACGAGGAGAGATTCACATCTCGGCTGTTGCATTCCGGATTCGACGGTCGAAGCTCTCGGGGGAGAAGCAACTACGTCTCTATCCAAGGCCGATCTCAAGCACCATGCTGCAACACTAGATGCTCCTGCGATTGCCAGCAACGTCTTCAAGTCGATCAGTACTGTGTGGACGGTCAAGCCGTTCCATTACAAGCCTGGCTCGGGCCGGCCACAAACAGACAAGGCCGAACATCCAGCAAGGGATCAGACCGAGGTCCACTTGGCAATCGACTTCCAGTTCTCAAATCCCATTTACGCTGCATTGAGTAAAGCTGTCGCACCCAAGATCGCAGGGGTGATGATTGAAGCATTCGAGATGCAAGCGAGGAAGATATTGGACGGCCCGGGCTCCACTGTGAGAAAAGAAGGTCCCTTAGGGCAAGCTATCAGTGCTGCGAAGAAGCTTGGAGCATAAAAGAACAGCGAGGCGTTCACATCGGGAGTCTTGAACATTCAAGACTTTGTGGATAAGAATGTATGCTAGATGAAGTGTTGGTATATGTTTGATTCTGTCTAGCTATCTTGTTAGTAGCTAATGTTAAGAAAGCAGATCTGATGTATTTAGTATTGTTCCTAGGTTTCTCTAGTCACATGTATTCTGTGCGAGTTAGAGGAAGTACTTACTCTGTGGTATTTTGATGGTTGGCTAGCATAGATGGTGCGTCTCTCGAGAAGCAACCAAAAGCACGATCGCTTCGAGGTTTGATTTAGGAAAGTAATTACTTGCGTGACAACTCCTCGGGTTTCCCAGATCATCCCCTTTTCCGTTCATCTCCAGCGACTCGCGTGAAGCTTCGAAAAATCCACCCAGTCCTCAGGATAAAAGGCACGGCGAAATGGAGAAGCCCTACCGTATCCGCCGCCATTGAACTCCTACTCATATACTCATACATGCGATCTCCTCAACCCAGCCCAATATGCAGCTCCCAATTTCAGCCCAGTCCAAGGCGGATCCCGACCTAATGGCTCAACGTGGTCCTCCCCTTCGCCTTCCGTCTTTTTAGCAGTGCCCGTCCCTTTCTCGTCCTAAGTCGACTCAAGAAACCATGTCTCCTCTTCCTCACGAAATGACTCGGGTCGAACGTATCTCTCGGGCCACAACGAACTTGAATGCCGCCGAGTGCTGGATGCGCCGAGATCTTGGGAGCGATGTCCAGGGGCTCGCTTGTCGTAGAGGAGACTGGCGGCGTAGAGAGGGCAAATGGGGGACGGAAGGCGAATGACAGAGAAAGAATCGTTGGTCTTGACGGGCCACGAAAGGATGTGAACGTCCTGAGAAATTTAGCATATATAATCAGCGAAATAGTTGAGGTTGGCTTTGAGGTACCTCTTCAGTATCTGCTCAGCAGTCGATCTTGGTGTTGGTTGACAGAGTGATTTGGGCTTGAGGATGGCAGCGAGCCCTTGTGAGCCACGTAGGCCAAACATCTTGATATCTATTCGCCGGGTTTTGTTATGTCCCAGCACCGATTGTTGCTGTTGTACTGTAGACAATTGAGGTCTCGCACAGATTGGACGCTAGTGGGTGAACTTCGGGCTCACTGCTTTTTCCTCTCCAGCACTTTTGACTTGAGGCCGCAACAACGAACTGAGCGCATCCTCAGAGCATCCTGCCAACATGTCTGCATTTCCACCCCAGCGTTCCGTGGCCTCGATCCCCATCTCTCCAGATATCGCTCTCAAGTACTTGTCCGCCTACCTCGAAGCTGCGAAAAGCTCTCCTCATCTACTCCCGAATGCACGACTCGAGCCCTTTGGGCCTACTGCTGGATCCAGTAACTCCAGCATAACAGTTCACAACCTGCGACGAGTTGAAGCTGCTTTACGAGGCGAGCGGCTGGCGCCTACTTTGGAACTGGAGGAGAACAGTGTGCCAATCGCAGACGGTATGGATGATGGCACGAACAAGCAACGCGAGATTGTGGATGGCGAGGTATGGATGGATCTAGATGAGTACCAGAGGGAGCAGAGCATCGAGGGAGGTGCTGTTGCAGACAAACCTACGGCGCAGGAAGTCAATTCAGACTTGGAGGTGGTCGGCATCGAGAAGGGCGCAGATGAGAGCGGAGCCGCATCACAGAAATCGCTGGACAAGGAGGCGCGAAAGGCCGCGAAGAAGGCTAGATTGAAGGAGGAACGGAAACAAAAGGGCAGAGCTACGAAGCCGTGAGCGTTTTGATTGACGCCAGAGCTCTACGTACACCACGGTCCCAACACCGGCATGAAAGCCCACCGGCACGAGCAAGATGGGCAAGATCAATTTCATTTGGAGTCTACAAATTACAACTCCCTGCCACTGGCTTGCGCCACCTTCTCGTCAATCTTTTCGGAGTCATCAGCTACCTTCGAATCACCGTACCATCCTAAAGCCCCCAGTCTCTCTGACAGAATCGGGTGCGAGAAGTGGTAGCTCGCATACATCCAGTCTGCGTCCATCGTGCTAAGGTTCTGGATTTGAAGCTTGATCAAAGAGCGAGCCAGCTCGGTCGGGAATCCAAGTTTGACGGCAAAGGCGTCGGCTTCAAACTCGTACTTGCGGCTCAAAACGTTCATCAGGAGCTTGATGACTGTGTCCATTGGAGCAAGGACATCTGAGAAAAGGATGAAGCCAATGATGATGGGAAACTCCTGGTGAAACCCGAAAGATTGGTAGAGGGATTTGTTGTTGATGAAAACGGAAAAGAGCGAGAAGATGTAGAAGAAGTGAGCCTGGAAATGTCAACAAGGCGCTCTCAGCTCCTACTTTAAAAACACGTACCTGTGAAATTCCGAACAGTTTGGTGGTGTGGCCGAGACTCCAGTGGCCCAACTCGTGCGCAAGAACAGCGACAACCTCTTGTGTGTCACTCTTCTCGATCAGGGTATCGTAGATGACAATGTGCTTCTTCCAAGGCATGCCAAAGAAGTATGCGTTACTGTGAGCACTTCTTTTGCTTCCGTCAATGACGTAGAGCTCGTGAAGTGGAAATTTGAGCTGCTTGGCCAGCCCTTCGACTCCGGTCTTTAAGTCGCCCGGTTGGAGGGGAGAAAGCTTGTTGAATAGAGGCAAAATTGTGACGGGGTAAATGGTGATCATGAACACCTGCAGACCAGCACCAAATACCCAGAGGTAGAAGAAGAAGTTGTTGCCAGTCTTTTGGACGATCGAGAGAAAGCCAGCAAGAATAGGAGGGGCCAGAATGACCGCCAGCATTTGAGACTTCAACATGTCCATCACAAAAAGTTTGGGAGTTTGCTTGTTAAAGCCGAATTTCTCTTCCAGAACGAACGTCTGGTAGGCCGAGGTTGGCAGAGAGATCAACTGCTGCATAGCAATGAAGCCAATGATGAAGACGATAGATTGGCTGATTTCACCGGTGAAACGTGCCGGAGCGAATCGTAGGAGCCACGAGCCAGCCAAGGCCCAGAGTTTGGGGAGCAAGTCGAAGTAGATGACTGCCGTGTTGGTGATTTGACCGTAGAGGCCGCTGAAGAGATTGTATTGTGCCTTTGCCCGTCCATACGCCTATATCCTGTCAACTGTGCTTCCTGATTTCGAGAAGCATGTGGCATACCTGACTCTTGTCGAAGACTTCTTGAGAGACTTCTTTTTGCAGAACCTTAGGCGGGCGTGTTTGCTTCAGTATTTGATATTGACGCAGAGAAAGGAACGCCTCGAAGGCATATTGGGCAAGGGAGAAGCCAATGATGAGTTTCTTCCATGGAAACAATGGCATGTCGAGAGCGCGAGCAAGGCGCTGTAAATGTCAGTCGAATGGAATTGTGCTTTTGGTGGGTAGATCATACCTGGAGAAAATTCATTTTGTCGGCCGGGGTGGAATATGAAGCTGAGAGGAAATTTGGAAAGAAAGTAAAGTTGACAATGGAGCAAGAGGTGCAGTCTCGCGCGTCTTAAATGTAAAGTTAGAAAAATTGGTACGATCTGTCTTCAGGGCGCTTGGGCCCCCAAGAGCCGCGTCTCGTTACGTGTATTTAGTTCGACTACGCTGCTCTGAGGGAACTTGAGAGATGTACAGTATTATGTACAGTATTAAATACAGTATTATACACATTATTATATACAGTACTATGTACAGATAGTACTGTATATACAGATAATATATACAGATAATATATGCAGACAATATATACATATAACATGTACAGATAGTACAGTAGGTAGGTATAGTATTAAGTACAATACTATGCTCAGCATTATGTACATTTCTATGCACAGTATTATGTACAATACTACGTACAAATGCTATGTACTGTACAGTATTATGTATAGTATTATACCTATGTAATACTGTGTACAGATATTATATACTAATACTACCCACAAATATTACATGCAGATACTCAGTATGTATAGTGGTAAGCACAGTACTATGTTTAGTACTACATACATTTCTATGTACAGTTCTATTTACAGTATCATATACAAATGCTACAGTAAGTACCGATGCGATGTATAAATGCTATGTACAGATACGATGTCCAAATACTACAGTATGGACACTACTGTGTACAGTACCATGTGAACCAAGTAGCATTCCAGGGCCCAATCAAATCATTCACAATGGGAAAAGCTCATCCTACCACAGGCTGTCTGCGGAATCTGCATCAATCGGTTTATCATTTACGTTTTTCTAGACACCGCAATCAGGCGTACAACGAATTGGTGGCACGGCAAGAGCCCCTTCTTCAGAATAAATGTCCTGTGCTTGAAGGTTGGCCAATTGGGTATCTAATCTGAAATGCACATAGTTTTCAATCACACTCAGAACAGCCCAACTGTCTCTGCCTCCTGAACATCCCTTTTACCCACCTTACGTTTACGTCTCCACCGGCAGCGGTGGGAACAAAGCATCCCAAGCGTCCCTCCCTACCGGAACGACAGCAGTTCCATACGTATAATCGGCTCCAAATTTTGCGTCGTCAAAAGTCCGTCTTGAGATGCCTACGCCTAACATGTCGAGCAGCTGTGCGGATTTCGCTGGCATAAACGGCTGTAAGAGGATACCCACAATCCGAATAGCCTCTGCGCAGTGATAGATCGTGGAGTCAATCTGGGGCTGGATAGGCTCGCCGCTGCCGTCGATTGGCCCGTTGGTGAGTGATTTTACCAGAGCCCATGGCTGGTGGTGTTGCAGGTAACTGTTCGTCTAAAGAAAGTTAGCGACGACAGTACAAAATCGGAAAGGACCCGTACCTTGTACACTGCATCCATGATATTTTGCAGTGCTGCTCCAGGGTTTAGTTGTTCCATCTTGGCATTGGTCATCTCGCTCAGTGATTCTAAGATCTCTCTCTGGGCTTTGGTGCTTCGATCAGCGTGTCCAAGGATCTCGTCTTTCGCGCTTTGGACCGCTTGCGAAACGCTCCAGATCTTGGGTCGCGTGATTCTACTGACTAGATTTCCCAGCCCACCCTGGAGTCCTTTCTTGTATCTCTCTACAATGAAGTCGTTGCCGTAGTCCGAGTCGTTATTAATGCCACCGTCATGCGCGAGGTAGAATCGCATCACCTCAACCCCGAACCGGTCCATGGCGAAGAACGGATTAACCACGTTTCCAGTAGATTTAGCCATCTTTTGGTGATTAAGCGTCCAGTGTGCGTGAGTGAGTATCTGTTTCGGAGGCGGGATATTAAGAGCCAGCAAGAACGCTGGCCAATAAATACAGTGAAACCGCACAATGTCCTTACCAATCACTTGCACGTCTGCAGGCCAGCCCAGAGCATTCTCTCTCCCAGGAGCCCATGGGTACCCAGCTTTGGTAATGTAGTTGACTAGTGCGTCCAGCCATACGTATATGGTCTGGCTCTCGTCATCCGGCACCGGAATTCCCCAGGTCAACCTGTCTACAGGTCTGGACACGGACAGATCTTCCAGCCCTGCCGAAACCCACCTGACGATATCAGCCATCCGGGATACCGGGACGACAAAGTCGGGATTGGCTTTGTAGAAATCCAAGAGTTGGTCCTTGAAAATCGACAACCTGAAATGATAGTTCTTCTCCGAGGTCCATTCAACCTCCTTGCCCGTCTCCTGCGACGCCATAAACGTCCTGCCTGTAAATGGATCCAACCTCTTCTCGATGGTCGATTCGGGGTAGTAGGTCTCATCGCTGACACAGTACCAGCCTTCGTGCTTAGACTCGTAGATGTATTCTCTCTCTTTCAGCATCTGCCAGAAGTATTGGACTGCGTCCCTGTGATCTGGATCGGTCGTTCTAACAAAGTGATCATTCGATAGGCCCGCGCGTTTTGCTAAGGACTTGAAGGTTTCGGCCGTCAAGTCACAGAACTCCTGGGGCGGAGTCTGAGCTTTCAGGGCAGCTTGCTGTATTTTCATGCCATGCTCGTCGGTCCCCGTGCATAGAATGGCTTCCCTCCCGCGCAAGACTTGCCATCGTTTGAGAATGTCCGTTAGGACCATGGTGTAGAGATGGCCGACATGGGGAGCTGTCACACAGCATCAGCAAGTGAAGTGATTATTCACTGCTCATTGATAGGGTCCATCCTACCGGCATTCACATAGAAGATGGGAGTCGTAACATAATACGGCTTCTGGAGCAAGCAGCGTGTCGTCGAAAATCCCCTTGCGTATTGGGGCTTTGCAGTGCATAAACGGCATACCCATTGAGGCCTCCAGGACCGAGTCGCAGGGAGACTTTTGCGCATATTCTGGTTGCCGTCCAGCACTGGAGGTGGTAAACCTGAGTTGAAGGCTGAATGAAGCTCATGATACGAGCTGCCTTCCAAGCAGGCTACGAAAAAGCAAGCAAGTGGTTTTTTTTGTCAGCCTTGCATCACCTCAGCCTTGCATCAACTCAGCCTTACGTCCTGGAACACCATCGCTAGGTTCTGTATTTGCTTCCTAGACACCAACAATACAATATTATTGCGCATCTCACCAGTGCGCACAGAACTGCTGAAGCGGAACCAACCAAGACAATGGCAATTTCCACCGAAGATGTTCAGGTCAAAGTCGCGAGCAATGGTAACGTCCTACCCGCCGTCGCCTGGCATGCTCTACCCATACATGCTCCAGAACTGTGCTGACGGAATGCCTTCTTCCAGCGGCCGAAGACTTCGTCAAGTCCTTCTACTCTGCGCTGAGCAGCGAGACGAGCAGCTTGTCCAGCTTCTACATCAAGCCTAGCCCTTCCCATCCACTCCAACCGAGAATCACAATCAATGGCAACATCATCAAGGACCCCGAGACATTCGCCGCAATCCTGGCCCGACAGAGGGAGCGTCCCGAGTACGAAGTCAAGTCTTTCGACGCCCATGCTCTGAACCACAACTACAGCGTTGGCGCTGACGATACGAGACCCGACAAAGACGGCAAGAAGATGAGTATTATGGTAGTGTGCAATGGAGATGTGAAGTACACGCTGGGAGGAGGGATCGAGCAACATAACTTTACCGAGAGCATTGTTTTGGTGCCCAATTGGGAGACACACAAGCCCAACGCTGCGAGGGGTCTTCAGAAGTGGTTGATTGCTAGCCATAACTTCAGACATGTTACTTGAACATGTTGACTCGGGCCAGGTCACGGGGCGTTCTGGTGTTTGGTTTCGGAAAATGGTCTGGAGGTATGGGTTTCTCTGCGGAAATTTTTGATATGGATCCTGGCAGGCGGCTGTCAATGCACATTTGCCCCAAAGCAAGTTCGTTTTTTTTCCCCGTGTAGCCACTTCGTCCTTGGTTGTTTTGTTGTCGTGGTCGTGTCTACGATGATTTTCGCTTCACTTCTATACTTACATCCATAATTCGTCTACGACGGTACTCGGTACTCGGGACCAGTCGATGGTATGAAGCACCTTTTTTTCTTTTCGTTTTAAGTCCTCCGCTGCTTCAACAAGCTTCAAATTCATCTTTTACACACTTCGACACTAATGGCAAGGGACGAGATTTTTATAAGCCCCTTCCTATTTCGTATCCCTCTCCTTTTTTCCCCCCAAGTCGCCACTTTCAGTTCAAATTCTCAACTCCATTTCCTTTCGTTGCTCTCACATACCAGTTGGAACCAGGCTTCAATTTTTTCTTGTGAGTGTTCCATCGACCAAACGCATGCTACGGCATTCAAGCTTACCTTTGAAAGTGCTCCACAGTGGTCATATTTTCGAACTCCACTCATTCGTGGACACTTACAGGCCGATACTTCCACGTACAACGCAAGCGCCCAGGTTTCCAGACACTACATTCAACATGAAAATTCCAGCGAACCTCCTTGACACTAATGGCAAGCCTGCTGAAGGCTATATTGGGCTGTTGGGGGGCGACGGACAACAGACTCCACTCGAGGAGTTTGGTTATACCCAAGACGTCGATACCTTCAGTTGCTACGTGCTCACATCACCCGGAGACGTGCTGAGCCTGAAGTTCGCTCTTCAAGCCAATCTTGCAGTAATTCTCGTAGAAGGAATTTTGCGCAACTCGATCCAGAACAAGACGACGACAAGTTCGTCATCTACACAGGTGGCAGCATCACTCGGGAAACTACCACCTCGCGTTCCGAGGATCTGTCGACTCCGGCCTTGGCTCCATTGATCGAGGTTGAGATGTTAGATGGGGATATCCAGCTGAAGCAGAAACCATTCGACGGGAATGATGTGTACCAAGCTCCACTAAGAAAGAACATCGTCGGTATACCCGGCGTCAAAGGGGCACCTACACATCAAGCATTCCTCGAGAGAGTTGCAACTGAAGAGGCGAACTCCTGGCCGGTAATTCCTGTTCCGGACCCCCCCTATACCGGTACTCAATATGTCGTCAAACGCAGCTCGAAGCCGTGGTTCACGCGAGTTGTCTCAAACATGGCAAACTTGAAAATGCGCCGAGCATCTCAACCGCCAGCCTCCGTGGCTTCGGTAGAAGGCGGGAGGTGTGGTCCATCAAATCACAATCCCCATAGACTATCACGTATACGAAATTACCGCTTCGAAATCTCGCGAAGAGAGATGTTGATAAGCTCCGTGATCAGGTCCATTGCAAATGCTCGGCACGCGTCGGAAAAAGATGTTCTTGTCGTAACGACGCATATATTCAAATCGTCAAACAATACCATCATCAACACATAATGCAAATGAACTTCAACAGCTCAAGATACAAACATTCCTCCACGCCAAACGCCATTCGGGGTCCATCACATCAAGCCCTCGGCGTACGTAGATTGGCTTTTACTCGTTCAAGCAGTTGCTCTTTGTTGTCCTTGGAGTTTGGGTGCAGATTTCTCTAGCCAAGAAGTTAGCATCTCACATCAGCCGTAGAGCCAGCAACTGCGAAACTGCGAGTCGCCTGTTGTCCTGGCGAATGCTATCGATGAGAAAGGACACCAAACGAGGTGGTGATTTCGTCCATGTACCGTACTTACAGCTGCAAGCCATCTCCGCAGCTCCTCGTATGTCCACGACTCCGGATCTGTCCAAAGTCAGTAGCACGTCTGATACCATCACGTAGCGGCATACCACCAGTGGGATCGGCCTCCTTCGGGAACATGTCCTGGCCCCATATCGACCATGCTGCCACGGCAGTAACTATACCAGCAAATGCTGGAGAAATCAGCCGGCCACCACGAAACCTAGCGATCTCTGACTTGTACCCAGGAATGAATTCTGTAGAGCATCGTCAGCATCCAGATTTCCTCGGCGTGGCACCCAAGAGAGTACATACAGTACATACCTTTGAATTGAGAGCTCTATCAAGAGGTGTCGGCATCTTGTGAACCTTGAACAGCAAGGGGGTGGCACTGCCGCGGAAGCCAGCTTTTGTTTTGCGGCTCGACGTCTCGGACTGAAGAGCTCTCTGTGCTCACAGATCTTGGTGATTGACAGTACAAGAGGCGTATCAGATCTTATATATGGGAGTTCAGAAGATGGTGAACATTCACAGGAGAGCGGTCGCGCGAGAACAGTCACGTGTTTGAAGGTCCAGTTGCTAGTCTTTCCATATCGGCTAGCTTCATCCTTATCGTAGCCGAGATCTCCGCACGTGACTCACACAAATCGTGATTTCGACCTTCGCAAGCACCAAGTCTCTTTTCTGTCAACCCAACCCAACCTTCATCTTCCCCAGCACAACCGTCGGAAAGCCGCCAAAATGCCTCGCGAAATCTCAGACATCAAGAACGTCAGTCTCCACGTCCCAATGCGCACTCGCGCACCCTCTGCTCTGGCTCGGAACATGCCCTAACGTGTGCGCGCAGTTCATCGAGATTTGCAGACGCAAGGATGCTTCATGTACGTTCACCACCTGCGAGAAAGTGGCCGCGAATGCGGCATCCAGAGGGAGGAGGGGGCAAAATCATAAGGGAGATGGGAAACAGGCCAGAATCGAGACTGATAGGAACACAGCTGCCCGCATAAAGAAGAACAAGAAGTCTTCGCAGATCAAGTTCAAGGTCCGCTGCCAAAGACACCTCTACACCCTCGTCTTGAAGGACACCGAGAAGGCCGAGAAGTTGAAGCAATCGCTCCCACCCAGTACGTTCGCCCCGAGCAGAGAAGCAGCATAGCCTTTCCCGGTACTGGACGACTTGTCGTGTTGAGGGATTGTGGACCTCTGTTCGAGCACATTGTCCAGGATCGATACTGATCAAACTGCTCCGCAGACCTGACCATCGCCGACACCCCCAAGAAGAACGCCAAGGGAAAGCGAAGCGCATAAGCCACGGGGTGACGGGTGGTGTGTGGGAGGCAGAGGATGACGAGGATGCGATGCCGTGACTTTATTTGCAGGAGGCGTCCGGCATTTCACGCACGGCACGACTGGAAGAGCTCAGCTGTCATGACATAGAAAAGCGCACATGAATTGCAATCCAAACTGCTCGCGGCTCTCTGCGAATGAGGAAATCCGACCGAATTGAAGATCGACCAGGAAATCACTGTGACACAAGATTCTGATGTGTTGCTCCCCTCGCCAGAATAGGGATCACGTTCGCCCCAAAGACGCGGTGCTTGTCTCAACCATTGCAAGATGCCTAGATGTCCGACCTGCCCACACGCACACGCGTCGGGTCAATGCCATCAAGGCTCTCCCCCCAGACGCCGACCCAGAGAAGCCCATCTTGTGATTCTGCGAGTAATTGCGCTCCTGAACCATCGAGCTGGGCTGCGAGTGGCAAGTAGAAGAAAGACCTGTCCCTACCTACGAGTGCTGCCCTGCTGCCGGACAACGACTGTTTCTGGTGCGCGACAAGAGATGAAGCGACTACTGAGATCAGAAGTGAAATAAAATCCCTTCCTACCTACAGTACAGTACCTACACTGAAAACTGATGCGAACCAGCACAGGCTACACCACAACGTGGATGTTCTCTTCTTTCACGAAGCGCGAGAAAGGAGGCTAATGAGAATGCTAATTAGCCTGCCTCGTGATGGAGACGCTCGGATGAGACATCTGAGTTCAGCATTATGACTACATCTCTCCCAAGCCCGAATTGTACACTGTCCAAGCCTAACGCCTATATCTGCTCGCTGGAAGGATGAATATGATCCCACGCCCTGCTTGCTCCCTTAAGTACCACGAATATCGTACAGGATATACATGCTCAGTCCACATCCATTCCATCACTGTTGTCCTCCTCCGTCTCGTCGCCACGCCGGCCCCGGCCCCGGCTCCGACCCCCACCGCCGCCGCCGCCATTGCTATTGCCATTGCCATTGCCATTGCCGAGATTCAGAAGTTCCTTTTCGTCGTCGTCTAGGTCTTCGTCCTCGTCTGCATCGCCTTCTCCCTCTCCTCCATCGCCTTCCATGCCCAAAATCTCCTTGTCCATGTCGTCGAGATCCTCTTCCCGGTCGATACCCCCGTAGCCGTCAGCCCTCGGTTTGGAGTCCGATCTACGCTTGGCAGGCTGATCGTCTTCCGTCTCGTCATGGACGCGCCTGGCGCTATTTCCATTGGCAACCTCGTGATGAACACGGTTGGTACCCATGACTCCCAAGTTCGGATCCTTGTTGGCTTCCCAGCGGTCGAGTCTTCTGGTCATCCGGCGAAGAGCTTTACCGTAAGCAGTCAACTCTTCGCCGAAGTCGTCCTCCTCCTCCTCTAGCTGCACTAGCCCTCCCATCCCGCGATCTCTGAAAGGCAATGCGATCTTCGTGAGGCTAGCCTCGTCTTCGCTGTCGTCGAAAGGATCGGCAATATATTGAGCACGCTGAAAAGATCGCCAGAAGGCCCCATCCTGCTTTCGTTGCTTCTTGGCAATGTGGTGCTGAGCGCGCAGGCCGCGGGAGAGAATGTGTTCGACTCGCTGATTATGATGCAGTTGCACGCGAATCTGGTGCTGAGTGAGAGGTCGAGAGCGGCGCATTATTGGCGGATCTCCGGCGTGATGGCCACTGGGGGACGATCCCTCCACGATTTGATTCTTGAGCCCGCCACGCCCCTTTCCCGTGGTGAGAACGTTCTGCATTCGCATCCCGCCTAGAGATCGGGGCGGCGGGGTGGAGCGGGTGCTGTCCACGTCGGACTCATATTTGCCAGTCAAGCTTCTCATGACAGCTGGGCTAGTCTCGTCATACTTCGGCTTCATGTGGCGGCCGAGCAGAGTTGCTGGACTCGGTGCGCCATCTTCGAGAGGGAGATGCAGCTTTGGCTTGGGACCTCGCTTCGGTGGACCGTGTTCAGCTTGGAAGTTTGCTTGGTCGGCCTCGATGATGCGTTTTCTTTCCCGCTGCTTGGACGTGCCGTACTCATACTCGTCAGGAGTGTCCACGTTCTCTTCAGCTTGCTCTTCTGGAGTCAGATACTCGTAGCGTGGAACGCCCTGATTTCGGACATCGGTCTCGTAGTCGACTCCAGGTCCAAATGGATTCTCATCTGCGCCTTCTTCGGTGAAGTCGGATTCCAAGTAGAACCACATCAGCCATAAAAATGCTGTGGCTCTGGACCTGCTAGCCACTTCTTCTGCCATCAGGACGTCGTAAAAGTCTCCCTCGCGCGGGAAGTGCAGCTCCGTGACCTTGGGGGCGAATTGGGCAAGGACAAAGATGAGGTTGACCGGGTTCGTGCGGGGAATGGCAACGGCTTTGATCTTGTCAAGGGAATTGGGTTCCACTCGGTCCTCCGAGGCTCCTTTCAATATCGACTTGAGTCGCGGTGCATCCTGGAGCTGTATACGAATTCGGGTCCTGGTGTGCCTGCAGAGATGGAATCGCATGGTACGTTCGCAGCTGGGCGCGCATTTCTGGGAAGACTGCGAATGGTGAGCATCTAATGGAGGCCACATTCGGGGGGCTTTGACTTACAATTCAAGGTTGTATTCATGCGGCCCAGGTTGACGAGCAAGCACACCATTGCCATATTCTTCGCCGGCTCATGCTCCGTCAACAGCTTGTCCCGCAGAATCTTGCTAGTCTTGCTACTGCGGGCCATCGTATCGATGTAGAGTTCCGCGAAGTTCTGCTTGGGCAAGCTCGGGTCATAGCTGTTTGTAAAGACCCTCAGGTTGTTGTCGAACACCGCCTTGAGGAAGTCATACTGGATATCCTTCCGCCACAGAGGCTCGCCATCATCCTTCTTCAGGTGCTTGATCTTGTTACCGACATAGTTGGGGTTTGTGATGTTGCCGGTGAAAGGGTCCTTGCGCTTGCGCGACGTGCTGGCAGCCGGCTTTGGATGGGCTGCTGCTGCTGCTGTCGAGGGGCCGGGAGTCCTCACTTCGTCGGCTTCGGCCCCGATCAGGCTGGCATCATGGGCAGGTTGAAATACTGGCGGAGTCTCCGTACTGATACTCGAGATCGGGTTAGGGTTGGGATTGGAGCTGTCATTGTCATTGTCGTTGTCGTTGTCCAGAACGTGTGTCAGAGAAGTTCGCGGATCTGCGCGGGCGGGCGACGAGGGCGCCGGGTGCGTCGCTATCCGGTCGCCTGCTTCCAATTCGCTGTTGTTTGCGACAGTCGATGCTGGTGAAGGCGCCCGGTCGGGATTCATCTCTTATCAGCCGTTGTAATTGTAGTTGTAATTGTAATTGTGGTTGTGGTTGTGGTAGTCGAGGCCATGAAGGCATCTACATGTTTGCAGATGAATACATGATAAGATTCGCGCCGGGACAATATTAATCCTCGACCCACTTACGTGAGTCGAGTCACGTGTTTGCGCAGTCCCGGATCGCTTAGGTCTCGTGCACCGGATCCTGTTTACTATCATTCTTTGACAACTCCTTACATCGACAGCAATTCTTTTACACACTGCTTCTCTGTTGTCATTGTACTATCTTGAACTCTGCCGTGACTTCAGCTTTTCTTCCTTAGCCTTGGCTTTCCTCTTGCGACGATATATGTAAGTGATACGGAGCCCAAGGGAGGCCAGACAGCTTGTCGTCCATACCCATATCAGCCGGGTTGGGCGTGTGATAGGACTGGCCAGCATATGCTTGGTTTTCAGAGTCATGTTCTCGACGCGCCCGGCTTTCTTTGGCTTTGTCTCCGGTCGATATTGATAGCGAAGATCCGCGGTTCAAAGAAGTCTACGTACGGAATTTCCTCTGGCCGATCCGCTTCTGAACGCGTCTTCTCTCTTCCGGATCCGTTGTCTTAGACCAGTCTTCTTTCTTGGATGATTTGGATCTGGTGGTAGTATGTCTGGAGGTGGAAGAGGTGGAAGGCTGGTGCGAGGGCCGCTGGGAGGAAGGCATCCTTGATATCCGGATAAGTGAAAGCAGATACGTAAGGATGGTTGAGTCTCAAATTGAGATTGTCAATGGTAATAATGGGCATTCCTGCGGAGACCTGTTTTTCAATTGTTATCTTGACACAGCCGTTTTCATGTGTTAGAAAGCCCCTTCGAAGTCAGCGAATCGACCTGAAGACTTGGGGCGCCATCATGAATTTATATGCTCATCAGGACGGAGCAAATCACAAGACTCTTCTAGCTCGTAGATATGGAAAAGAAAAAAAAGAAAAAAAGCCATATTCAGTCATCAAGCTGGATATTAACACGGTGAAAATAGGTCTTTCGTTGGCCGGCAACTCCAACTAAAGAGTATCAGATGAAGGGCAACAGCCAGCACGAATCTAGAATCCGCCGATGATTGAATGGCAACAAGAACGAGAGCACTTGCACTGCTCCGGAGGAAACTGGGGGCGCTCATCACTCACTCCACCTCTCAAGTATACAGCTGAACGCAGAAGACACCACAACCTCTGCTCATGTTATAGGTGGGGAGTGTGATTAGGTAGTTGCACAGTTGATCTGCGGCCTGATGTCGGTTTCTGGAAGCTCAGTGAAGGCCCGAGGATAGACGCCCCTCTGCAGTGCCTATCCGGCCTGCAGCTGGAGCCAAAGCTGCGCCGGCTCCGATTTCCATTCAACGCGCTGCCCCGTCGATAATCTTACATCAATACACATGCATCACATTGCTCAAGTTCACCTGGCGCGCTTCTCCTCCCCTCTCTTCTTGGCCCGAACCTCCGCTTGTCGTCGCTCCCCTCCTTCAACCTTGTGCCCTCTACGGTCCTCCCAAAGCCCTTCTTTCACTTCAATCTTGGCGGATTTCCCGCCCCTCAAGGGCACAACGTGAGGCCCGGCGATGGTGCGCGCGCCTTGGATCTTCAAGCCCTTCACCGGTACAGCGCTCTCGGCGGACTCGGGGGCACTGCCTTCGGGAGCCACATTGACGATGACCTTGTGCATGGCCGGGGATTTTGGATCCGCCACCGGGAACTCGGCGATGCGAACTTCTGCCACGCCTTTCTTGATGTGCTTCAGATCTCCGCCAATGCCGTAATGGCCAGTCCTGAACTTCTCCCGCCATCGCAAGAGGTAACGTCGACTCCGTGGGGGGTCCACGCCTAGCTCTTTCAGTTGGGCAGAAGTGAGGGAGAATAGGGCCTTCCACGAGGGTATTTTCGACGCGTGTTGGCTGAGGTTACGGCCGATGAGCCGGAGGAAGGTCTCGGCATCTGGGACAAACGGCGTGGGCTTTGGGATAGGTTTTGCCTTCACGCGCTGGTGAAGAGATCTGATCTGCCCTCCTGCTGTTGACGGCCGGTGGGTGAAGGGCAACAGGAACGACGGTATGGGCCGCAACTGGGCACCTTTCAGCACCATGCTGCGCGAGTTTGCTGGTCGAGCATTAGGATGCAACTCGCGTGGAGGGAGAGGGATGGAAGCAGATCTTACTTGCAGTGACAACAGCCAATGCGCCGTCGCCGATAGCTGTCGTGTGCTGTGCTGAGCTGAGCTGAGCGTTGCTGTGCGGTGCTGCTTGTCGTTGAGTCGTTGAAATAAATCTCGTCTAGAGTTGTCTCGGCGCGAGGTTGGAGTTGCGATAAGCTTTCTTATCGGCGGACGGAGTGAATGCGGCCTAGCGTAGCCTCGTTACCTCTCCTACTGCATCTCCCTCGACGTCTCTCTGCCTTCTCTTCTCTCTCCACTCTTCTCTCTCCACACAACGTTTTCTCCTCACCTGCAAATTTGGAGATGCTCCGTATCGGACTTGCCATCGAGGCTACGCAAGGTGGCTAGGATGGGGAGAACAAAAAGGACGATGCATTGGAGTCTGGCCCGGGGAGGAGGAGGACGAGGACGAGGAGGAGGAGGAGGACGACGAGGACGAGGACGAGGACGAGGACGACGAGAAGAGCGTCCTTCTTCTCCTCCGTCTCTTTCTGACACCGATACTCTTCAAGATGACTCCGATCCAGACTCCGCCTCGGCCTCCGCATCATCTCCTCTCCCCGGTCCACTGCCAGATGGACTGCTCGAATTCATGTCTGGTACGCTCTCGGCACGTTCGGAGCCACCTCGAAAACGACAGAAGACGGAGGCTGCTTCCAATGGGCCTGAACTCGAACATGTCACGGTCAAGAAGTCGGTGTGGGAGATCAAGTTCACAGGATCGAAACTATCGCAGCTGGAGGCGCCAATGGTAAAGAATAACGCCTTGCCATATGTGCAACCACTGAACGTGAATCTCTCATACCCTTCGCTCCTCATCAGAAACGAAAAGCGGCAGATTGTGTTTGAATCGCGTCTACCCCCGGATGAGGAGCTAGAGGATGTGCATCTTGCTCTCCAGGTGCATGACGAGTCCGGGAAATGGGCCAGACTGGAAGGCAGGCTGTGGACTGAAATTGGCCTTGTCCTCCTCCACCGAGACGGAATTGATCTTCTGCAGATTACATTCACCATCAAATGGAACGTCACGTCCTCGCCATTCAATCTCATGCAGGCTCAGACCCAAACGAAGGCACTGTCTATGGTTTTGAGCAGGTACTTTCCGGACCCAAATGTTACCTGGGCGGAAAAGTGGTCTCCCCAAGATTTCTACCAAAGCGCACACTCGACAGACACATCTGATGAAGCTGCCCTTTCATTAGAGGTGGATGGACTAGAAACCAATCTCTACCCTTTTCAGAAGCGAGCGATCCAATGGCTGTTGAGGAAGGAAGGTGTTGCATGGTCGACCCGTGGCCTACACCCGCTGCCGGAACCACAAGTATCAGGGACACATATCTCTTTTGTTCGAGCCGCAGACGAGCTTGGGCGGATCTGCTACGTCAGCCATCTCTTCGGGATTGTCACTTTGGATACAGGACCTTTTCTCGTGGCAGAGGGCAACATCAAAGGAGGTATCCTTGCTGAGGAAATGGGTTTAGGTAAGACCGTTGAAATGATTTCTCTTATTTCCCTGCACAAACGTTCGAGGCAAGAAACATCAGAAGTATTCGACTCTTTTACAGCACAGATGGTCCGGCCCACAGGGGCCACACTCGTCATCACACCTCCTTCGATTCTTAAGCAGTGGATGTCCGAGATCAACAGACATGCACCACACCTCAAAGTCTTCCACTACGAAGGGGCCAAGGCCAAGGCACACCGCAAGAGAGATTTCGCCGATCTCTTGGATGATTTGGCTAGTTCGGATGTTGTGATCTCGACATACAATGTACTTACTGCAGAGATACATTTCACTCAGTTGAATCCAAGAAAGAGCTTACGTCGTGAATCGAAATATCCTAGGCCTAAATCTCCGCTGATGCTGCTTTCGTGGTGGCGTTGTCTTATTGACGAGGCGCAGATGATCGAGAGTGGAGTCAGCAACGCAGCAGTCGTAGCACGCATGATTCCGAGAGTGAACGCTTGGTGTGTTACCGGAACACCAGTACGCAAAGATGTCCACGATCTCTTGGGCCTCCTCGTTTTTTTGCGTTACGAGCCATTTGCTTCCATAAAGCACGTCTGGTCGTCCTTGATAACCAAACACAAGTACGACTTCCGAAAGCTGTTTGGTGCCCTGGCTCTTCGTCACAGTAAGCAGAGTGTGCGAGACGAGCTGAAACTTCCAGCCCAGAGGCGGTATGTGATCACGATGCCATTTACCCCGATCGAAGAACAGCACTACGAGGAGTTGTTCGGTCAAATGTGTGAAGAAGTTGGTCTAGACAGCGAAGGCGCTCCTGTTGCAGAGGACTGGGACCCAGATACTGTCTCGGAGACTATGCGACGATGGCTTGTAAGGCTACGTCAAACAGCGCTCCATCCTGACGTCGGAGGTCGAAATAGACGAGCGCTTGGCCACAAAGATGTACCGTTGAGGACAGTAGACCAGGTTCTGAACGTGATGATGGAAAATGCAGATCTTTCCATTCGTACCGACCAACGAACACTGCTGCTGACCAAGCTGAAAAGAGGCCAATTGTTTGAAAACTCGCCTCGGGTCAAGGAGGCATTGGCAATTTGGGTCGAAGCTGCGAAAGAAGCAGAAGTTATAGTCGAAGAGTGTCGTGCACAGCTGCAACAAGAGATAGACAAGGCTGTGGCAGAGAACGGCGTGGTCAAGAACACCAACGTAGCGGAGAGCGATAGCGAAGCCGAGCATGTTGAGTAAGTCGATGTCCCCAGAAATGATGGTGACTATTGACACTTCTTTAGACCTGATCCTTCGTCTCGAATAGGAGCCTTTCGGATGCGACTTCGGACTGCCGTGGAAATTCAACACATGGCGGTCTTCTTCCGTACCAACGCATACTTCCAGATCAAGTCTAACAAGGAAATGACGAACCCGGACAGCGACGAATTCCATGCTTTGGGGAAGCTGGAAACTGACGGCTACGAAGATGCGAAGAGATTGAGACGGAGTATTCTTCAAGAGGTCAGTTGTTCAATCTTTCTCTGGTCGGCATGAAATCACGAGCAGTCAGCAGTTTTCTTCGCATTCTGTTGGATGATGATTTTTTTAGGACTTGTCTTGAGCTTTGCCCCAAAAGCGTAGAGAGACTTGGCGACCATCTTACTAACAGTCACCGTAGAACTTTGACAAATCGGATAAGCTCATGAGAAAGATATCAAAGAAAGCTGCGACACAAGCTTTCGTTGAGATACCTGAGTTCCCATCCGACATGCCGAAAGGAGGAATCGAAAGTCATAGGATCATGGAACAACTAGCTAGATTAGCAACGGCACTGGACGCCCAAGCTAATATTCTGGACGAGTGGAGAGAAAAGACTATCCAACTCCTACTGAAAACCCTCGTAGACGAAGATGAAGACGATGTGGAAATTACGGGTGAAGAATACGAGGAATCTACCAAAATCCAAGACGAGATTCAGGCATATGTGAATGGATTACGATTCGTCATCGCCGATAGGCATGATGCTCTCACGGGCCAAGATAATGAACTCGTGAAGTATGAAGTTAAATTCCTCAACCGCGCGCTGAAAGACTTGGAGAATCACCATGTCGCCTGTCCGGAGAAGACTGCGGAGCTTCTGGGCATTCGGGAGGCGTGCAAGCCCACTAAAGAGATGGGCTCTGTCCGAGGAATCCAATCCGAACTTCGGGTTCTGGCTGCTTCATTGAAGCCGGACGCTCAAGGTGGAAACTCCAGAGCACAGAGCGAATGCTCGATTGTCGAAAAGCAACTTAAAGAGGTTCAAAGCCATCTCAAGAAACAGACGGCGGTCATAGGAGACCTACAAAAGGAAGCAGAACTTTTCACCCAATCCCTCAATGCCCGGCTTGAGTACTACAAACAGCTGCAGCTGGTGTCGGACCAGGTTGCTATGTACGACGGACCCAATGATGATGCGACGCTTGCCAAATACCTCGAAGATGAGGACAGATTAGTCCGCAAAATTGCTGCTACCAAATCAAAGAGACAATATCTTCTTCACCTTCGGGAGGAGGCGCTCAATCCTAAAGAACAGAGGATGTGCGTGATTTGCAGAGAGACGTTCGAGATAGGTGCTCTTACAGTCTGTGGCCATCAATATTGCAAGGACTGTATCCGAATATGGTGGAACTGTAAGTTGGTACCGTCTCACAAAAGCACGTACTCATCAAGACACAGCACATCGGAATTGTCCGGTTTGCAAGCGAAGCCTTTCCAAAGACGACATGCACGAAATTACGTACAAGCCGCAAGAACTCTCAATACAGGCCGATGAAGTGCAGGATGTCAATCAAGAACGAGCGTCACCGTCCAAGAAGAACTCGGCCATCTACTCCGAGATCAGCACGTCTACCCTATCCGAAATCAAGAATATCGAACTAGATGGCCCCTCCTTCACCACCAAAGTCGACACCCTAGCTCGTCACCTCATCTGGATACGTGAATCCGACCCTGGCGCCAAATCCATCATCTACTCCTCCTTCAAAGACTTCCTCGACGTCCTAGCCCAGGCCTTTTCCAAGTTCCGCATTGGCTACTCTTCGATTGACAAGCCGAACGGCATTGAAAAATTCAAATCAGATCCTGGTGTCGAATGTTTCTTGCTCCACGCCCGCGCCCACAGTTCAGGCCTCAACCTTGTGAATGCAAACCACGTTTTCCTGTGCGAGCCTCTACTCAACACGGCGCTGGAATTGCAAGCCATAGCCCGCGTGGATCGGATCGGGCAACAGCAGGAGACCAATGTCTGCTGTACCTCGTCGACGGCACTGTGGAGGAATCGATTCACCAACTCTCTGTCAAGCGGCGCATGGAGCACATCGGCAAGCGAATTACGCGCGTCAAGGGAAAGGAGCATGAGGTTGCGCCCGAGGACGCGCTTGATTCGAAGCTCGAAGAAGTGAATTCAATCGAGCTGCAACAGGCCAGTCTGACGGGCTTGCTCGCAAAGGGGGATAAACTCGGAGAAATGGTCATGAAGGAGGATCTATGGGACTGTTTGTTTGGAGGACGGCAAAAGAAGGGTACTGCCAGCAAGGCTCTCAGTGGAGCAGTAGGGGACTCGGAGCTTAGATTTGAAGGAGAAGTTGGTCGGGAGTTGAGGGCTGGGGCTGCGGAGGAGAGGCAGTTGGTAGTTGCCGGAGGGTCCTCGGGGCGCGTGTGAAAAACTGGCGTTGATGAGAAGCATGTACTGGTCACCAATCCAGCTCCGTAACATAAGTACTATAATGACAGACATCTGATGTTGATAGGTAAAATTGGGTGCCAAAAGTGTATGTGCATGTCCCAATGTTTAGCCAAGACCACCCAGCGCCCCCTTTTATTGCAAAACTTGAAACGGTTAAAAAAGCAACAGAGGAATCTGTTTAAAAAATACTTAAAATCGAAGCAAAGTTTTGGGATTCAATGCTTTGTAGATCAGTTCTTCGGCTCGCGAAATCCACGCAGTGAATTAGATGTATAATGTATTGAAATATCAAAAAGCTTTTTAAAAACCAACTATTATGCGTTTACAATCAATCGCTTCAAAAGCTCCATGTTCTGCTTGTTTTTCGTCAACAAAACATATATATGAATGACAGATAAAACTTTTTTGGGGTTTTTTCAAACGTGCTTGAAAAGCTTTGTGTCACAGTTACCGTACAATCGATTGTTGACATTTTGTTTTTCTCCAAACCATTCCTTTACATTTTCTAATGAAAGGTAAATCCTAACCTTGACCTTACTCCAGAGGAAAACTTGGCTCGTTATACAGTACCATAGCAGGCCTGTGTTGAAAACCCTTCATTAGCTTTATATCGCATATCGATTCTCTTTACAAGTGAAGTCCTTTGTACAATTGGCGTATCGCATATTTTCGCTTCTTGCATACCGTGTTCCAAATCAAGACTGTAGGATGGGAATTGTTACAGTACAATGAATCAGGGGAGGAGGGTTCTCGCAAAGCCCAAGAAAAGAAGCATGCACGATCTCTGCGGGCATCGTCGTGTACTGTACTACATATAGACAAGTGCCGGAATCAGAAACTCTAGATGCCACGAGGAATAGACCTGACTCCCGAGAACGCTCGATGTGGAATGTGCGGTCGCGGGTGCGTACGACCGGCCTTGGGACGCGGAGTCGTGAATTCTAGATTTGCGGAGTTGGCGCTGTATCCGCAGACGTGGTTTTCAAACCCTGGATACGGGATTGGAGAAGAGCTATAAATGCAGTCTTCGAGGGTTGTGAAAGATCAAACTGGAGTTACCAAGATGAGGGACAAGTGATTGCAAGGTTTTGGGAAGGGGTGGGGGTGGGGGGTCTGATTAGCATATCGGTAAATACAGTACTGTACAATGTGATTGATGCGTGTCGAAAAGCTGGGAGGTAGGTATCGGGCTAGAATCGTTACAGTACGTTGCATTTCAAGTTCTGTTTGTTAAGGGCCAAAGACTATATTCTCTGGCTCCAAGGCAGAAACGGACGCTCTACCACGGGATTCTGTTACTGCTACGGTACGTGAAATAGTAAACAAGATGAAGGAAAATACAAAAGCGCCTTTGTTCTTACATGGTCGGCAATTCACAAGAAAACCACCCTTCCATCAAATTGCTTTTGATATCGAGACCCTGTTCGGTCCAGGAGCCTCCCATCAGCGCCGTGTAAATGCGTGCCAGCCCTCCAACGCCACCATGCCTCCCGTTCAAGCTTACTTCATGCTCGCGAAATCCAGTTTCCGCGCAATCTTGGGGCCTCGCTCATCATCCAACAGGCCCGGCCTCCGCTTCAGATCTTCGGCGACCTTCTCCTCGCCCTGCTTCTTGGTCGGCAGCGCCTCGTTGGGCGTCGGTTTCGGCTCGGCGGCCCACCAGCCGTGGCTCAGCGCCTCCCGTCCCGTGATGCGCTTCCGCGGGTCCAGGATCAGCATCTTCATGAGCAGGTCCACGCCCTCGTGTCCTGCGGTGCCGAAGGCCTGCAAAAAGTAGTCTTTCCCCTTGACGGGGACCGGCGGTTCCGGCACGGTGTACTCGGGGAGTTTGGACACGCCCGGCCAATTGCTCTCGGTCGGCGTGCCGATGGCTTGGCATATCAGGTTGACCTGCCCGACTTCGCTGTCACCGGCGATGTACGGCGTGCGGATGACGAGCTCGGCGAAGACGAGGCCGACGGACCAGATGTCCACGGCGCCCGAGTAGTGTTTGGCGCCGAAGAGCAGCTCGGGCGGCCGGTACCAGCGGGTGATCACGTTGGACGTCATGAGACGGTACGGGTCCGAGAAGGATCGTGCGAGACCGAAATCGCCCAGCTTCACCTCGCCGTCGGCGGCGATCAACAAGTTGTTGGGCTTGATGTCGCGGTGCAGCACGAAGTTCTCGTGGCAGAACCAGACGGCGCGGGTCAGCATGCCCATCCAGGCTTTGATGTCCGCTGCTCCGTAGCGCACGCCCTCCGTGTCTTTGATGAGCATCTCGAGGTCCCCGAGCGGGAGGAATTCGAGGACCAGATTGAGGTTCTGGTCCTTGGACGAGAAGACCGAGAGCAGGGAGATGATGTTGGGGTGAGAGAGCTCCTGGAGGTGCTTGAGCTCGCGGATGGCGTCGGGGGCCATGCCCTCGGTGTATTCCTTCTGGATCTTGATCTTCTTGATGGCCACGAACTGGTTGGGATCGGAGCGCAGGTGGCCCAGGTAGACGTTGGCGTAGGTCCCTTCTCCGAGTTTGCGGCCTAGGAGACGTTAGTCTCTTCCACGGCCATTGACGGACAGTGAGGAGGACGTACCTTTGACGTATTTGTTCTTCTCGTCGTCGTTCATCTGCTCTGCTAGATCATGGCCTGCATGGCTGGCCCGATCTGGGGTCCCCGTGTTGGGAGCGGTGGTAGAAGAGAGCTTCGACCGATCTATCGCTTTCCCTGCCTCGCCTGGGACCACGATGGGCGAGATGGCCATGATGGCGGGTGAAGGAGGCTGCGTGCGCGTTGCGAGGTCAGACCATGCCGTCGCGATCAGATCGGACCAAGCCGGACGGTGATGGGGAGCTGGTTAAGTGATGTTGCCCTCCTCGCGTTCCAAGTTGCGAATTCATTGCTGATGTTGACATTTGAAGCGCATCTCAGCCTTGTCTCTGGTCGTTCGTCGACTCGGAGTTTAATTGTTCCGTCTCCGGGTGCTTAGTGCTGATGATAGTGATGATAGTGATGATAATGATGATGATTATGATAATGATAATGATAATGATGATGATAATGATAATGATAATGATGATGATGATGATAATAATAATAATGATAAAGATGATAATAACAATAATAATGATGATGATGATGGTGATGATGATGATGATAATAATAATAATGATAGTAATAACAGTAATGATAGTAATAATAGTAATGATAGTAACGATAGTAACGATAGTGATGATAGTAATAATAGTAATGATAGTAATGATAGTTGTTACATAATTACGGGTATGTATAAAACATCCCAAAACATACAGAAATAACTATGATAACAATACGACCACGAGTTATTAACGTTATCATCCATAATCAGAAGGCTCGCACCTTCCATAGCATTGAAACATCTATACTACATAAACAGCCCTTACGGCACAAAGAATAAACCATATTTAACTTCACCTCCTTTCGTAATAAAAAGTAGCAATTTCCCATCAGCAAAGCCTTCAGACTTGACTTTGCCAACCTCATATCCCAACCTTAACACGTCAATCTGCGAGAAGCAGACCATAACGACAAAATTACCAAAATCATTTTTATCACACTTGCTTATCAACTCCTTGCCTTCAAAAACTCCTTTCCACGACACGCAGAAAAGACTGTAGTGATGGACGACGTCATTAAGAAAGTGACAAACGAGCACCTCCTTTCGTTACCAATAGTAATGATAGTAATGATAGTAATGATAGTAATGATAGTAATGATAGTAATGATAGCAATATTGTTAAGCCACGTTTAAATGGACCTAAAGTAGCTTGTCGAAGTTACGGAAACATGCCAAATAGAAATTCTATACAGTATAGAAGTTAACACGTCTTGAAAAGTAAAAACTACGTTCGAGTCCCATAAAGGCCTATGGGGTTTTGGTTTCGCGGAATCGCAGCTTTTTCATAGCATTATTTTACTATTCCACCAATCAGCCAAACCAGAAATTGTTTTGGCGCGTAGTTCGAACGAATCATTCTTTTTGCTGTCGTGCATGCCAATTATACTGCTAACCCTTTTCGTCGTTTATAATATATGTTTTGTGCTGCCGTATACACCAATCATACATACCCTTAAAATTTTCGTTGTTTATAATATATCACGTTCTGGTGCCGTATCAATTATTTTTAATAAATCTTCTCGTTGTTTATAATACATCACGTTCTGCTGCCGTACCAATGATTTTAATAAATCTTCTCGTTGTTTATTATACATCACGTTCTGCTGCCGTACCGATGATTTTAATAAATCTTTTCGTCGTGTTATAATACATCATTTTCTGTTGCCAAACCAATTATTCGTTTAACCCTTTTCGTCGTATATAAAATATCATTTTCTGTTGCCATACCAATTATTCCTTTAAATCTTTTCGTCGTTTATAATATATTTTCTCTGCTGCCGTACCAATCAATCATTCCTTTAAATCCCTTCGTCGTTTATAAAATATCACTTTCTGCTGCCGTGCATGCCGTGCATGCCATTCATATTTTTTAAATCTTTTCGTCGTTTCACAATACATCACTTTCTGCTGCCGTATACACCAATCATTCTTCAAATCTTTTCGTTATTTACAATACATCACTTTCTGTTGCCAAACAATCAATCATTTTTCTAAATCTTTTCGTCGTTCATAAAACATCACTTTCTGCTGCCATACACACCAACTACCTACATAAACCCTTAAATCTTTTCATCCTTCATCGTACATCACTTCCTGCTACCACACACACCAATCACACCCCTCCCCCCCCCCCTCATCTCTTCATCATTGCATTCCCCAAAAAACCACCAGTCATCCGACACCAACCGCTTCATCACAGTATGCATGCCTCTCCGAACGCGACTGCGAGGACGCAAGATAGGCGCCGCCCGCGGTCGCAGCTTTCCGCTGACGAAGAAGCACGGCGTCGTCGCCCCTTGCGCCTGCCACTCGGTGCGGCAGGAAGAAAGCGCTGGGAACAAGCACGAGAGAGGAGGAGGTGGAGATGGGAGCGCAGGATCTGAGGGGGAGTGGCCGCCGTGGCGACGAGCAATGCGGATGGGGTGATGTGAAGAAAAGTACCTACGGTACTTGCTGGGTTCACGTTGACGGCGTTTCATGCTTATTTATCATTGCGCGCCTTGTGCTTCTTTCTTGGCTTCGTTTCTATACAGGCTCTGTCTGTGTGTGTGTGTGTGTCTCTGTTACTTTCTCTCTCTCTGTTACTTTCTCTCTCTGTTACTTTCTCTCTCTCTCTCTCTCTCTCTCTCTCGCAGTACACTCGACGCAACTCGACACGACACGCCCAGAGAGAGAAGAAGAAGAAGAAGGAGAAGAAGAAGAAGAAGCGCAATCATGTGGGCGTTGTCATACTGGGTAACGTACCGTCCATTCCCCTCTCGCTCTCCTCTTCTCGTTTCCTCCATGGCGCAAAAGCTTCGTCCGAACCACACACGCACACACACGCACGCACCTCTAACCAGCCCCAGGTCTTCCCCGTCGTCTCGGCCTTCTGCTGGCTCAGCACGCTCCTCGGCCTCCTCACGCACTGGCTCGGCGCGGGCCGGCCGCGCTACCCGTCCATGGACGCCTCGCAATCCATGGCCTACATCTCGGACGTGGGCGCGCAGTCGCTGAAGCCGCTCTTCATCGCCGGCGCGTGCGCGACGAGCCTCTTCCTCGACCTCGCCTTCGCCTCGGAGCGCTGGCTGCGGCACCGCGGGCGCCTCGCCCGCAACACGAGCGCGACGGAGAAGGCGCTGTGCGCGCTGAGCATGGCCTGCGCCGTCGTGGGCACCGTCGGCCTGATCGGCCTGAGCGTCTTCGACACGCTGCGGCACCCGACGCTGCACGACCTGATGCTGGCCCTGTTCCTCGGCGGCTACGTCGTGAGCGCCGTGTGCATCTGCGCCGAGTATCAGCGGCTGGGCGTGAGTGGGTGCGCCCGTCGAGCAGGATGCCCCGCGCCGACTGACGTGCGCCGCAGGGTACCGCGAGCACCGCATCCTCCGCGCCGCCTTCTGGGCCAAGCTCTTCTTCATCCTCCTCGAGGTCGCGCTGGCGGGCGCCTTCGCCCTCTGCAACCGGCGCGGGCGCTACGACGCCACCGCCGTCCTCGAGTGGGCCATGGCCTTCGTCTTCACCTTCTACGCCCTCTCCTTCTGCGTCGACCTCGCGCCGGCCATCCAGACGCGCCCGGGAAAGGCGTCGGCCCATGTCGGGGCCGGCGAGCACGAGACGGAGATGCAGCGGGAGCTGGCGTGCGAGAGAGGCGCCTCGGTGATGTGACGGGATGAATAGACGCTTCCGAATCTCATCTGCGAACTCGATGTGTGATGTGTGTGATGTGCGTGATGTGTGTGATGTGTGTGAACCGCCTGCGTGAAGTGCATTCCCAGCGCTCGCCGCTCGCTTGCGTCCTGGCGCTTGTGGCTCCATGTCAACACGCGATTCCGTTGTCCGGCCACCCGACCTCCGCATCACCGTACGCGCCACGCGCGCCGTTACAACAGGAGAAAAGAACATCGTTGGTGCTCACATTATTAGTACTGTATTACACATCATCGTCGGCGATCAATCATGACAAACATCTCATATCCCCATCCCCGCACCCCCTCTGGCGACTGCGGTTCGGGCACCCCTCCGCTCCCTTGCACGTCTCCAGCAGACCGGCATCAGACCCAGCCCAAATCCCCCGGATGCAAGGCACTCCTGACCAGAAGAGAAACCGCCACGCCGGGTGAGGAGAGAACACGTTCAAATTCGATCATGACCATGAAGCGACGCAATGAGATCCCTTTCCCCTCATCGTGCCACCCGCCCCTTCACATCTCCTGGTCCTTGCTCTCTTCAAATCTCCTCGTGAAACTTTGCAGTCCTGGCAGGACTGGAGCTCTTCTCGGCGGGAAACGTGGGCGGCGGTGCGAGATCCTCGTCAAAGTTGTCCCGCGCCTCTTGAAACTCCTCCTCGTCGTCGCTAGCCCGGCTCGTGCTTCTTCCCCTCTCTTCTTCATCTGATGTCTCTCGGGGCGCAGAGGCAGAAGTCGGGGCGCCAGGGGCGGCCGGTGTGACGGTGGAGCTGCTACCCGACCGCTCATGCCCAGGGGACCATCCAGCAACGCGGGTCGTCTCGGGACGGGAAGCCTCGCCCGGGATGCTAGAGGTGCTCTCTGGCTGGGTGACGACAGACGCACTCTCCGGCTGATCAGAGGATCCGTGGTGTGAGACGTCATCCTCCGACTCGAGGTCGGGATCCGAGTCGACAGTGATGGATTTCTGTAAGGGAGGCCCGCCTCAAGCTCGGTCGCCATGGGAGCCACCGCAACCGGGGCTGGGATCGTCGTAGCAGTGTCTCGCGCGGTAGCACTATTGGCACCCAAGGAAGCAGTGCTGTTGGTCGCACTGGCGCCGGTCAAGGCCGCGCCTCCAACAAAGTTCTTGCTATCACTTGCGGGCGTCTCCTTCTCCTGGTCCGGACCAGGCGACTTCGGTCCCTTGCTCACGCGACGTGAAAACTTCGTCTTGAACCAGTTCTTGACGTTTCGGTCACTGGGGGATCCGGAGGAGACGGGAGACAGCGGTGAGACGGCATCGCCGTTCGCCGCGGCGGCCGCCTCACGCATGCGAATGCTGGCCTGGTCCTCCATCGAAGTGCGGATAGGGGTTGGGGCAGCGGATTCGCGACGCTCGGCCAGGGTCGGCGCTTCGCCAGGCGCGGGCTCGCTGGTCGATTCGGCTTCGTGCGACTTCCGTCCAAAGCTGGGGAGGAGACCGGCTCCCGATCGGATCGACTTGCGTTGCTCTTTCGCGGCACGCTTCTCGTCCGCGGCGTCCATCTTCTTCTCCTCCTTGTCTTGTTCTGTGGAGCGGTTAGCATCTCATCGACGCGCGGATCCAAGGGCCATACGTCTGAGCTTCTTCTCGATCTCCTTCTGCTCCCGCTCCCGGGATTTCTTCTCGGCAGCCTTGCGCAGCTGCGTCTCCTGCTCCAGCTTGCGCGCGGCCTGTCGCTCGTGCTCCGCCGCGGCCTTCTCGTTGATCTCGTCGAGCACGGGTTGGATGTTGCGGGACGCCACCGCGTCAATGTCGCTTTGATTCACGAACTTGCCGCCGCCAATGTGGACCTTGCCGTGATTTTCCATGCGGCTCGCGCTGTTGGCCTGGGCCGCGGCGTGGGCCTTGACCTCCCACTCGTTCAGGAGAGATGGTGCGATCTTGCCCGTGTCGGCGAACACCTTCTTGTCCATGCCGTGCATGCTCTGGGTGACATTGCGCTGAGCCAGGGCGATCAGGTTGTCGCGATCCTGCTGACGCTGGGCATCGACCTGGCTGAGGTGCGAGGAGAATTGGGACATCTGGGCGCGGATCTTGTTGGACTGCGCCTGGTCGTCGTCGACGGTGCCCAGGCTCGAGGCGCGGTGCCGGTTTCGTCCCCTGATAGACAGTCTCGAGGGGTTCGACGAGGGGCTGCCGTAGTAGTCGCGATACTCGCGATTTTGCGCATGCTCGTCGTGGAGCTTCGCCAACCGCTCCTGCGCCAACCGCTGGGCGGCCTCTTGCAGATTGCTGAAGCGCATGGGTTGCGCCTCGTCCGAGTCGAGCGACGACGATCGGCGATGGCCATGGGCGGCCACGGCGCCGCTCCGCGCATGGTCGGCCGCCTGCTCGAACTGTTTCTGCTGGTAGGCGTACATGCCCTGCGCCATGGCGATGGCCGACGCCCGCAGCGTGGCCTCCCGGCTCCTCTCATCCACCTCGGGCTGCACGGGAGGCGCCGCCGTGTACATCTCGCGTGACATGTTGGTGTAGGGCACCGCGCCCGCTTCCGCGTGGCTGGGCCTCTGCTTCGCCCTCGACGCCGACGTGGCTGCCCGGAGCGCGTTGGCCGCCGCGTTCGACTCGTCCGGGTAGGTCTCGGGCCTGGAGACGGCCTGGGGAACGGATCCGGCCCTCTTCCGACTCGAAGACATGGCACCCGTCGCGGCCAAGAGGGAGCCCTGCCGGCCGAGATCTGTCCGGCCGTGGTCGAGCGGGGGCGACCGCGCGCCCTGGCGATGGCTCGCCATGGCTTGCGTCGCGGCCGAGTGGCCCCAGGCCGACTGCGCCTCGGGCCTCCAGATCTCGACCTTGGCCCCCTCGCGGTGGGCCAGCAGCGCTGCCTTGGCGCCACTCGAACTGGCTTCGGGCTGCCACAGCGGGGGCATCTTGTAGTCGTGGGCCTGCAGGGCGGCCGCGGCCGCGGGTGCCGAGGGGTCCGGCTTCCAGTGCTCGAAGGGCTTCTGGTTGGCCCATCCCACGCTCGCGGCGGTCCCGGCCGCCGAGGTGTCGTTCTTCCTCAGGCCGCTGGAGGGGAAGCTGGGGAGGTCTTGCGGATTGGCGTATTTGAGGGACGCCGCAGCACCTATCAGCGAGGGTTAGCACCGCGTCGTCCGCGCCGGCAGCGCGACTCACCAGCCGACGACAGTCTGTTGTCGTGGTCGAGGACATCGTAGCCACTCTTGGACTTGTTGGCGCCCTGGCTCTTGTCGTACTTGGTCACGTACAGGGCGGCGACGGCCGCCTGGTCCTCGAGCTTCGACGAGCTGGTGTGCGGCCGGGAGACATCCTGGATGGGGCCCGTCGCCACCACGGCGGTTGTCTGGGCCATGATGAGCTCGAGATGTCGATGCCCGGAGTCGCCGGACGGGGGTGGACAATGGTGGTGTGGTGGTGAGGTGAGGTGAGGTAGGGTGATGGTGAGGTGATGGTGATCGCGAGGTGATGGTGATGGCGATGATGATGGTGCGATGGCTGTGTGCCCCGAGATATCGAGATCAAGAGGATGAAGGGGTCGCGGAGTCGATGGGCGGGCGGGGTAAGTCAGGAGTTGCCGGTGAGGAGAGGCGCCTTGACGGCCGGAGAACGCGCGAGCCCGCGCAGGAGGTGGCAGGCAAGGCACAGTGGAGAGAGCAGGAGAACCAGCGGCAGTCGCAGTAGCCGTACAGGTCGTGAGATCGAGAGTCGAGGTGGTTGAGGAGTCGAGGAGTCGAGGAGTCGAGAACTCGAGGTGGTGGAGGAGGTGGAGGAGGTTGAGAAGTTGAGAAGTTGGGAAGTCGAGAAGTCGAGAAGTCGAGGAGGATTCGACCGACGATCCCGTGACCCCACGTCGGCCACGTCCCTACGTCATCGGCCGGGCCGACCAGCCGCACGAAGGCGATAGCGGCTGATCGCAATCGATGGGTAATTAGAGTTTGAGATGATTGGACAATTGGATGATTAGATAATTGGATCAGGATAATTATGTAATTCGATCGTCAGATTTTTGGATAATTGGATAAGGATAATTATGTCATTAGATAATCAGATATTTAGATAATTGGACATGGATAATTATGTCATTAGATAATCAAACATCTATAGTAGACAACTGGATAAGGATAATTATCTAATTAGATAATCAGATATAGAGATCGAGCTATGTACATCCATCCATCCATCCATACGTAGATACAAACACACATACAAACACACACACACACACACACACTGTACTCCAGCTACCTCCTCGACGCCGTGACAACCTCCTCCACCACATATACTCTGTACAACCTGTCGCGAGCAGAAGCTCTAGACCTCACGCATCGCTCCGCATCTGGCCCCGTGCGTGCGCGAGGATCGACGCCAGGATCCGGACTTCCGCGCTTGCGTGAAGGTCGAGTGAAGCAGAAGCCGAGTCGATGCCACGGCGGAAGATGGATCACGGCCACGGCGACGGCCACGGCCACGGCGACGGCCACGGCCACGGCGACGGCGACAAGCCCTTGGACCGCGTCTTGAACTTCCGCGATGTGGGCAGGACGATCAATGCGTTCCTGGGCGAGAAGTATGGTCTCCATCCTCATGAAAGCGTGTGCAGGTAGAAGTTGATGTGCTGTGTGTGTGTGTATGTGTGTGTGTATGTGTGTGTGTATGTGTGTGTGTGTGTATAATTGTAAACGTATGTTTATATGTATTTAAATAAATTTTTAAATATATGTAAATATATTTATACATTCATACATTCATACATTCATACATTCATACATTCATACATTCATACATTCATACATTCATACATTCATACATTCATACATTCATACATTCATACATTCATACATACACACACACACACACATCTATTTCTACCATCACCCATCCACCCATCCATCCATCCACCCACCCATCTGACCAAAAACTCAGACGCCTGGCCGAGGGCAAGATCTTCCGCTCAGCCCGACCAGGTACGCGCCCATCCCATCCCATCTCAATCTCGCCCCGCCGTGTCGACGACGAGAACGACCAGTTCACGCTTCGTGCTAGACGATGCGACCCCCTCCGATCGAGCGCGGCTCAAGGAGCAATACGGCATCCAGACCATCCTGGATCTCCGGACGGTGTAAGTCACTTTCCACCCTCACCCCCCCTCTTCCCCCTTTTCCATCTCGCTAAAGTCAACAACCCAAACAACGACAGAACCGAACGCGCAACCCAAGCCCAGAGCAAGAAGAAGCAAGAGGGCGACCTCGGCCAGATCCCCGGCGTGCGCTACCTCTGGATCAACATCAACGGCAAAGGCTTCGAGCGGAGTCTGCTGTGGAAGTTGAAGCTCTGGAGCTTTATGTATGTGCCCCCCCCTCCGCCCCTCGTCTCGCCGCGCACTTCTTCCTGACGACTCGCGCCGACCCACAGCAAACTCCTCGCCTGGATGCTCGTCGGCCAGCGCGTGCGCGCCATCGCCATCCTCGGGCGCGAGGTGATGCAGCCGCGCGGGCTCGTCGGCCTCGGCCACGACTCGCTCGACCACTGCGGGCCCGAGATCGCGCAGGCCCTCGGCGCCCTCGCCGGGCCGGCGCCCCTCCTCGTGCACTGCACCCAGGGCAAGGACCGCACCGGCCTGGTCGTCGCCCTGCTGCTGCTGCTCCTCGACGTGCCCCTCGCCGCCGTCGCGCACGACTACCTCCGCTCCGAGCCGGCGCTGCGGCCCGAGAGAGAGGCCCGCCTGCGCGAGATCGCGAGCATCGGCCTGACGGACGATTTCGCCGCCTGCCCGGCGGACTGGGTGCCGAGCATGGACCGCCATCTGCGGGAGAAGTACGGCGGCGTGAGGAAGTATCTGAGCAGCCTGGGCGTCTCCGAGGCGCAGCAAGGGGAGCTGGTACGGATGCTCCGCGCGTGAGGGCGGCGGCGGCGGCGGGCTTGCACGCGACAGCCAAACCAAACCACAAGACAAAGGAGAAGCACAGAGGTAGAAGCGAGAAAAGAATAACAGCGGTCGGGTCCCAAGCCATGCGTTCGCTGGCCGACAGTCCTTCCCCGCCCGTCGTGTGCCAAATCCGCCGTTGCGTTCTCCTTGGCGGAGTCAATATTGACATTCTCGGCTATTGGCATGTGAGACCTCCCTCCTCGCTTGCTCGCGTCCCAATCTTGAACATCGACGATGACTTTCAGACGTGCCATCTCAAATCCTATCCCTTCTTCAGCGGAAAAACCCCCAAACACGCCACCCCAAATCCTATCCCTTTCCAGCGAGAAAAACCCCCAAACATGATGCCACCCCCTCTTCCAAACGAGGAAGCTCCCCAGTCCAGTCCCCGCCCAGGAAACGACGCACATCCCGTGAACGAACGGCCAAGGAGGCGGAGGCAGAGGCAGAGGCAGAGGTAGGCCCAGGTCTGGTCTAGGCAACAGGCGATGCGCTCCGTGGGAGAGCAGCACTGGGCGGGGGCGGGGGCGGGGGCGTATTGGGTGTATGTATGTATGTATGTATGTATGTAGCTGGTCGTGGGCTGGGGGGGCGTACGCACTGGGGAATGCTCACGCAGAAGAACTCCGTGCCTCCCTCGTTCGCTAGCTAGCTGGCCAGCAAGAGTGCCATGCGCGAGCCAGGGCCAACGCTCCGCACACAGCGAGGCCTGGGAGGTGGGGGAAGAAGGGCGACGTGTCTCAAAGATAGATTGTCGGGCAGGCCGCGCCGGGGCGAGAGCCCATGTGCGGCTGGACAGTACGTACATGCGATGTCTACCTAGGGAGGTACCTACCTACGGACGGCATCGTGGGAGATTCCCGCTCACATGAGCCCACACCCGATCCCGTACATGGCTCTCTCCACGCTGCGCTTCACGGTGTACCAGTCGGCGCGCCTCTCGGCAAACTCGTAGACCTCCTCCGCGCGGAAGATGCCCCCGAACCGGTCCCCGTCCGCGATCACCTCGGCCATCTCCTTCGCGTGCTTCGGGTCGATCAGGTAGATCTGGCTCAGCTCTCGCAGCGCCTTGAAGTACTGCAGCAGGTCCGCGTTCCGCAGCGTGCGGATGTACACGAAGTAGAGGTTCATGTCCGAGATGAGACGCATGGAGCCGTCGACGCTGATGCGCTGCCGCTTGAGGTGCTTGCAGATGGCCGCGAACAACCGGACCCCGACCTCTTGGTTGAAGACCTCGAGCATGCCCTTGTCGGTGCTGCCCGTCAGCATCTTGGTGTGAGACTCCACGAGCTGGACAATCTTCTCCGCGGCCGGCGTGGGCCCAACCTCGAACGTCGGAGGCTGCGCCTCGGCCGCCGGGAGCGGGTTGTAGTCGCTGGGTTTCTGGAGCGTGGCGCAGAGGTACTCGACTTCATCCATGAGGACGTCGATGCCTTTGTTGAGTCCCGCAGCGACGCGCTCGTCGAGCATCTGCTCGAACTTCTTCTTGGCCTTGACGGCCGGATCGAGGAAATCGTTGTGGTCGGCCAACTTCGTGGTCGCCAGTTGCTGCTCGTAGAAGACATCGATCATTTGCGAGATCAGATCGCCCACATTGACCAGCTCCAGGAACGTCACCAGTGGTGCAACACCCTGCTGGTGCTCGCTGACCGCCCGAGGGTTGTATTTCGAGAGATGCTCGACGGCCTTGTCAAACCCCATCTTAACGTGACGATTCCCCAGGATTGCAAGCAGGGCAACAAAGATCGCTTCGCATTGCTCTCGTGCTTCCTCACCCGTCTGACCGCCGAGGCGGACGAACGGAGCTGCCCGCTCGATGCTTGCCTTTGCAGAGTGGGTCAGATCAAGGGCAACCTCGATACTGAACAGGGAGCGGATCCCTTCCAGCCTCGACGCCATCAGCGCTGCTTTGGCGGCCAGCTCGTCGGTCGGCGCCTCTGTGGGCGTCAACGCGGCGCTCGATGCTCGATTTCTTGCGACGGTGAAACCAGGCGAGGGACCCGGCGAGAGCGATCTGGGAGGAGTCCCGGGGACTTGGAGACTCGCTCGATTAGCGGAATAAGAAGAAAGGGGCTTGGTGGCTCCAAAGGGCGAGGATATCGGCAAGCTGGGGAGGACGTTGACCGGCATCATGACCACCTTCCTGAAGGAGCTCAAGAAATCTTTCTTGTCGGCTTGCCGGTTGACGTTCGCCATGAAAAAGGATTCGGTGGTGGCATCTTGGGCGGAGAGTTTGCTTTCCCAGGTACTAACTTCGACTTCGGCCTCCTTCTTGAAGTAATCCAGCTCTTCCTGCAAATACAAGTCCACATGAGGCTCAAAGACCCTTGATATGACCGTCTTGACCTTGTCCGTGAAGTCGTCACCAGAGCCCTTCGGTGCCTTTAAACTAGCTGCGAATCGCAAGGCCTGCTCGAAGAGCCCAGCTACTGCCTTCAGATAAGAAGCTATGCTCCGTCCATGCGCCTCGTCGAAGAGAGGCGTGACGTGTTCCATCAGGATGTCCTCCGCAACTTTGTCCAGAAGTTGTTGGTAGACGCCCTCGCCCACAGGGAAGACTCGATCAATGACATCTGCCTGCTCATTGATGGCCTTGGAGAGTTTCTCGAAAAGCCGGCGTGACGGTTCCAAGGCCATCCCGTCCGATGAGGCGTGCTGGAGGCCCTCCATCGAGTTGCCCAGATATTCTCGATCCGAGAACATGGGGTGCTTCTGCACAAACAGTTCCATGCACGCGTGGCCCCCATTCAGCACAGCCAGAACGTGGGCATAGCGACGCATCCTCCCGTCAATGTCCATGGCCTCGTATCCTTGCTCAAACTCTCGTAGCACGGCATTCTCGAAGATGCCCACCATGGCATTCAGCTTCTCCTCCCGAAACCGCCAGCCCTGCGCCCAGTCGCTTCGAGCGAAGATTTGTAGATGTGCCAGCATCTGAGCCTGCTGTTCGGGGTCTCGATACACCCGGAAAATGGCAGGATCCATATGACTTTTCGACTTGGCCAGATCGTAGTAAAATGGAGCCAGAGCGGCATAGATCTTTCCATATTCCTGCCTCGCAGATCCTCGGATCGATTTCACCCCCGAGAAAATATCCAGCAGCGCTTCGGGCTCCAGCATCGCGGCGCGAGCCACCGAGCCCTGGGCTGGCTGGGGAGTCGAGGACAGGGCGAGCGTTTCGAAGCCGTCGATGGGGGTCTTTGCAGGCTTGGAAACCACTTCCGTAGAACGTTTTTGCCGCTCTTCCTCGACGCCGGCATCAAATAAGGTCGTGGTCGTCTTCCTCGTCCCCGCGTGCCCGTTGACACCGATTCCCATTCTTTTCGACTCCTCCTCTGCGCGGAGGCGCAAGATCTCCCTCCTCCTCTGCAGAGCCTCCTCGAATCTCTTCCGGGCCTCCCCTTCATTCCACACGCCCATGACCGATAGCCTCTGTACCCATCTCGAGTCCTCGTAGACCATTTCCAGCATTCGCCGCGACGTGCGCGCAAAGCTCATGAGGTCTGGGATGGGCAGATAGTCGAGGATGGTCGATACAATCTCTGCAGGCAAGACTGGCTTGCTCCCAACCATCTGGGTGGCTTTCAACGAGCTGAGGATGCTGGCCCTGCCTGCATCTCGGGGCTGGAGGGGCGCGCGTGTGAAGCTCGACATTGTGCCTCTGTTGAGCCGATCGTTGCTGGACAGATCTCCGAATGTCGTATTTGAGGGCTACAAATCCCGTTGCAGGCCCATTGAGTGGTTGGTGGAGGTGGTGGAGGTCGTGGAGGTGGTGGGAGGTGGTGGAGGTCGTGGAGGTCGTGAAGCTGGAGCCAAGCCGCGCTGGATCTTCTGAAGCGGCGCTCTTTCTTTTGAAACATGATCCAAACGTCACTTCAACCACTCGACAATGTTTCGAAGGCATCAAGTATTGCACGACTGTACAGGCTCGTCTCGGGGTATCTACTGTTCTTGCTGAATTTTTTTTTCTAAGCTATGATATGAGCCTTCAATATATTTGTGTATCTTGGCATCGCATTCTTTTGCCGGCATGCCTGTGTTGGACTGTGTTCTGCATTTATGTATTTCGGGGTTTGTATAGTTGCGATATTTAAAAATAATTTTCAAATGTGATTTTCAAATGGAATGTTCAAATGGAATGTTCAAATGAAATATCCAAGTGTGATATTTAAGTGTGAGGTTCAAATGTAATATCCAAGTAAAACATCCAAGTGTGATATCCAAATGCAATATGCAAGTATGATATTCAATTATGATATCCAATTGTAATATCCAAGTGTAATTTCCAAGTGTAATATCCAAGTGTAATATCCAAGTATAATATCCCAAGTGTGATATCCAAGTACAATATCCAAGTATAATATCCAAGTATAATATCCAAGTATAATATCCAAGTATAATATCCAAGTAGGATATTCAAATAGGTAGGTAGGTAGGTATGATATTCAAATATGATATCCAAGTGCAATGTCCAAGTTTAATATACAAGTACAACATCCAAGTGTGATATCCAAGTGTAATATTCAAGTGTAACATCCAAGTGTAATATCCAAGTGTAATTTCCAAGTCTGATGTCCAAGTGTGATAATCAAATCGGAGAAAACTTTCTATTTCTGTTCGAATCTAATTTTTGTGATTTCAATTTATTTTCTTTTGATATAAAAATCAAAACAAATAGCGATTATGGCAAAAACACAAATACAGATATTCAGAAGGCATTCTCATTCCGTTAAACAGTACTGTATATGTGCATACCTATCCCGAGACATCTTGTCCCGCTGCTTTGCTCAACGCCTTTAAGTAAACCACTGTCTCGCTCAGCAATCGCATCTCGTACTCTTGTTTCTGAACGGCCTTGTCAAAGCCGATTTGAGGGTGTACGGAGGATGCCACGTACTGTAGGTGTTGAAATGCCGATTGCGGGACTCTGAAAAACACATTCAGCAGAATGCCGTGGTCTGGTCGAGGCAGTGAGAACGTAGTTCTCAACTGAACTTTTTGATTCACGTGTTGGTACTCCTCGCCTCCTTTTTAGAATTATAAGGAAAGCTGCGTTCGAAAAAGAAAAAGAAAAAAACAGAAAAAAGAATTAAAAAGGATAGACGATTCTCCTCCGGCGCTTGCATTCGGGTCTACGTGACGTTATTTCTATAGCAATGGTAAAAGGGATGGTTGTAATCTTGTTAGCATTGAAAAGCATGGTGTTGAGTGAGTGAAGCTATTCCAAGGAAGGAGATTACTAAGGACTGAGATCTGTGCATTGTAAAGGTCAATGGATCTGGATATCGTGTGATGCTCTGACTAGAATTCCTTCCACAGTCTCTTCAGAAAAAGGCGTCTCGGTGATCTGAAATGTCGGCAATAGACGGCCATCGTAGGCCACGAGCTGCCACCGAACCTCCACCTATCGAATGGATGATCAAGTGGACAGCGTTCGATGATAGCTGACATTGAATTGTTTGAATCAAGCTGTTTGCGTCAAGTCTGTCTGTGGGAATACCCATAGGGGTCACGTGGGATCAGGTGAGCGGGATCACCGTTGTACTGTAGGTGCGCTGCGCTAGCGCCCGCTAGCGCACGCACACCTACCCCATATTCTCGCACCAGCTAGACCTACAGTAGTAGAATGCACACAGTTTCAACCCGATTTACTACGCCTAGTACGACTAGTCGTTTACCTGTATCACCACCTGTGATACCAACACTTTGTATCCACGGTTCGGAATGGGAGTTTCAGTAGTGGTTTTCATTTTTTCACTCCTTTATTTTTTTGATTGCAATTGCAGTCGTTCGTTCGTTTTATTTTAGCGTGCCGAACCTTCGGTATTTTCTGTACAGTCAGCTGGAGGCCAGCTTTTTTCGGAGGGGGGGATAGTGTAACGGCCCGGCCATTCGGCTGTGCGGCATTCGGCTGTTCGGCATTCGGCTGTTCGGCTTTCGGCTGTTCAGCCTTGCGTTACAGTTCTGGCTTAGCGCCAGGCCAGGGGCTCTACAGTACTGTATCTCTAGTTCGCCCCGAGCTTCCTTTCTTTCAGCTCTTCATCTGCATCTTACGGGAAATATATGAAGTTCGTCACACGTTACACATCGCAAACGCATCTCACCTCAACCTCACAACATTCATTCTCCATTCTCCCAACACCACCGGCATCCATCTTTCGCAGTCGCCTCATCACGATGGGCCACCTCATTACCGTTGCCACGTGCAGTCTCAATCAATGGGCTCTGGACTTCGAAGGCAATCTGGCGCGAATTGTCGAGAGCATTGTCAAGGCAAAGCTGGCCGGCGCCAGTCTCCGAGGTGCGCTCACTCAGCTAGATGAGATGGCTCTGCATGCCATTCTCGAGTGCGAACTTTTGCGGCCTTGACGATGCTGATTTCTTGTCGATGAACTAGTTGGGCCGGAACTCGAGATCTGCGGATACGGGTGCCTAGGTCAGTCGTTTGAATCCATTGCCCTGTCGAGTGCGTGGAAGCAGGACTGATTTGATATAGATCACTTTCTGGAGGACGACACGATCCTACATTCATGGGAGTGTCTCGCGCAACTCATCCAGCATCCCGATTGCCAAGACATCCTCATCGATGTCGGTATGCCTGTGAAGCATAAGGTTCGTTCGTTCTCCCCAATGGCAATTCTTCTGACACTCGCGCCCATCTAGAATGTCCGATACAACTGCAGACTCATCATCTACAACAAGCAAATAGTATGTGTCGCCCGCTGAAGTTTGCGGCTCCCATAGCAGGCGGTCCAGAACCAGAAACGCGCCCTCTGTGCTAACGTGCCCAGCTTCTCATCCGACCTAAGCTATCGCTGGCAAACGATGGGAACTATTATGAGATGCGATACTTCACCCCGTGGAAAGGCTCTCGTGTGGTTGAGACACATCACTTGCCTCGTCTCATTTCCAAGATGTGAATTCCTCCGGCTTTAGAGCTGTGGACAGCCGAACTGACGTTGAAATTCTCAGAACAGGCCAGAAGACAGTGCCAATCGGCGTAAGTTCAGCCAGACTCACGCTTTGCAACTCAACCCATGACTAATACCAGCTCTCATCAGGACGCACTTATCTCCACTCTAGATACTGCCATCGGTTGCGAAGTAAGATCGTCTGCCACTCCCCTAGACACCACTGTTCACTGCTGACCTGACGCATAGACATGCGAGGAATTGGTAAATACAGCCATTGCTTTACTTCCACTTCATTTGCTTTCTAGACCCGAGTTCTCTTCACCCCTTACGTTTTGCGCATCCTAACTCTTGTTTCCTAGTTCACGCCAAACTCTCCTCATATTAGTAGTACGTAACTGCTCAAGACATGGGGGATGTCTCAGCACCGCAAGACATCTCCCAACTTACGGTGTTGTGCTCGCCGCATCTGCGGTGTCAAACATGTTCCTCGCGAACTATCTCGATAGGTGAAATGCTGATTCCTATGCAGTGGGCTTAGACGGGTGTGAAATATACACCAACTCCTCCGGGAGCCACCACGGTAAGTCCATTCTCGTCTTGGTCTTTGAGGTAACTCTCACGCCGCGAACTCTTTCCTACGTCTTGGATGCCAAGCACTAATTGGATGATTAGAGTTGCGCAAGCTACACACAAGGGTAGAGCTGATTGCCTCCGCGACCTTGAAATGCGGCGGCATTTACCTGTATGCCAATCAACAAGGATGTGTGTTCTCTGCGATCTTGTGTTTGTATGTCCGTGGCATATACTGACTCTCATCTCAGGCGACGGAGATAGGCTGTATTGTGAGCTAGTCAAAGTATCTAGTTGATCTCTGCTCACACGATACAGACGACGGCTGTGCGCTCATCGTTCTTAATGGGAAGGTTCTTGCCCAGGGTAGTCAATTTTCACTGGACGATGTAGAGGTGGTCTCTGCCACAATTGACCTGGAAGATGTAAGATCATACCGCGATCAAAAAAGTAGAGCGATGCAGGCTTTAGATCAGCCAAAGTATGATCGTATCGAGGTGAACAGTAAGTGACTCTCGTGCTTATTTGAAGATATGAAGCTGAAATGCTTTCAGTGTCACTGTCTAGCGAAGGGGATGAGATTGATCTTTCACTCCACCCCACAACGCCAAAGGCCGTCAAATACAACGTCCCAGAGCAAGAAATCGCCTACGGTCCCGCGTGCTATCTGGTACGTAGATCACGATACGATTGACGTTCCATCTAATGGTGAATCGCAGTGGGATTACTTACGCAGATCGTAAGTGTCTCGACGGTTTCGATTTCTCTTCTGACTTACCATTGCCTAGTAAGCAAGCAGGGTTTTTTCTACCTCTGAGGTACGTTTGATGCTTAGAGTACAAAGGTCCCTTGAGCATGGAGCAAATGTTTCGGATGACATCCACGAAATACCGCAACATGCTTTGGAGGATGCCAGAAGCATTCAACTAACTCCGAGACCAGTGGTGGAATTGATTCATGTGCTACTGCTGTCATAAGTGCGTACCATGACTGATGGAATCCGCTCGAGCTTTTCTCTGACCAGGGCAACGCTAATTGTTTTGCAGTCCATTCCATGACACGTTTGGTATTGAGGTCAATTCAGTCAGGGAACCGTCAAGTCCTTGCAGATCTGCGTCAGATTACCGGAGAAGAGCTTGAGAGTGACTGGATCCCAGAAACGCCGCAGGAAATCGCCAACCGGATCTTTTGCGTAGGACTCACCCACGACCGCCTCGCATAACCACTGACATGTTTCTGCCAGACCGCTTACATGGGAATGGAAAAGAACTCTTCACCCCAAACCCGTGCTCGTGCTGCGCAGCTCGCGGCTGAAATTGGCGCGTACCATTTGGACTTCGACATCGACCCCATCTATGATCAACAAGTCAAGCTCCTCGCTTCAAACATCGGTACCGAACCCAAGTTCAAGATGTTCGGCGGTACCCAGGTGGAGAACCTGGCTCTGCAAAACATACAAGCCCGACTCAGGATGGTGAATGCATACGCGCTGGCTCAACTCCTTCCGCAGAGCAGAGGACGTCGTGAAGGGGCACCTGGATCTCTCTTGGTGCTTGGCAGCGCCAATGTCGACGAAAGTCTCAGGGGCTATCTAACGTTTGCTCACACGCTTCCCTCGTTATGGCTCTACTGCTGACGTGATCACAGAAAATACGATTGCTCTTCAGCCGAGTAAGTCGCTTCTCAAGGTCCCTTCGATTCCTAACCTCTCTGACCGCCATCAGCATCAATCCTATAGGGGGAATTTCGAAGACGGATCTCAAGAGCTGTAAGTCTATACTTCGAGCACGTTTCCGAGCCTCGTCGCTCCTACTTCCCAATCGTCTATGTTGCTACTAAGAAAAATGTAGTCATCCACTGGGCTTCTCTGAAAGAGACATTTGGACTTGACCTCCTTCAAGGCTTCCTCGATGCGCCTCCAACGGCCGAGTTGGAGCCACTGACAGAGAACTACGTCCAGGCAGACGAGGCCGACATGGGAGTGACGTACAACGAGCTGAGCGTGTACGGTCGTCTGAGGAAAATCAAGTGAGTAGCAACCGTTCGCTCCGCGCTTCCTTCAAGACTTGTTGACGGCTGCTGGCTGACGACCACCCAAGCAAACTCGGCCCGTACGCCATGTGGGAAAAGCTGCTGCATCTCTGGGGTCGCAGCCTCTCCCCGCAGCAGATCTACCAGAAGGTGCGATTCTTCTCGTGGAACTACGCCGTAAGTTGTCTTCGCATCTCTATCCTGTCCGTCGTCGGGCAAGCGAATAGCAGGCGCTGAATTGATATCCGCAGATCAATCGCCACAAGATGACGACTATCACGTACGTATCCTTAAAGCACACCATCCATCCATTCATTGCTGCCATGAAACTTTCCCTTCCCTCTCATATCAGATCCCAAGTCCCGTGCGAGTCCGACACCAAGCTGACGTCGTGCTCTCTATCCACAGTCCCGCGTACCACATGGAAGCCTACGGCGTCGACGACAACCGCTTCGATATGCGTAAGTTCACCAACCATCGTTCATTTATCTCCTTTCCTTCCCTTTTCCGAGGCTTTCCAAACCCCTACTCAACCCCACCCCTCCCTTCCTCCCTCTCGCACACTCTATCCCCATCAAGCTACCCACCCATCTCTCGACGCGGCTTCGTCCCATCCCCTCTCATCTCGCTAACACTACCGCCTCTCCCCCTCAGGACCCTTCCTCTACCCCTCCTTCTCGTGGGCATACAAGAAGATCGAGCGCAGCATCGCGCAGATGGTGACGCGGGGAGCAAGACGAGCGCGAGCACGGTTGCTGGTGGCGGTGGTGGTGCTACTGACGGGGTTGAACGTGAAGGAGAAGGTTAGGAGGAGTAGGAGGAGGAGTAGGAGTGGGTAGCTAGAGTTTTGTTCGTTGGCGGTGCGGTGCCGGCTTAGGCAGGTCCAGAAATCTTTCCCGGGTCGAGAGGCTGGCGCTGGGCCTGGGGCTGGGCCTGGGATTTGAGAACCTGTCTGTACTGTACTTTCGTAGATGAGAAGTCGCGCAGCGCAGTTTCTCAAAAAGAGAGCTTGGCTTGCTTACGAATAAACTGGCTACGACATCCATCGGACTGCCTGTTGACACACCACCCAGTATTTCCGTCAACAAAACTCTCCTGGACCGCTGGATGGCAGGATCGCAACATTTCTGAGGAAGGATGTTTTGTAAAAAAAAAAAAAAAAAAAAAAACAATTGAAAAAGAGAATAAAAGATTTGGGTCGAAATTCACTGTGTACGACCCCAACTGGCTTACTGGCTTACTGGCTGTCGTTTGTTTATTCCGTCAGGTAGGCACTATAAGGTCGGTAAATATTATCTACAGTATCTACCTTTGTATCTACCTACCTATCTACCTATCTATCTACCTATAGTATTTATGTATAATTTATACGTATATACGTAGATATATAGTACGTAATAAGTATAATTTAACTTATGGGGGATACGTAGATATTATAAACATCCATCCATCCATCCATCCATCCATCCATCCATCCATCCATCCATCCATCCATCCATCCATACAGAAAACACCCCACATCACTCACTCACTCAAACCGAGCGACTGACTCACTGCAAAACCGAGATCAAGAACCAGGGTTCAAGAAGCTGTACAGTACAGTACAGTACAGTACAGTACATACTCCGTAGTACAGTACAGTACAGTATCGTAGAAAAGGAAATCGCAAAAATGCTTTGCTACTATTGTACTGTACTGTACTGTAGGTACTGTACAATACACATCTAACAACCCGCCCCCTCCTAAAAAAGACCAAAAGATTAACCAAATCACTGCCCCCCCCCCACCCCTACTCTAGCCGGATGGACGGTCTTTCTCTAGCTAGAACTCTGGAACTCTGAACTCTGTGGCTGACTGGCTACTGGCTGGCTACTGGACAGAGAAAAAGGGGCCCGGGCGGGACAGGAGAGAAGAGGGAAGGAGAGGAGGAAGAAGAAGAAGAGCGTTCGAACGTGGGGGGTGGGTGTGAGAAAGAAAGAGAGAGAGAGAGAGAGAGAGAGAGAGAGAGAGAGAGACGAGACACGATGGTAGGATAATAACAATAATAAACAACGATAACAAACAACATTATAAAACGTCGATCCTCTCTTCGTATTCACAGAACTCGGTATATGCATTTAGTCACGGCTAAGGCATGGACCCCTCCGCGGCCCCCTGCTACTGTACTGACTACCTTCAACAGGTGGTATGAGCGCAAGCAAGGCACATCATCATCACCCTTAGATAGGACAACATCTACGCACTCCAAGTCGTACCTTCACTCATTCTTCTTTTCTGGGTTCAGTGTCTGCTCGGGCTTTTCTACCCATAGACATGTGGCCGTATCAGGGTGGTTTTCCTACCTGCTTTTATAATATGTGTGTATGTATGTGTGTGTGTGTGTGTGTTAGCTAGTGGATCGGCTGATGGAATCGAGGACACGGGTAGCCTGTAGAAAAATACGTGGTAGACAAGGACTTGGTAAGCAAATACTTGGTAGACAAATGCTTAGGAAGCAAATACTTAGGAAGCAAATAGTGAATACTCGGCAAGCAAATTCTTCATAAATAAGTACGTGATAAACAAATATTGTATATACAAATACGTAATAAACAATTACTCGGTAAAAAAATACTCGGTAAACAAATATTCGGTGAACAATTTCTTGGTAGGAAATTTCTTGGTAGAAAAATACGAGGTAGGGCAAATATTCAGTAAGCAAATACCTGATAGACAACTATTTAGAAAACAAAAAGTCAGTAAGCAATTGCTTAATAAACAGGTACTTGGTAATAAACAAGTACTTGGTAAACAAATACTCGGTAAACAAATCCTCGGTAAACAAATACCCGGTAAGCAACTACTTAATAAACAACTACTTAATAAACAAATACTTAGTAAACAAATACTTAATAAACAACTACTCGGTAAGCAAATACGTGGTAAACAATTACTTTGTAGGCAAATACTTAGTAAACATTCACTTAGTAAACATTCACTTAGAAACAATCACTTAGTAAACTAAATGTCGTAAGCAAAATCACTTCGCCATATATTCTACCCTTCGCCATTATATTCTACCCTTCGTAGATACAACGCCACAGATTCAAACAACCATGCCGTGTGATACCCCCCCCCAAACACCCGCGAAAACCCACCGCTCAGCCTGTAAAATCCTCCCTCCGAATCCCACTCCGGTCACACATGCCCCGGAAGATGCCGCCCCTCTCGTACAACGCGTAGGGAGTATCCAGCTCGGCAATCTGCCCCTGCTCCATCACGCAGATGCGGTCGTAGTTGATGATCGTCTTCAACCGATGCGCAATGCACAGCAGCGTCTTGCCTCTGAATCCCGTGGCAATGGTGCGCTGGATCTTCTCGTCGGTTTCCATGTCAACGCTACTCGTCGCCTCGTCACACACGATGATCTGGGAGTTGCGGACGAGGGCACGGGCGAGAGCCATCAGCTGGCGCTGCCCAAGCGAGAAATTGAGGCCTTCGTCTTCGACGATGCCGTCGAGATGGATGCGGCCGGGGGACTTGTCGTCTAAACTTGCGTCTGGCGATATGAGGTCCGATTGGCGGAGTGCCGACCACAGCTCGAGATCGGTGTGTTTGTGAAAGGGGTCGAGATTGCTTCGAATGGTCCCCTTGAAGAGCGTGGGATCTTGTGGGATGATGGCCAAACGAGAGCGGAGATCGTGGAGGCCAACGCGGCTGATGTCGAGACCGTCGATCGTGATGGAGCCGGCGGAGAGCTCGACGAGACGAAACAGGGTGGACATGATGCTGGATTTCCCAGCACCGGTGCGGCCGACGACCCCGATCCGCTCGCCGCCTCTCACGTGCATGGTCAGGCCTCGCAGGACGAGGGGAAGGTTTTCGCGGTAGCGCATCTGCACGTTGTTGAAGACGATCTCGCCCGACTCGGGCCAGGACTCTCGCACCTCGCCCGTGTGGAGAGGGGCCTCCTCTGCCAGCTGCGTGCCGTAGTAGTGGAGACGCTCGGTGGCGTTCATACCGTTCTCGACTTCCGCTAGCTGTCTCACGGTGAACTGGATCATCTGGACGATGGACAGGATGTAACTCAGAACCAGCCCGGCGATGGATGGCGAGACGGTGAAGCGCGAAGTGACGACCAGAAGGCCGGTGACGAAGACGAGCAGGCTCCCGATGAAATCTAGCCGGGTCGATAGCCAGCGCTGGTTCGCAAATGTGAGGAAATAGGCACTGTTCATTTCATCGATGGCGTTCCGCAGATCGACAATGAATCGGTCCTTCAGTCCGTACGCCCTGATACAAGCCGTGCCCGTGAGGCCCTCGCTGAACTTGGCAAAGACGTGGGACCGAAGAACGGATTCGAAGCGTTTCAACTCGCGAGCCGAGGATCGGTAGTAGGCGGCCGAAAAGACAAAGACCACCAGAAGGGGTCCGAGAGCGAGGGCGAAGTAATGGAAGTAGGCGATGATCAATCCAAACACCGACAGGATCATGCCCATCGTCATCAGATACATTTTCAGGGCGTCTGACAGGCTGTTGTCCATGACATCGACGTCTCGAGAGAATCGGTTCGTGATTCGGCCCAGCGGGGTCGTATCAAAGAAGGACATGGGTGCGCGAAGTGCGCGGGTGAGAGCCCGGTTCAGCATGGTCTTGCTGGCGTTGGTGCTCAAGAACGTGAGGGAGATGGAGAACAGGAACATCAGGAGGGCCTGTGAGAAACCCAGAGCCGCATATGCCCCAATGTAGACAGCCCTCGTCACCCCAAACTCTGCTTTGGTCAGTGTGTTGCGCTCGGTGTGGGGGGATGAGCGACCTACTATTGCTCGTCCAAAAAGACAGCCATAGACCTGTTGCAATGTTGGCTCCTTGCGATGCGAGCAGAAAGATGACGACCAAGGGAGCGTAGAGCCAGTTGCCAGCACGAACGTAATCCACGTAGACCGACCACGGGACGCCCTTGACAGCTCTCTCTTCGGCTTGCATCAATGCGGCACCCGGGCCCTTCTTTTCCTGCGCCTTCTTCTTCTCGCCCTCGCCCTCGTCTTCGGCGACATGTTGCTGCGGCTCGTGCTTCTCCGCGACGGCCGTGGTCTCCATCAACAATTGGAAGGCCGCGTGGTCTCGCATGAGGTTCTCAAAAGTGTCGACGGCCTGGATCCGGCCGTCTTCCATCCAGATGATTCGGTCGCAGCGGTGGAGGACCCACAGCTGATGTGTGGCCAGTATTCTGGCCTTGTCTTTCAACAGCCCCATGATCGCGTGGTCGAAGATGTGGCGACCGACGTGGGCATCGACGGCGGAGAGCGGATCATCCATGAGGATCAACTCGGCGTCGAAGTAGATGCGCGGGCCATGTTGAGACGCTGCTTTTGACCCCCGGAAACCGTGATACCACGCTCCCCAATCTCCGTCTGGTCGCCCTGAGGGAAGATTTCCAGATCGGGCTCCAACGCGCAAGCGTGGACGACCTTGTCGTACCTGGGATGCTGTTAGCAGTGGCATGATGGGTTCGGAGAAACGCCTACCAGGTCCGATCCATCGCCTTTCCAAACAAGATGTTATCCCGCACCGTCGTATTCTGGATCCAGGCGTACTGGGGACAGAACGCTCTGCTCGCACCCATGATCACCTCACCCTTCTGCGGGTTGGTCATCCTCATGTCGCCGGCCAAGGCCGCCAACAGCGAACTCTTTCCACTGCCGACCCCACCGATGACCGCAACCAGTTCATTCCGCCCAATGGTGAAGGTCACGTTCTGCAGCTGGAACGGTCCGCGTTCCTCGACGAGGGTACTGGTATCGTCCGGAGTCACGGCCCCAGGCCGGTCCTCCGACTGGGGGGCCACACGCGTGGCGGCCTCTTTCTCGGCCTGCTCGGCGGCGGCTTTTCGGACCTTTCGGTCAGCCTTCGGGGCTGCTGTACGCTGGCCCATCGGCATGGCATGGTCCGGACCCTGCGTCGCGGTGCGCTCCCACGTGAAATCCGCGCCTCTCACCTCCACGGCGTGTGCGGAGCGCGGATCGAATGTCGCCTCTTCGCCTTGCTCTTCGCTGAGGAGGTATTCTTGGATGCGGATGATGGCCGACCACGCATCCGTAACCTGCCCAAGGATGAGGGGGAGGACGTTCAAGGGCAAGCGGAGGGAGTTGAACAGCGCGAGCGACGAAAAGACGTAGGCGGGGACGAGGTCGTGATTGGTGAGAGCAAAGGTCACGAACGCGAGCATCGACGCAAAGACGGGCAACGACATGGACACGGCGTTGATCGCATTCCGCACGGCAAGGAGCGCTTGGATCATCCGCACCTCCTGGTCCCGGAGGCGCCGGAGGCGCGCGAGGACGGCCGTCTCCCAGCCGAAGAACTTCACAAATCGTACCGCTTGCAGAATCTCCTGGGTAAGGGTCACTCGCTGATCCGTGACCTTGTTGATGAGTTTACGTCGCGCGAAGAGGCTCCGGACGGCCGTGGTGAGGAGTGGCATGCCCAGGATGAACAGCGACAGCCCGGCCAGGGCGCTGTAGCTCAGGTTGATAAGGAGCAGCACCAAGGTGAAGACACAGGCGATGGGCGAGGTCCACGCCATGTGGAACAAACCACACGCCTGGTCCACCCGGTGCGTATCGACCGACATCAGGTTGACGACGCGCCCGTTCGCCCATCCCGTCCCATCCCCGGCCACGCCGCGCGCCCCCGCCGCGGCCGTCTGCGGGCCGGGCGTCGGGCCGGGTTTCGGGCCGGGCGTTCGACGTCATCGCCGGCCTCGGACTCCGCCCCTCTCGTGGTCGGGGCGCGAGGGGCCGAGTCGGCCGCCGGCTGTGGGCCCGCTTCGTGGCCGCCGGCTCGGGCCCGGCCCGATATGTTCATGGCCTTCTCGAAGATGAGCGAGATGAGCACGGCCCGGGCCTGGCCGCCGACCATCATGCCCCTGTACATGAAATGGTTGGTGCCCAGACTCTGCAGCATCTGCATGGCCGTGATGCCGACGACCAGCGCCAGGCCGCTGCCCAGGGGCGGCGGGGGCTCGTTGTGCTGCCGCGCGTTATGCGCATCCGTCGCGAACTGGATCAGATAGCGGAGGGTGAAGGGGGAGAGGACTTGCAGGAGGTTCGCCCCGAACTGACACGCGCCGCCGAGCCAGAACTCGCGCCGGAAGGTCTCGTGCATCGCCCACAGCAGCGGGAATCGGTCACCGCGCGCCACCCGGGTCCTGAGGGAGGCCTGGAGCGTCCGGGTCATGGGCGCCGCGGTACGGTTGGGGTTGAGGGTCCAGATATCATTCGGCTCCAGCTGTCTCTTGTAGCCGGTCTAGAAGGGATCCGCGTCAGCATCCTGCCGCCCGGCTCCTCTCGCGCGCCCAGCACTTACCACGACGATGGCTGTCGCCCAGTGGAAATAGAGCCGCGACAGCAACGAGGCGCCGTATTCCCTCGACACCTCGCGCGTCTCAGGGACGGGCGGCGCCTCTCCCCATCTCCGCGGGTTGCGCTTCTGGTGCCACGGCCTCTGCCGCCGCGGGCTGTGATGGACCCGGGCGTCTGTTGGCGCGGGACTGCTGCTGCTCTTGCTCGTCGTGCCGTCGCTCGTCGTGCCATCGCTTTGCGGCCTCGTGTCGCACGCATCGTTCGTCTCCTCTGCCCTGCCACGACGGGCGTTCTCGCCATCCATGTGCTCGCGCGCTTGGGTCATGGCCGCGAGCACGACGAGCAGTCTGCGTGAGGGCTCGAGAAGAGAAGACTGGGGATGCGCGAGCGCGAGAACATCACGACACGCTGAAGGATGTCGTGGTCGGTGGGTGAAGCTTGTCGAGAGAGAAAACGAGATCTTGCGAGCCGCGAGAGGATGTTTCTAGTCCGATGTCGTCGTGGGCCACTGGCACAAAAGCGGCTTAGCGCAGATGGGGGGAGGGAGAAAGAAAGGAAGGAGGGGGAGGTTGAGGGGAGGAAGGAGCGACGGGACGGGAGGGCTTGGTGAGGCTGACTAAGTGACCGGATTCGGAATTGGCTGAATTGGTGAAGTTGAAGACGTGGGGTTGAAGAGCTGAGTTGACTGAATTGGCTGAATTGACTGAACTGACTGAACTGATTGCACTGATTGAACTGGCTGACTGACTGAACTGGCTGATTGACTGAACTGACTGAACTGGCTGAACTGGCTGAACTGGCTGAACTGGCTGAACTGATTGCACTGACTGAACTGATTGATCTGGCTGAATTGACTGAACTGACTGAGCTGGCTGACTGACTGAACTGATTGCAATGACTGAACTGGCTGAACCGACTGCACCGACGGCACCGATTACACCGACGGCCCCTCGACCGGAAAAGACACCAGCGGGCAGTGCTGGCGAAGGTTCTGCGAGTGTTTCTCGTGTGCGGCGTGGGCAACTGGCTTTTCGGGGCAGAGACGCAACGTTTTAAATCATAAGCTCGATGGAGAGAGAGAGAGAGGTCCTGTCCTGCACCCCGTCCATCGTCAGGGAGAAAGTCAATCATCACGAAAGTAAATAAAGCTGTAACTTTCCCGCGCGGCCGGAAGCGAGACCTTGGCTTTGACTTTCCGCCCAGCCTGGTAGGGACGGTGGGTATTTACGGGATTGTGCGGTACGCGGTGTGCTGGCTGTGCAGTATTTACTGTATAATATTTATAGTACAGTATTTACAGTGCAGTGTTTACAGTACAGTATTTACAGTGCAGTGTTTACAGTACAGCATTTACAGTACAGTATTTACAGTACAGTATTTACAGTCCAGCATTTACAGTATATACTCCTGTACAGTACATACTCCTGTACATACTCCCAATGTCTACACAGACGAAGCGCTTCACACGCCTCCCATATGGAGAATCGAATCCAGGACGTGGCTGGCTCACGCCCGCGGGTAGAATAGGCCTCGGATCGCGTGGGAGAAGTACAGCACAGTGCTGGAGTCCACCACTGCTGTACTGTAAATAGCGTTCTGCCACTGCAGCGAGGATCAACACAGTACGGTACAGTACACAGATACATAGTACTGTAGGTACCTAGGTATCCGCGATTCCGTCATCTAACCTTTCCATGGGCTACGTTATTAAGATCGTCGCCTGGAGCCCACGTTTTCCAAAGTATCTCTGGATGCTACTATGCATATGTGTACAGTACAGTACTACAAGTACACAGTCTATCTGCTACATGATGTTGATCGCTCACACAGGGGATAAGCCCAATCGAGTCATAACCTAACTTTCGGTGAGCTTCTACGGGATGTGTACCCGTATGCAGAGTACGAGTAGGACGAAGTCTGAAAATTGCTTTCGGAAATATAAATTCGAAATAAAGCTTTTTGTAAATACACTTTCTGCGTTCATGACAGCTTGACAGCGAGCTGACATGTTTTCCTTCATTTTAGTATCTTGTAAGTTCACTTTCTGCGTTAATGACAGCTAGACAGCGAGCTGACATGTTTTTCTTCATTTTAATATCTTGTGAATTATTTTCAGCGTCCATGACAGCTTGACAGCGAGCTGACATGTTTTTCTTCATTTTAATATCTTGTAAATCCATCTTCAGCGTCCATAACAGCTTGACAGCGAGCTGACATGCTTAATACCCGATTAGGCACAGTTCGGCCTACCCCCTGTTTAAGCGATCAACATCATATAGCCGATAGACCATATGTGTACTTCTATACACCGTCGCCCCGGTCCACTCGACACAGCCCCGGCAGACGTTATGCCGCCGAGAGAGAGACGGACGATTGCAAGTGTCGTCCCGATCCATCGCGTCTCCAGCATTCCCACGGCTGGGACAGCCCGCGCATCGACAGGTCTCTCGACGAGCGTGCCGTGCACGACGGATGGGGCGACCGGTCTTCCGGACGTGGATCTGCGCCGCGCATCCAGGGAGATGTGCGTCCCTGGGTGGTCCCACGAGGCGTACCTACCGTCGATGCGACGAGGGAGGCGCGCGAGCGGGGCACACGTTTGGAGATTCGAGGGTTTGTTGACTTTGGCGCGCGGCGAGAAAAACACCGCATGCTGGTACTGTACTGTACAGTACTGTAGAAGGTTAAATACCTAACCTAGGTAAGTAAAGTCTCCGGTCAGAAGTAGGGGTGGGGGGGGGGGGGTGGAGACCATACTTGACCTGATAAAGGATTATTATTTCACGCCACAGAAAAAGGCTTTTACGGAGACATACTATAGTACTGTACTGTACATTCTATATGCTTCTAAACTTAGCAAGTTGACTTCGGCTAGTATTGTACATAAACTTTCAGCCGGTCCATCTTGGCTGTGTTAAGTCTACTTTGGCTCCTGTGGCTGCTCGGAGGGTCCAGACACTTTTCGCACCCTACTGTACACACATACAGTACATACAAACATAGTACAGTCGGGAAGAAACCGACCTTGGAACGTAGGTTTACTGGCTCTGACCAAACCTAAGCACGCGATGCTCGAGGGGGCACACATGGGTCTCGCGGAAGATGGCGCATGGTGCTCCGGAACGACCCCCACGACGTGGAAAGTTTGCACGCTCTATCAGCACGAAACGATACGGTACGGTGCTGTACCGTACGTCGCATGTGCGACGAGGCTGATACGAGTGTCCGGTCCACGGACGAGCCCTCCAGGCGGATGGCGAAGCTGCCAGGTACGAGCCGCGCCATCCGCAGGCATGATGTGGAACTGTATAGGGCCTACCACGTCTCTGGCGGTGCCGTCCAGCAATTGCTCGATGAGGCAAAGCGTCCTGGCTCCGCTTGTGGACACGGTGCAAACGATCACCACACATGCTACTGTACGGTCCCATGGTTCGGAGCACCTGCCGGATCGCGCTAGTGCAAAGTGTTCTGTAGATAGCACAGAGCATGTTCCCACGCCACGAAGGTAACACTCTTCGACGTCTTCTCGAAAAGGGCGCAACTTGCGCTCATCTGCAGCTGATGTCGCAAGTATCCGTCGCCGGCGACGGCCCCCCCGGGAGTCTGAGATCGGTGATCTCACCCGTTCTCGATTGGGCCACATGGTTTCCGCCAGCGACAGTACAGAACCCAGACACCTCTCGTGGGAAGTTCGGCCTTTCCCGTGGCCTACGATAGTGGCCACTGCAGATGTCCCCCTTCACGTCGTGCCCGGCTTGCCGTACGGGTGCCATCGTCTCTGCTCGCCCCGTGTGGCTCTTGACTCGACGGCCGCCGCGTCTCACCCAAGATGTGCCCGCGAGTCGCAGCCACAGGGGCTCGTGATGTAAACAGAACAACACACACCAGCTTGTTTGCCACAGAAGTCACCGGAACTGTAGCCAGCCTCTCGCAGGTACTGTGCAGTACGCTGTAAATAGAGGACTCTGTACACATGCTGTATACATGTGTACACACTGCACTACCACCCCCCTGCCCCAGCTACAGACACTCCAGGCGTGTGTCTACACAGCCCGTAGCAGCAGCAGCAGCAGCAGCAACAAGGTCCCTAACAGGAGGCACGATGAAAAGTCAAATGCCAACATGTCCCCGATTGGCTTTCTTCCAGAAAGTCCAATCGAAACGTCTGTATACGAGACAAAAGCCAAATCGTGAAAGCGCACAGTACAGTACAGTACAAAACTGTACTGTAGGTAGGCACTCGCGTCACTTGCTGTTTTCGTTCGTCAAGGTTCCAAACACGGGCTTGTCCCGTTTGGTGAAATGGGAAGATGTCCAGTGGGACCTTTGTCGTCGCCATACCGCCGGATCAGGGGCCGTGTCTCCGAAGGGAACTGGCTAACTGTTGGTTCGGGGGATAAGGGGCGACTGGAGCCGGTTTCGTAATATTGTGATAGCAATGATATTATCAACAATAATAATAATGATAATAATAACAATAATAATAACGATAGTAATAACAACCAGCTTAATAATAATCATAGTACATACTATAATATTGCATGCCATCCGCAGAAGCTGTCCAAAAAACAAGCATGACACCTGTCCGCTACTCGAGCATTCCCCTACACAGTACATGACTGTACAGTACTGTACAAGGGGGATGATTCTCCAAGCAACCGGTACCGTACAGTAAGAAGCCTCCTCTCTCTTGATACCACCAGCCGTAAAAAGCCTCTCTCTTGATATCAAGCCGAAAACCCAAGCTGTCGCGTCGGAACCAGCGTTGAAGAACAGGACAGGACAGTACCGCAAGCCCTCGAGGCAGCCAGAGAGGTAGCCCCAGAGCGCCCGCCGCCGCTTCCACAAGACGCGATGGGGAAAACATCTCGTAGTCTCGATATGGAGGTGTGTGTGGTGGGAGTCTAGAGGCCCCCCGTCGGTGGACTTCTTTGCCATGTATAATACAATACTGTAGTGTAGGTACCTAGTGTAGTAAGTGCTCTTTGCGGCTCGGCTACACGTCTGGTGTCGTTACGCTGGGGTCCCGTTTGCGAAGCGAAGCGCCTTGTTCCCTCGCTTCTCCTTCGCGTGCTTTCGCTCTCTGTTTTTCTGTCGTTTATTGGTTTTTTGGTTCTCTCGTTCTTTTGTTCTCTCGTGCTCTCGTGCTCTCGTGCTCTCGTGCTCTCAGAAGTCTCCTCAGTCTATCCACCGCTGAGCCGAAGGCACGCATCCCGATAAAAACCCTTCCGACTGCTCCGCTGCGCCATCTGCTTCTTTTGTGCTCTGCCGTGAGCGGGGGTTTGTCGATTTTACAGACAGAGAGTATCGTTGATACGGCAGGCTAAATGCAACAAACAGGGCCTGCGCTGAAAACCGCGCACGAGAGAGTAAGGAAAGCGGGAAAGCCCTGGGTGAAAACCATCGGGAATAGGAGGCATTTCAAGCTTGAGGTTTGCTTGTTGTTGAAGTTGAAGAATTTGTCGATAGTAAGGTACGGTAGTTGCTAGTGAAAAGACATACAGGCCGCCGCGAGCTTGATTGTATTCAGATCAACAAGTAAGGTGGAGCCCCAAAAACCGAACTTGCTTAAACGGCGGTTGGGTGTGCAAATTCCTGTCTTGACTTTAAATATGCCAATCGTGGTGTTGCATGCAATAAGTCGGAATGCCGATTTCGGTTGACGACTCGATGTGTTTTGCATAAGCGACAGATAGCGTTTGGACAATTTTCGTTGGTCAGCGTTTGTGATACCAATAGACCTGTCGGAAATATCATTTGAAGAAGCTGGAAATGAAAATGGGTTTAGCTTAATAAAAAATTCCGTTGGATTTGTTTAAGAGGCTTTTTTACGTTGAGATGCCATACGCTTTTGCGCAGCCGTTGAAAACAGCCTAAGCGGCTTGGTTGTGAGAAGTCTTACAACGAAAAAAAAAAAATTGTTAGAATCAAGTGATGAACAACATAAATGATACATGAACGCTCCGGCTTGGTTGTGAAAAGTCTTTTCACAAAAAAAAAAAAAACTTGTTAAAATCAAATGATGAATGATAGAAATGATACATGAGCGCTCCGGCTTGGTTGTGAGAAGTCTTTTTTTCGTTCACGAAAAAATTACTTGTTAAAATCAAGTGATGAGTAACAGAAATGATACATCAGCGCTCCGGCTTGGTTGTGAGAAGTCTTTTTTTCGTTCACGAAAAAATTACTTGTTAAAATCAAGTGATGAGTAACAGAAATGATACATCAGCGCTCCGGCTTGGTTGTGAAAAGTCTTTTCACGAAAAAATAAACCCCTGTTAAAATCAAGTGACAATAACAAAAACAATACATCAGCGCTCCGGAGATTGACTGGGTAAAAGCGAACGCATTCCAGCAAGCACACGTGGGTCAGACCAAGCCAGCTTGTTCTACAATCCAGGACTATCCAGCGACTCTCTTACTGGCGTGGATCGCTTGATGGGATACTAGAGATAAAATAGCAAACTCCTGCCACGGGCCTTTTTGTACAGTACAGTACAGCGGTTGATTGATTTCGGGCTACTATAATCGGCCGTGAAAGAATTTGCAGATTTGCTGAAAGACTTCGGGTGTATGTTAAACAAACATCCCTGGGATTCTGGTCTGTTATTTAAGCCGTTGCTGGAAATCAGAGTATCTAGAGAATTCGCCTTTTGAGAACCTTTAACTGCATTTGCTTGGGAGGATCGATGCTCGTTCCCATTTCTTGAAGCCAAATCTGGAGATGCATATAGTGGACCTGAGCTCGATGATATTTGCGGCTGAGAAGGTTGTGCTTGTCCCCGACGGCGAGTGCAATTTGAATCGTTTATTAAACGTTTGGCTGGTGGTCGTAAGGCTTCGTGGATCTTTCTCCTCTGTACTTTTAACAAGGAATCGGACTTCTGCTTCTGAAGAGTGTCAGTGGACCGAGACTTTGACTCGTCCGAGTCCGAATTGTCGACCCAGTACTGGAAAAGAGAGCTGGTTGCGATACTACGCTTCCTTTTCTGAACAAACACCAAAGAAAGAAGATGCGTCTTCTGATCGGACAATCCCCGCTGAGTATCACCGAAAGCGAAACTCTCGTCAATCCATAGCGGTCTGTTGTGCCTTTCGTTGATGCGATCGGCTGCGCATGTACGATAGCCTTCGGTTGGACCAATAGGAGTATCTTTCGTAGCACCCAACATTATTATCTGCCTTTTCTCCTTACGCTCTGCTTTCCCCTTTTGGGATTTTTGTAGCATTTCTCTATCCTCAACTCGAACGTGTGTGAAAGAGTCCGAAGCACGTGGCTTCGGACATGGCTTCGCATCACCTTGAGTTCCAAATTGCATGCTCACCAGCAGCTTCCAGTTAAGCAACGAATCATCCTCTTTGCACAACTCAAGCTTTCCGGGCCTTCGAATCATTTCCAGCCTGGCCTTTTGCTCCATCTCGGCTTTCCGCTTATCGGGTTGGGCACTCGTTCATAACTGTCCTTGCGAAAAGCGTGCTGATACCTGTGAAAACGGGCGATGAACGAGTCAACTGTCCAACCTTGGGCGGTTCTGAGAGGAGTGACTAGCTTCGGTGGTAGCGGTTGGGTGAGCTCTTTGATGGAGGATTGTGGGCAGCGTTGTCACTCGTGGAGAAAATGACCAAGGCCGTTGTGGGCTAGTCCTGCGAGACAAAAGGCTGCATGCTGAAAGTCGACAGCATGGATAGGGAGATTTGGGTATTTCACTTTGAACATGTCGTCGAAAGTGGAAACCCCCTGGTTGACTGGCCGAACCAAAGCTGGAAATGCGGAAGAGTCGAAATCCCACTGAGGCTGGCAGTCCAAACCCACAAGCGGGACGAGCATACCGTGTCCTGGATCAAGGACGTAGCTCACACGCATGGGGCTCGCCACTGGCTGGGCAAGAGTCAAACCTCGTATCTCTCATTTACGTGAGTGAGCTCTTGAGCGAACTAAGCGTGGCAAGCCGAGAAACGATCGCGGCTGGATGTCAATCTCTGGAGTGGATTTCGAGGTGGTGGGCAGCAGATTTTCCGTCAATTCGATCAGGGGAATCCGGACAGACTGAAAGAGCGACATGTCATCTCTGAACGTCTCCAAGAAGCAGATCTCTCCGGGAGTCAAAAAGGTACCATCGCCGTGGACGTATGCTATGCTGGCGTTGCTAACATCGCAGATGGCGTAGGCGGCTTTTGTTGGAACGAGTTTATCGACGCCGACAAGCAATCCGATGGAGAGAGTGATATCAATGCGTCGTCGTTCAACTTGTCTGGGATATTCGTCGACGAACCTGATAAAAGCCTATCCACGAATTAGTAAATTTGCGATCGGTCAGAGCAGAACACTTACGTATTGGTTTAGATTTGGTAGATCGTTGGTAATATAAGATTCCATCTTGGCTTCTCCGAGAGCCAGTAAATGATTTAGAAATTTCGCGGATGAAGGAGCTTGTACAGGCCATCCTGGGTTTAATGAACCTGTGAAAAAGCAAATGGTGAGGTGTAAGAAATGGATGACCTCCTATGTTGTAAAATCGTTCGTCGAAGTGACCGGAAAAAAGGACCAAATAAAAAGCGAATTTTGAAATGTGACTAAAGCAATAATTAAGATTAAGAAGATAGTATAAACTGTGAATATTCTGTAGGTAGCGCTTTCAAATCGAATAGCACTCCCGGTGGAACAGAATAGTTGATCCGGCTTCCAAAAGCCATGGGAGTTCTGATGGAGTCGAACAAGAAAGGTCAGGGCGAGCAATGGTGAGTAAGATGGGGAAATTTCAGAAGACAAGACTTTCCAAAACTGATCATGAGGCATTTGCCTACCTGAAAAGGAACAATTTACGATATAGAAGACTATTTAGGTATTAGATACTGTAGGGGTAGTCCAGTGTGGTCACGTGGGTCGGGTTATCATCAAGTCACGTGATAACGTAGTAGAAAGCCATGCATATTTCAACCCTTGATTTAAGACTAGTCTTTCTGTATCACCAACCTGTGATACTAACAGATGCTGTACTCGGTGAGGTTTCAAAGCCGATTTCTACCCGATTTCCCTGGCTTCAAGCTGGCTTCGAAGCAAAATAAGCAGAAGCGTAACGAACGTACAGTACGAAGCGCGCAACGTTGAACATCACTCAGAAAATTACCGATCCAAAGTTATCGCACGAGATTGGCGGAATGAATTGAACGTTGAACAAGCACAGGCTGAACGAAGGTTTGGTTTCTCGGGTCCCAGTATTTCAGATTAAATGGCCGTCTATGAAAAGGCTGAATTGAATTGGCTGTGCAGGAGAGGGTTGATTTGGCTTTGACTGTGCAGCAGAACTTTGCTTTGGCTGTGCAAGCAGTGTGTACACATACACGGTTCAAAGCGCTTTTGCTTCAGCTCGTCGATCTAGGGTTAAGGGGGGGGGAGGGGGGTTATTTCGTCGAAGCCGGCTTGCAAGACTTTGCTATATATGTGTACATACTAGGTACAGTACAGTAACGTTATTCCTTGAACAGGCTAAACCTAACATTTTCGCATTACGGGAATCTCCCGAAGTTCTCGAACAACTCGTCGATCTGATAGCTTCCACACGTTTTTTGGAAAGCCCTTAATATCGTGCTTGAGATGTTCCCATGTTTGCTTGCTTTTGGACGTTCCTTGGCGATTTGGAAGAAGTGTGTGGATAAGATAGCTACGAACGATCGGAATAGTGAGTTGACTTGACTTGCATTGACGTTAAATAGCTCGTTTCATTCCTCCACTCTGTATTTGACTGAAGGCCTCCATTGCGCGCAAACCAAAGGGGGGAGGGGGGGTGGGGTTGGATCGTTTTGTCTGGCGCTGAAGCTTGCAGCGATGTACTGTATTGCGTTCGAAGGGAAGGCTCTAGTTATTTTGCAAGCGCTGAAACTCGCAGCTACTGCACAGTACAGTACAGTGGAATAGGAGTGAATCAACCGTGCAACGAAAAGGTCGATGAAATTGAATTTGCGTGGTAGACGCAGGTTACTTCCCGAAATCTCGAAGCCAAACCGAAAACCGTACCCAGCTTGTTTTAGCGTCGAAAAAGCCGTTGGGCGAAGAACTCTTTGGACTAGCTAACGTGAGCGACGACTGGACTCGGCTTGCTTTTGTCGGTATTTCTTCGCATTTCATTGCAGCAAAGACTGTGCTCAGCTTGCGTGCAAACCGACTTTTTTTTCCTGCCTACTCGATCTGTGATCAACTGTGAAGTTGACCAGTGATCAGAGTCGGTATCCCAGGAGGGGGTGAGACAGGCCAACTAACTCTATTGCAACCAGTCGTATTTGGTTGTAATCTTGTCTCGGAGTAAACTATTCTGGGTTGTAAACTCAGGCTGTACAGTACTGTACCATGGCATGCAAAGGGAGCCTTGGCAGCTACTGTACACATATTGATAACGTTGCAAGGACAGCGTAGGGAAAAGTGATGCTTTCTCACAGGCTGCATGTCCTAGTCAGGACGCCGAGACGGAGGAAACTCAACACACAGTGTTGTATGTGTACACAGTACTATTAGTGTAGACACAGTGTTGTGTACTGTAAGAGTGATCGTCGTCGGTCTCGCCACCCACAACACCAGGTGGGGGGGCCGGCGACACCGACGAGTAAGTTTGATATGTTGATAGTAGTAGTAGTAGTATTGATGTTTGATATGTTGATGGCAAAGCCAAAGGTTCAATATCACGATGTTCTCCAGAACCATGTTAGGGTACGTCCACCAACCTTCCTCCCCCCTTTTATCCTTTCCCGCGGTGTATCTGCTCGTTCGTGGTGCAAGCGATGTTGACTTTCACTCCTTCCTCGGCCACGCCTCCAGGGACGCCGCTCCGTGGAATGCCGCTCTCTGTCCCGACTTGCCGAACCGTAGAAGTACCATTGCACACGAGGACACTGTGATGATTGATGTCTTTTCGGATGGGAGCCGCTCGCTTTCTACGGCGCTTCTTCCGAGGCTCGAGATCAGAAGAAGCAGAAGCTGCGAGAGGGCTTTCGTTGAGCAAGATAGTCCAATTCGTTTCAAGAAATGGAAGAAATGGAAGAAATGGAAGAAATGGAAGAAATGGAAGAAATGGAAGAAATGGAAGAAATGGAAGAAATGGAAGAAATGGAAGAAATGGAAGAAATGGAAGAAATGGAAGAAATGGAAGAAATGGAAGAAATGGAAGAAATGGAAGAAATGGAAGAAATGGAAGAAATGGAAGAAACAAAACACTGCGGTGCTGTGTTGTTGTTTTCAACGGGGGCGGCAAGCCAGATTAAGCGATGAGAAGTCGTATCCGAAATGGGATTGGCGAATTAAACAGCGTACAGTGCTGGACTGCATGTTTCTCATTCGACTCGAGACGTTGAACTGATGATGGTAGAGGCCGCTGATGCTACTGTGGGTAAGTCTGTAGACTCGAGCTCCACGAGGCGGCTCACCTCGCCCGGCTCCTGTATCTATCTGTACCTACTATACATACCACGGCACCTCACACATCTTGCTAGCGCCCTCTCAGTTTCTACAGTTACTGTACATCCAAGACACGACCTGATACTCTGCGACGCGTGCTGGATCCGTTCAGTCTCATGGATCTGGACGACAACAGCCAGCCCTTTGTCTTCGCCGCCCCTCGCCCGCACGTACAAAGGGCCATGTCAAGGTCGACAGCGCCTCTGCCGCACGACCCCCGATCGACCCCAGGCCGCCGTCGTCCAGCGCCGACGCTGCCCTCACGTCGCCCAGCGCGGAATCCAGTGCTCGCCCATCGCCGTCGTCCGAGATGTCGCGGCGCGCCGAAGCAGCAGAGCTGGCCGGCGAGCAACGCGAGCAATCCGAGCAATCCCACACGCAGATCGATGGCGCGACGACGTGCGAGGGCCACCGCAGACCGCGCACGCCGCGGAAGCCATCGTCGCCCATGATGCCGGCGTTCATGGTGTCGGCGCCGGGCAAGGTCATTGTGTTTGGAGAGCACGCCGTCGTCTATGGAAAGGTGCCTCCATCTCCCCCCTCTCCCCCCTCCCCGTGTGCGGCGCCGTCCTGATGCGTGTGGTGTGTAGGCGGCCATCGCGGCGTCCATCTCCCTCCGGTCCTATCTCCTCGTCACGGCGCTCTCGAAATCCAAGCGAACGATGACTCTGCGCTTCCCTGACATCGGTCTCTCGCACGCCTGGAACGTCGACGATCTGCCGTGGGCGACCTTCTCGCAGGCCGGCAAGAAGAGACACTATTACGACCTGGTCACCGAGCTCGACCCCGAGCTGCTCGCGGCCATGCAGCCACACCTGGCCGGCGTCTCCGCGGACGCGTCGGACGAGGTTCGCAAGGTCCACCAGAAGTCGGCCTCTGCGTTCCTGTACCTGTTTCTCTCCCTCGGCTCGCGCGCGTTCCCAGCCTCCATCTACACCCTCCGCTCGACGATTCCCATCGGCGGCGGACTCGGCAGCAGCGCCTCGATCTGCGTCTGTCTGGCGGCCTCGCTGCTCCTGCAGCTCCGGACCCTCTCGGGGCCGCACCCGGACCAGCCGCCCGACGAGGCGCGGCTCCAGGTCGAGCGGGTCAACCGGTGGGCGTTCGTGGGAGAGATGTGCATCCACGGGAACCCGTCGGGCGTGGACAATACCGTGGTGTCACAGGGAAAGGCTCTGGTGTACAGGCGCGCGGACTCCGCGAACGCTCCGAGTGTCAAGCCGCTGTGGCACTTCCCGGAGCTGCCCCTCCTCGTGGTGGACACGAAGCAGCCCAAATCGACAGCCGTCGAGGTGGCCAAGGTCGCGGCGCTCAAGAAGACACACCCGCACATCACGGAATCGATCATCAACACGATAGACATGGTGTCCGAGGGCGCGCAGACGCTCATCTCCGACCCGGACTTCGACAGCGAGGAACGCTCGAGCTTGGAACAGCTCGGGAAGCTCATGACCATCAACCACGGACTCTTGTCTGCCTTGGGTGTGTCGCATCCGCGGCTGGAGCGCATACGGGAGCTGGTCGACCACGAGGGCATTGGCTGGACGAAACTCACCGGGGCCGGGGGGGGAGGTTGTGCCATCACCTTGCTACGACCAGGCGTCACTCGAGAGAGGATGAGAAGGCTAGAAAACGCACTCGAGACGGAGGGCTACAAACGCTTCGCCACCACCCTCGGCTGCGACGGGGTGGGCGTCCTGTGGCCCGCGGTGTTGAAGAACGGGAGCGAGGACGAGATGGGAGGGGAGGAGATCGACCAGGACAAGTTCCTGAATGCCGACGGCATCGAAGGTGTCGAGGCGCTTGTTGGGGTGCACGGCGATCTGGGTCAAGACCGAGAGGCTTGGAAATTCTGGAGAGTCGAAGATGATTAGACGAGACACGATGTCTTCCCTGGCCTCGCCTTGCGCTGGCTACGCGCGTCAGGGGATTCATGGGATTGATGGGATACGGGATTCATGGGATTGATGGGATACGGAATTCATGGAATTCATGGGATGATGGAAGAGCTTTCGCCTTTGTCCAGTAGCCTTTGTCCAGTGGCTGTACAGTATACAAAATATGTAGTAATTAAGCTGCGCGCGGAATACTTGACGTCACGAATGCCTTTTCAAGACCTTTGACATGATGTCTTCGTATTGTCCTCTTTGAAGCCCCCTTAACATTGTTGTTGTGAATGTTGTTGCTGTTGTTGCTGTTGTGGCTGTTACCATTGTTGTTGTTGTTGTTGTTGTTGTAGCCGCTGTAGTAGCGAGGCTGCAACATTCCAAGCCAACTCCATCGCTGCATTCGCACAGGACCCCCACCAAACCCGACCATGGCACCCAAGCTCTCCAAGGCCTCTTCGCAGCACGCAAAAGCTCCAGATCCCCCCCAACCGTGTATGCTTGCTCCCTCACCTCACCCCCTTCGTCTTCTCGCGAGTCGGACAGCTAACGTGCCGCGCCAGACGCCACCATCGCCGCAGAGCTCGAGGCCGAGTATCGCGCCTCTCGACCCCTCCAAGTCCTCCGAGACGCCAAAGGCCTCTCGCAACTGACGCCGGCGGAGAAAGCGGCCTACGCGACCGCGGTGCTGCTGGAGACGGGCGCGTGGAGATCGTGGCCGGCGCCGCAGCAAGAGGAATTCTGGACGCTGGTCCAGCGGCAGAAGATCCCCCTCCCGCTGCCCCAACCACGGCCGCTGGGCAAGGACGCGCGCGGCCTTGATCTGGGCCTGTACACGCCCGACGAGTACCGGCTCTACGAGAAACGGCAGAGGCAATTGCGGAGCTTGAGGGAGAAGAGCGCTCGGTTCAGACGTCAAGGCGCGGCGGGAACGGGGACGACGGAGCCAGAGCTGGACGAGGAGAGGAATCGGAGAAGGCTGCTCGGCAACTTGCAAGGGAGGAAGATGGGCATCTACGAGAGAGAGCCCAAGTGGGACGATGTGGTGCCGCTGGCTCAGGATGATGGGGAGGGCGCTCTGGCGGCCATTGCCTACTCGGACGAGTACGCCGAGGGTAAGCTCTGCGGTCTGCTAGACTCGACCTCTTCCTCTCGCACGACTTTGGCTAACGCGTGTGCCAGCCATGGGCTACCTCCGGGCCATCATGGCAGCTCGAGAACACTCCCCCCGAGTCCTCGAGCTCACCGAGCACATCATCTCCCTCAACGCCGCCCACTACACGGTCTGGCTGTACCGCGCCTCGACCCTCTTCGCCCTCGACTCTTCGGTGGAAGACGAGCTGAGCTGGGTGAACGAGGTCGCGCTCGACAACCAGAAGAACTACCAGATCTGGCACCACCGCCAGCTCCTGATCGAGCACCTCTACACCCGCATCGCCGCGGACCCCGCGGCCATCCAACAGCTCGCCGCGTCGGAGCTCGCCTTCATGGCGCGGATGTTCGAGGAAGACTCCAAGAACTACCACGTGTGGAGCTATCGGCAGTACCTCGTGCGCAAGCTGAAGCTGTTCAACGAGCAGGAGTTGGAGTGCATGGCGACGCTGCTGCGGGCAGATGTCCGGAACAACAGCGCGTGGTCCCATCGCTTCTTCGTCGTCTTCTCCGATCCCTCCCTCTGCACCCCCGGCTGCAAGGCGACGCAGCCGGACCCCCGGATCCCCGAGCACATCCTCGACCGCGAAATCGCGTTCGCGAAAGCCGCGGCGCTCCAAACGCCGCAGAACCAGAGCCCGTGGAACTACCTGCGCGGCGTGCTGCGCAAGGGGGGGCGGACGCTGGCCACGCTCGAGTCTTTCGCCGCCGAGTTCGTGACGATTCCCGCCGACGGCGAGGGCGAGGGCGAGGAGGACGTGAGGAGCAGCCACGCGTTGGACTTTTTGGCCGACGCCTGGGCCGAGATGGGCGAGACGGCGAAGGCGGATCGGGCGCTGGTGCTGCTGGGGGACACGTACGATCGGATTCGCAAGAACTATTGGGACTGGAAGAGGCATTTGCTGAGCCCGGGGAACTGAGGCCTGGGAGGGAGGAGAGAGTCGGCTCGCTTCTGCGACTGCGACTGATTGATTGATACCTGGATTACGACTACTCGCAGCATCTTCTTCCCGCTGTCCCCGATCGGCCCAGTGGTGTTTGAGCTGCCAGCAAAGCACAGCACAGTACAACACAACACGTCTTTGTTATGTTGGAACCCCCCTCCTCATACAGTATTTAGCGAGATGCCCACGTCCAGTTCGAAGCGATCGACGGCTAGGGATCATCAACCTACAACAAATCATCTATTCGGTACTCCGCACGAGTTGCGCATGTGAAGTCGATATAAATAGACACCGAGGGCACTCAGAGGGCAGATAAGGTTCTCGCCGTCGCACATGCGCAGGGGGTTGAGGGTTTTTGGGTTTGGGGTGGGTTTCCCGCCGTCAAGCCTTTGCTTTGCGGCTTTCAACCTTCTACATCGGCATGCAAGTGTTCGTCGTAGGTCGCCGCCGCGTCTCAGGATGCCGAGGAGGATGTCTGAGCAGGTCCACCTGCAGGGTGAGAAGTGGATCAGTGTCGTCCCGAGTGGGAATGCGGCGGCGCTGTTCATTGCGTAACCTCTGTCCACGCTGCGCTGTTGCCAGAGCGTGCGTGCTGCTTCGGATTGCTTTTTCTTCGACTTTTCCTGTCGCTCTGTCGCTCTGTCGTCGCTTCATTTTGGCTCAGATCTGTTTTCGTCGGACCATCGATCTGCTTCTTGCTTGATCCAGTTGCGCTCTCGCTGCTGCTGGCACACGCCTCTCCTAGCACAGCTACCTGTTTGCGTACCTATCTACATACCTATCTACATACCTCTCTGCCTACATACCTATCTATATACCTATCCTCATAACTCTACATACCTCTCCACATACCTACCTATCCACAAACCTACCTATCCACATACCTACCTACCTGTTTGTCCACCGAGATACATCGATCGTCCCGTCTAGCCCAGCAAAAGATGGCCCGCGACTTCTCCTCCTCCCATTCCTCGTCCCCATCTCCTTCATCCTCCCGAAGCGCCCCCCTCTCCTCGGTCCGCGCCTCCGCCCCGCCCGCGCAGCGCGTTCGCGCGCCCCACCACGGCCACGAGAAGGACGACTCGCAGAACATCTTCCACGACACGACCTTCCTCGCGCTGAAAGCGTGCGCGCTCGCGCTGGTCGCCGGCATCCACTTCATCCCGAAGACGGAGCACGAGACGGGGAAGGAGGCCAAGCACGGCGGCGGCGGCGGCGGCGGCCGCAAGGCGCAGGGCGGCGAGGGCGCGCCGCGTGGCCGGGGAGGCGAGCAGAGGCGCGGCGAGGCGCGGAAGCGGCTGCCGGTGGAGGGGGCGCGGGAGGGCGGCGGCGGGAGGCGGACCGCGGCGGGGCCGTGGGCGAGGGAGGGCGCTGGCTGTGAGTGGGAGGAGGGCGAGAGGGCGCGCGGAGTCGGCTATGGCTGGGAGCGGGACGACTACGAGAAGAGGAGGGTGAGGAGGGAGAGCGGCGAGTGGGGCGGGCGAGGAGTATCGCGCCGAGTTGGGACATGGCATTGGGAGGCGTCACTGAGGCTTCGAGCATTCTACTTGACTGGAGGCCATCGGGTGATGGGGATGGAAGAGTCGGCCAAGGCACCGGTAGTGGTAGTGGTAGTGGCCATGGCCGTGTCCCTTTTACAACCGACGAGCACGTCGTTTCAAGACTGTTAGAATACCAGCCCTTATTATTTTTTACTGCTTTTGCGATAGCATCTCGAGTTGATATCCGCAGTGGTAAGTAAACAAGCTTTTATGTGTTGTTCTGTTTATATTACTAGCCGAGATTATTTTCCTTCGCATTTACGACTTTTCTAAATAAATTTACAGTTGTTCGTCGTTTATCGTTAGAAATACTTTTTTTTTAGTAGTAATAGCTATGGCCGTGTCCCTTTTTACAACCGACGAGCACGTCGTTTCAAGACTGTTAGAATACCAGCTTTTATTATTTTTTACTGCTTTTGCGGTAGTATTTCGGCGTTGATATCCGCAGTGGTGAGTTATTAAGCTTGTATAGGTATTTTATTGTGTTTATATATATTATTCGTATGTTTTATTTTATTAATATTACTAGCGGAGATTATTATCTTTTGTGTTTACGATTTTTAATACTATTGTATTTATAATCGTTTGTCGTTTGTTACTCGTCGTTTTAAAAACCCTTTTCTAATACCAGCTTTTATTATTCCTTACTGCTTTTGCGGTAGTATTTTGGCGTTGATATCCGTAGTGGTAAAATATCAATTAAGTTTATAGAGATATATATATGTTATTCGTATGTATATTATATTTGTATGTATTATTCGTATGTAGTATTTGTATGTATTATTCGGATTTTTATTCTGTTTACAATTCTAGCCGAGATTCTTATCCCCTGTATTCACGACTTTTTACAATACCCTTATAATCAGTCGTTCGTCGTTCGTCGAATTAAACCCCTCCACGTGAAGACGCTGTTTCTTTCGAGCGCACGTGAAAATCAGTAGCGTGTGATGGTCTTGTAAGGCACGTCGAAGGGAGTAAGTAGGCATTGCATTATACTGTACTGTGCGATAGGTAGGTAGGTAGGTAGGTAGGTAGGTACGTCAGATAGGTAGGTAGATAGGTAGGTAGGTACGTCAGATAGGTAGGTAGGTAGATAGATAGATAGGTAGATATATAGGTAGACACACACGTTTCTCCTCCCCTCCCCTCCCCTCCCCTCCCCATCTCATCACATCTTATCACATCACCAGCCAACGGCCCACAATCTCGCAGATACACATGCAGATACAGATACAGATACAGATACAGATACAGATACCATACCATACCATACCATACCACGCGGTGCCCGTGGCGCGTCTCCAACGCGAGGGAGTCCGCGTCGGCTGGGGAGAGAACCGGGGCCGCGAGTCGCGATATGCGGTTTGGGATTTCCGGCTAGTGAGCGTGTGTGCTGAGTGTATTGTACGGTATTGTACGGTATTGTACGGTATTGTACGGTATTGTACGGTATTGTACGGTATTGTACGGTATTGTACTGTCGGTCGGTCCCTGGCTTCGTTGGGGGAATGAAGGGGATACGTGGATGGGGTGTTGTTGTATGGAGTTGTGGGGGTGGGTTGGAGTAGAGGTGCGTTGTTGTTGTTGTTGGGTGTGAGGTGTGTAGACATTAGATGGTTGGGAAGTTAGAAGAGTGTTTGTATGGTTGTAAAGCGGTGGTAGTGTTAGTATTAGTAGAAATAGCTTTTTATTTTCTTTTTTCTTATGGTGTCTAGATATCAGATGGTTGGGAAGTTAAAAGATTATACGTACGGTTGTAAAGCGGTGGTGATGTAAGTGTTAATGTTAAAAAATAGCTTTTTACTTTTATTTTATTTTATAATATCTAGACATCAGATGGTTGGGAAGTTAAAAGATTGTTTGTATGGTTGTATAGCGGTAGTAGTAGTAGTAGTAGTAGTAGTAGTAGTAGTAGTAGTAGTAGTAGTAGTAGTAGTAGTAGTATTGATTAACGTCTAACGGAGTGCAGCCGAAAGGCTGCCATCCTAGGACCTCCCAAGGGGTACGAAGACGTGCTAAGCTAAGGAATTAAATACAAAGTACGATTCCGAAAGCAATTCGTATTGGTACAGCCATTGCTGCTGTCGACTACGCTTTTCGCCGCTTTTTGCGATGGTCCGTCAGTGAGATGTATAAGCGTAAAGCTCAGAGAAAAGCCCAAGGAGTGTGCATACGGCACCGATCAAAAGGTATGATCTGTCGGTTGCGTGGATACGCACAGTGGTATGGCCAGTAGGCCGAGAAGAAAAGAAAAGAAAAACAGTGTTCCAAAAGCCCAAGTCCAGAAACCAAAAGTTAGAAACAGAGGTTGTATAGCGGTAGTGGGTTGGTTGGTGTTAGTATTAATAGCAATGTTTTCTTTTTTCTTTTTTCTAAAACAATTTTACCAAATGGTTAAGAAGTTAGAGCATTGTTGGTATGATTGTAAAGTGGTGGTGGTGTTGGTGTAAGTAACAGTAGCTTTTTCTTTTTTTTTTCTTAAGGTGTCTAGACGTCAAATGGTTGGAGAGTTGGAAGATTGTTTGTATATATGATTGTAAAATGATAATGGTGTTGATATTAATATTAATAGTTTTTTTTCTTTTTTTTTTCCCTTTTAAAATGTCTGTTTATCAGATGGTTGGGGAGTTAAAAGATTGTTTGTGTATATGGTTGTGAAGCGGTGGTGGTTTGATTGATATTGGTATTGATAGCAATATCTTTTATTTTTTAAAACATTTTTTATTAAATGGTTGGGAAGTTAAATTTTTTTTATATAAATGTAAAATAATAATAATAATAATGTTAGTAGCAATATCTTTTTTTCTTTTTTTTAGAGTGTTTTTTATCAAATGGTTAGGAAGTTATAAAATTGTTTGTATAATTGTATGACGTTAGTGTGTTGGTGTTAATTGAAAAAGGGGTTTTTTTATCTGAAATATGTTTTATTAAATGGTTAAGAGGTTAGAAGATTGTATATATTATTATATAATAGTGATAATATTAGTTGGTATTAGTAGCAACATTTATTTATTTTCTTCTTATCTTAAGATATCTTTTATCAGATGGTTGGGGAATTGGAAATTTTTTTGTATATATAATTGTAAAATAATGGTAGTGTTGATATTAGTAGCAACAGCTTTTTCTTTTTTTTTTCTAAAATATCTGTTTATCAAATGGTTGGGAAGTTAGAAGATTGTTTGTATAATTGTAAAATAATAATAGTGTTGATGTTAGTAACAATAGCTTTTTCTATTCTTTTTAAAGTGTCTGTCTGTCTATCAGATGGTTGGGGAGTTAGAAGATTGTTTGTATGGTTGCAAAGCGGTGGTGTGTTAGTGTTAGTAGAAATGTTTTTTTTTTCTTTTATTTTAAAATATATTTTATCAAATGGTTAAAAAGTTAGAAAACTGTATGTATAATTGTATAGTGTTAGTTGGTATTAGTAACAATATCTTTTTCTTCGTCTTTTTTTTCTTTTTGTCTTAAGGTGTTTAGATATCAAACGGCTGGGGAGTAAGAAGATTGTTTGTTTATGAAGTAGTCGTAGTAGTAGTAATATTGATTAACGTCTAGCGGAGGGCAGCCATAACTAGGTCTGCCTTCCTAGGACCTCCCGAGGGGTACGGAGACGTTCTAAGCTAAGGATTTGAATACAAAAGTACGACGCTGAAAGCAGTTCGTTTTAATACAGCTATTGCTGCTGTCGATTACGCCCTTCGCCACCCTTTGCGATGGTCCGTCAAAAAAAAAAAAAAAAAAGTATAAGCGTAAAGCTCTGGGTTTAACCCAAGGATTGTGCATACGGCACCGGTCGAATTTGACCTGTCAATTGCGTGTTTATAAAGCGCAAACGTGGTATGACCAGTAGGCCTGTTTATGAAGCGGTGGTGGGTTGGTTGGTGTTAGTAAAAAAAGCTTTTTTTTAAGTGTTTATCAGATGGTTGGGAAATTAAAAGATCATATGTACGATTATAAAACGATGGTGGTATTGATATTAATAAAAATAGCTTTTTGATTTCTTTTTTTCTTAAAGTGTTTAAATATCAAACAATTGGGAAGTTAAAAGATTAGTCGTACGGTTGTAAAGTGGTGGTAGTATTAATATTAGTAGCAATATCTTTTTTTTTCTTTTTTCTTTTTTTCTTTTTGTTATAAAATATCTAGGCATCATATGGTCAAGGAGTTAGAAGATTGTATATACGGTTGTAAAGTGGTGGTAGTATTGATGTTAGTAGCAATATCTTTTTCTTTTCTTTTTTTCTTTTTGTTATAAAATATCTAGGCATTATATGGTTAAGGAGTTAGAAGATTGTATATACGGTTGTAAAGTGGTGGTAGTATTAATATTAGTAGCAATATCTTTTTTCTTCTTCTCTTTTTTTTTTGTTGTAAAATTCCTAATAGTGGGCTGCCTTCCCACTATTAAACATCGGATGGTTGGGAAGTTAGGAGATTGTATATACGGTTGCAAAGCGGTGGTGGTATTGGTATTTGTAGCAATTTTTTTTTTCTTCCCCTTCTTAAGATATCTATCAGAAGGTTGGAAAGTTAGAAGATTGTATAATTGTAAAGTGGTGGTGGTGTTGGTTAATGTTAATAGCAATAGCTTTTTTTTTTTTTTTTTTTTTTCTTTTCTTTTCTTCTTCTCTTCTCCTTTTCCTCTTCTTTGCCTCTTTTCTTCCTTTTCTCTTCCTTCTCTTTCTTCCTTTTTCCCCCTCTTTTTTCGCTTTTCTTTTCCTTTTCTTTTCCTCTTTTCTTCCTCTTCTCTTACTTTTCTCTTCCTCTTCTTCTCCTTTTCTTTTAAAAATTAATTGGGACATCGGTTCAATATCAACAGGTGTTGCTGCTCTCACGATAGCGAAACGGTGCCAAACTGGCAAAGCACGCCGACAGAAGGAAGTGTGTTTTCTATTTCAAACGCCAATTAAAACCAGACATCATACAAGATATCACGCGGTGGATTTGTCAATCCTCCGCGTAAAAAGAGGTATGGAGAAAATCCCTTGCTGACAAGCAGCTGGTCAACCGGAACGCACAGTGAGTGGCAGTTGAATAATCTGCCAGCGAGAATATCTACGAGTACGAGCCACCGCTTGGATAGAGAGCTGTGAATGAACGGCTCATATACCAGCTAACAGCATCTGATCAACATTGAAAGCCAATCGACCTGACTTTTATCGCGGGCATTCTGGACCAGACACCGAGATCATAATATCCCGTGCTCCCAAACGCGAACAGAAAAATAGCAATGGCAAGCGGCGAGAAAGACCGAGTGCTCACACCGGCTGGCCGTACTGTACGTACGCTCTGTCCGGCAGCATGTGCCGTGGTCAAGCACGACTCCCACTGAAAGACACAGTACTGTAGGGGAAAGGCCCCATTTGCAGCACCGTACGTACAGTACTGCTGAACTGTATGTATGCCACAACAGATCACCGAGGACATTCATCCACCCAATCGCATCTCACGCACGTGCAAACCGCGTTCCAAACCGCACCCCTCTTCACGGGACGTGGAGGACATCGCACGGCGGAGAAGAGAAGCGAAGCGAAGCGAAGCGTTCGCTGCTCTGCAGCACCGATCACAGCATCCTGTCCCGTCTAGCGGCGTGAGGGAGAGGGAGAGGGAAGGAGGAGGAAGCCAGACCGGGAGCGCTGAAACGAGAGCTCTCACACTTGTGCTCCCGAACACGACGTGGGAAGAACAAAAGCAAAAAGGCGCATGTTCGAACCAGCCCAGCCCAGCCCAGGTCGGGATGGGATGGGATGGGCGCTTCGTGGGATGCGGATGCGGATGTGGATTCGTATGATTTCCACCTATGGGCTGGGTGTGTGCTGGTGAGGCGGCGATACGTCTGTCTATTATCAAGAAGCAACTTTGGGGTTTTGTGTGAGTATAGACGGGGGGGGGGGGTTCATGAGTCAGGAAGCACGAACGAAGGAAAAAGAAAAATAGAAGAAGAAAATAGCAGAAGATCTTCGACATGTCGAGTCGGGTTAGAAGGGAGCCTAAGAACAGCAAGCACCCCACAGCACAGCACAGCACAGCTCAGCTCAGCTCACAGAGAGCAGCATACGCCATGGGAAGGCAAAAAAAGAATGTGTGATGTTGAAACCCCCGCGATGGAGAGCAGCAGCAGAGAGGCATTTCATGACCGGATACTGTACATACATACAGGACATACATACAGGACATACATACAGTACATACAGTACTACATCTCGAGCGGGTGCGACCACCAATGGCCAACCCATATACTCGAACGGAGAAAAAAGAAAGGGAAAAAAAGGAACACAAGACAGGGAGCCTGAGCACCGTACACCGCTTCCATCACACGGAAAACCTCCCTCGCCCACGGGCGGTTTCTCTCAGCGGCTGTCGCCAGTGGGTTCGCGACCACTCGCGCATGGTGTGTGGTGATACAGAGAAAAGTCGCCCTTCCCGTTCCCGTGCTCCGGCCGTCTTCGAGAGGAGGCCGGGGGACCCGGTTCCCAGCAGCCCGGAAAGGTTGGCGCCGAGTAATGGTCCTGCAGGTACTGTACTGTACTGTGTACAGCACTGTGCTGTGCTGACTGTCGGCCGCAAGGGGGGACGATGCAGCACTTCCCGAGCCCATGGGTCCCCTCATCAGGATGATTCTTCTCGCCCCATCGGACCAGGGCCATCTCACCAGGCTTGGTGCATCGTGAAGGGGGTGAGCGAGCAGCGTGGGCGGCACCGTGCTGTGCTTGCGGTAAGCGACCGCGGCGATGTCGTGTTTGTTTACCTTCTAGCCGACATTCTGCACCGGGAGATGTGACGTGAAGTGCAGGACGGGTGGAAAGAGGAAAAGAGGAAAAGAGGACGGGAGAGGAAGCGACGTGAGATCGAGAGCCGAGACAGAGCGGCCAGCCGTCACGTGTCGATGGCCGAGGACGGACGGGGGAAATGCCAATCCGAGATTTCTCGCTAATCTATGGAACATGGTCGCTTAGGGAAAACAAACACGCCCGGCGACGTCGACAGCACAGCGAGTCCTGGGGCGCGCGTGAGACATGACCAGCTCGTCCGGCAGCATTCAACCACCCACGCATGCTGCCCGTCGCGCTGAAACCTCGCACACCGCACGGCGCGTCCAGTCCGTGGCCGCGTCCTGGCCACGTCCTGGCCAATTTCTCCGCGGCGGCAGCGTGCCATGATGGCCTGACAGGTTCATCCCCGACCATCAACCTCTCGGTCTGTGTCTTTCTGTGTCTCTCTGTCTCTCTCTCGCGCGCGCGCTCTCTCTCTCCCCCCTCTCCCCTTCTCCTGAGCGGCTGCATGTACGTACACCACGCTCCTGCGCATGTGCTGTACGCGCACACGCCAGACCGACCATCAAAGCCCCCCGACGGTCATCATGTCAGCTCGCCGCTCCCTCCCTGCCGCTTGGGTTCCCCCCTCTTGGCTCGCCCTCCCGACCCGACGGACGGCATCCCACGAACCCTTTCTCCCCCCCCCCCCCCCCAGAACGCCATCATGAACTCTTGATCCTCGCCTCTTCTGACCAAGGGAGGCAACACAACCACAGCAGCAGCCTGGACTGGACTGGACTGGCCTGGCCTGGCCTGACTGCACGCTGGTCGCGAACATAAGAACGAGAGCGCTCCCCGCTTGGACGCTGGCCTTCCCTCTCATCAGGTTCTCGGTATCTCAGCATCGAGCTTGGTCTCCTCCACACCCGTTGAGCTTGGCCTCACTCCCGACGTTCCTTTTCCCGTTGACCATCTTCGACAGATTCTTGCGTTCCTTGTCCGATTCAGCTTCTTTGACAGATTCTTACGTTCCTTGCCCGGTTTCCCTTCTTCGACAGATTCTTACATTCCTGATTCGATTCAGCTTCTTCGATACGTTACGTTCCTGATCGATTCAGCTTCTTCGATACCTTCTTACGTTCTTGATCCGATTCAGTTCGATACCTTTTTACGTTCTTCACCTTCTTCAATACCTTCTTACGTTCCTGATCCGATTCACCTTCTTACGTTCCTGATCCGATTCACCTTCTTCAACACCTTACGTTCCTTGCCGTTTCCCTTCTTCGACAAGTTCTCCGATTCTTCGGCGTGCATCGTACGGCCTTTTCCCCCAGCTTCTTCGACGCCTCTTCGTCATGATTTCAATCTCCAAGACGGCCGTGATCGTGGGCGTCTTGCTGGCCCAACTCTCTTCCGCGGCGGTGCTCCACCAACCCGGTCGGCGTCAAGGTCCCTTCCACGGCGCGCACACGCACGCCGTCTGGAAGCATCCGGGGGCCACGGCGACGGCGACGGTGCCGGCCAACTTCGCGTACTCCGCAAACCCGCCGCCGTCAACCTCCCCCCCGCTTCCCCCTGCTGGCGAGGGCGACGACGCCGACGACGACGACGGCCATGACGACGACGACCACGACGACGACCCCAACGACGACCCCGACGACCCCAGCGTCGCGCCCGAGCCGGTGTCTCTCCCTCCGTCGCCCGCGCCGGCGTACAGCGCGGCGCCCGTGGCGACGACGACCTCGACGGGAGCGCCGGCCACGACGCGGTCCGCCGACGCGCTGTGGCAGCCGGCGGCCGGCACCAGCTGGCAGATCGAGCTGCTCGGCATCGTGACGGACACGTCCTACGAGGCCGACGTCTGGGACCTGGATCTCTTCGACGTGCCGCAGGCCACGATCGACGGCCTCCACGCCGCCGGCAAGAAAGTCATCTGCTACTTCTCGGCCGGCAGCTTCGAGGACTGGCGCGCCGACGTGGGCGACTTCGCCGCCGCCGACCTGGGCCTCGCCATGGACGGCTGGCCCGGCGAGTGGTGGCTCGACACGCGCTCGGCCAACGTGCGCGCCATCATGACCCAACGCATCGCGCTCGCGAAGACGAAGCAGTGCGACGGCCTCGACCCCGACAACGTCGACGGCTTCGGCAACGCCAACGGCCTGGGCCTCACGGCCGCCGACAGCACGGCCTACCTGAACTTCCTCGCCGACACGGCGCACGCCCACGGGCTCGCCATCGGCCTCAAGAACTCGGCCGCCCTCGTCGACGACCTGGTCGGCAAGATGCAGTTCCTCGTCAACGAGCAGTGTCTGGTGTACGACGAGTGCCACCGCTTCGCGCCCTTCATCGAGGCCGGCAAGCCCGTCTTCCACATCGAGTACCCGGAGATGGCCGAGGACTCGCTCGTCGCCGCCGTGAGCAGCATCGTCAAGAACGAGAAGTGCGTCGCCTCCAACACGACCGGCTTCTCGACCGTGCTGAAGAAGACGACCCTGGACTCCTGGGTCGACGCGTGTTAGGGGGGGGGGGGAGAGACGAGACGGGGGTGCGTGGGGTCTGAGACCTCCCTGCTCCGCGACGATGCTCCTCCTCTCTGTCCATCTGTGACCTTTCCGGGGTGCTGAGCAGCTAGACTGCGACGTTTCTGGGTGGAGACCTTTTTGTACATACATACCTTACATTATGCTTTGCTCGATTGCAACTTCGATTTGCTCGATAGCAACTTCGATTTGCTCGATAGCAACTTTGATTCTCTCGCCTACCGTCCTTCCTGCGATCTGCCCAGTATCACGAAGAGTGAATACATGTATCTGTGATCCTGGCTGTACTATGTTATACTGTACGATGCTATACTGTGATATGCTATGCTACGCTATGCTATGCTGTATAATATTCTATTTGGTAAGCAGCAAAGCAAAGGAAACGGAGAGACAGAAAACGTATGTATATCGTGCCCCACAACCAACCAACCAACCAACCAAACAACCACGTAAACAAATAAGCGAGTCGCCAACGCGCATACGGAAGGAAAGCCCTCCCTCCTCACGCCACGCCACGCACCGTACCGTATAACATCACACCCGTCCCGTGACGCCTTCCACCGTAGCGAGTCGAGCTTGAAGGGGAGGTGGTGATGCATGCAAGGAATCTATCTGTACAGCGTTGATCGATCCTTTCGCCCGTGTAGTGAATGCCTGCCACTTCGGTCCAAGCCCCGTGATGTGCGTGTGGCTGGCTAGCTAGCTTGCGGTCTGTACTGTACTGTGCTGTGCTGTGCTGTGTTTACTGTGCTGCTACTGCCGGTGCAGAGATACGCGCGCGCACTTTGTGCTGTGCTGTGCTGTGCTGTGCTGTGTTTGTTTGTTGTGTTTGTTGTTGTTGTTGGTGTGGAGAGGAAAGAAAGGGGAAAGAGGGAAAGGAAAGGAAAGGAAAGGAAAGGAAAGGAAAGGAAAGGAAAAAAAAGGAAAGCAAAGAAAAGCAAAGAAAAAAAAAGAAAAAAATACAGAATACAATACTTCGCAGCACCGTAACGCCGTTCCTGTCTTGCCTGACTGATAGCGAGCCGTCGCATGCATGTACCTGTTTATTAATTCATCTACCGAGCTGCCTACCTTTCACATACCTATTCTTTTTTCCTTTTTGTGGGATCTGAATACATATTCTAATACATGTATATGTAGATGAGTAGGCAGGTAGATGCAGTTGCGTGCTGTGATTGATCTATCAGGTACAGTACAATACATGCTGGATGCTAAACTGCCAGGCTGTCTTGTATCCTATCCTATCCGATCCTATCGAAGCGGCCAACCAACCAACCAACCACACAAGCCACCTAATATAAACAAGAAAACCTCTCTCCTGCTGGCTCCGAGTGAGTCGCGTCCCCTACAGCCTACCCTGCCCTACCCTGCCCGTGGGCCCTCCTTTCCCCTCCAACGGCCGCCTCTCTGTCTCCCCCAGTCCTGGCCTCTCCCAGTCCTGCTCCTACCCTTCCCCACGTCCACCCACTCCGACAAGCCAAAATCGTCAAATTCCCAAACCGCATCGCCCCAATTTTCAAGCCCGGAGAAGCGAGACGTAGGTATCAAGAAGAGGACAAAAAAACACTAAGCGAAAGCACGCTCCGCTCAAGCAAGACCCATTACCCATACCGTACTCAAAAGCTCCATCATCCAAGAGCCAGCCAAAAGATCCAGAAAAAATCCGAGAGGGAAAGATAAGAAAAAAAAGAGGAGAGAAAGGGTGAAAAGAAAAAAGAAGGAAAAAGCAAAAAAAAAAAAAAACTTCAAGAGCAGTCCACCGCTACATCAACCAAAGACAAACACAACCTCACAATGCATCATCCCCGGGCGAGACAGCCAAAACCCAGTCTTGTGGACTGGGAAAAAAGCAATGCCTCCCTGAACCTGTATCCGCCTCTCATCCGCCTTCCCTTCTCACGGGCCGCTCAAGAGCAGGCATCGGCAGCACACGCAGACGAACGAGACACGGTCGCGAGAAAGCCGACAGTGGGGAGGCAGCACCCACCCAAACCGAACGCGGGCCGGCAAATCACGACGTCCTCCCCGGATGGGTGACAGACCCCAAAAGGAAGAGCGGCAACGATCGAGCAGGGAGCGCGCCGATGCCGATCATGGCCACGCGCGGCCGTGGGACGCATGTCGCGGTTCGTGTCGTGTCGTCGCGTCGCCTCGGGCCGCTCTCGCCCACCCCCCGCCTCCGCTCACTCGGGCCAGCCATCAACCAGGACTTGCTTGGGCAGGCACGCAAGAAGATCCGTCGCGCAGAAGAGGACGTCTACATCACGACACAAGGGTCGGGTTCAGCTTTTTTTGGACCTGGGGTGAGCGTTAGCAAGCCGTGGTCCCCGACCCAGCGGCGCCGTGCGATCGTACCGACCTTTTCCCGACGGCTTCAGGGGCTTGCCAGCCATCCAGCCCAGCATGCCTTTCGCCTCGGGTTTCTTCTTGCGCGGCGGCGGGGAGCCCGGTTTGGAGACCAGGACCGGCGCGCCGCCCGGCCGGTGGTCCGGACGCGGCGGGGAGCCCGAAGGGCGGGCGTGCGACGGAGGGACCGGCGGGGGGCCCGCGCGACCCACCCGACCGCCGCCGCCGTGGGCGTGACCGTGACCGCTGCGGGGGCGCTCGCCGGGACGGTGGCCGGGAGGCGGGCCGGCGGCGCCCGGGGGCGGGCCGGCGGCGGGCTGCTCGGGCATCGGCCACATGTGCATCGTGATGGCCCAGTCGGGCTCGATCATCGTCTCCCACACCTGGGGCAGGATGATCTCGCCGTTGGGGCCGATCAGGTCGTAGTGACCGTGCTGCACGTGCGGTCCGATGATCTCGACGTGCAGGAAGGCCTGCTTGATCAGTTCCTCCATGCCCTAGCACACGTCAGCGGAGAACGGAGGCGCGAAGCCGCGACGGCCACCACCCACCTGCCAGGTCGCACACAGGTGGAAGGGGAAGCTGAACTTCCGGCCGACGGCGTCCTTGAAGCGGATCGGCTTCTTCTTGTCGTCGGGGGGCGGCGGCGCCAAGGCCTTCGCGAGCGCTTCGGCGGCGTCCTTCTTGAGCTTGGCCTCGTTCTCCTCGGCCTCCTTCTTCAGCCTCGCGGCCTCCTCGCGCGCCTTCGCGGCCTCGTCCGCCAGCTCCTGCTTGATCTTGGCGAGCTCGGCGGCGTGGTCGGCCTTGGCCTTCTCCTCGGCCGCCTTCTCCTCCGCCTTCTTCTTCTCGGCCTCGGCCGCCTTCTTGGCGTTCTCGACGCCCTTGGCCATGGCCGCCTCGCGCTCCTCTTTCAACTTCTTCTCCCACGCGGCCTTCTCGTCGGCCACCTTCTGGGCCGCCTCGGCCGCGGCCTCCATGGCCGCCTTCTGCGCGGCTTCGTACTGCAGGATGGAGATCTTCTTCTCCTCCTCGAGCTTGCGCTCCCACAGCGCCTTCTCCTCGGCGGCCTTGCGGGCGGCCTCGGCCCGCTCCTCGGCGGCCTTCTGCTGCGCGGCCTCGTAGTTCAGCAGCGTTTGGCGCTTCTCCTCGATGAGCTTGCGCTCCCACGCGGCCTTCTCCTCCGCGGCCTTCTTCTCGGCCGCGGCCGTCGCCTCGGCGGCCGCCTTCTGCGCCGCCTCGTAGTTCCGCAGCGTCTGTCGCTTCTCCTCCTCGAGCCTCCTCTCCCACGCCATCTTCTCCTCGGCGGCCTTCTGCTCGGCCACGGCGCGCGCTTCGGCCGCCGCCTTCTGAGACGCCTCGAACGCGGCGAGGGCGGCCTGCTTCTCCTGCTCCATCTTGCGCTCCCACGCCGCGCGCTCCTCGGCGGCCTTCTTGGCGGCCATCTCCTCCTGGCGGTCGCGCTCCTCCTTAGCCCGCTTGTCGGCCTCCTCGCGTTCGGCCTTCTCCCGGTCGAGCTGTTGCTGCTTCATCATGACCTCGAGCACGGCCAGCTTCTTCTCCGTCTCGGCATCGAGCTGCGGCGCGCCCACCACCGACCCGTGATCGCTCGGGGGCCAGTGCGGGTGGGGTTGCACGTAGTGCTGCGGCTGGTGCGGCATCGGGGGGTACGGGTTCGGGAACCCGCCGCCGAAGCTGTTGAAGTGCGGGTGCGGGATCATCTCGTGCGCGTGGTACGCCCCCGGCCCGGGGCTGCTGTGTCCCGACAGGGGGTGCGGGTTCCCGGTGAAGTAGCCGGCGCCGCCGGGGGTCGGGGGGGCCTGCGGCGCGAAGGGGTTCTGCGGCGGGAACGGGTAGCCGGCGGGCGCGCCGTACGGGGTCAGGGCGCCCGGGGGCGCGCCGCCAAAGGGGGGCGCGTAGACGCCGCCACCCCCGCCGCCGCCGCCGCCCCCCCCGGCGGCGGCCGGCACGGAGTAGGCGCTGGGGGCATAGCCGGGCTGCGGCCCCCGCGCGCCAAAGGAGCCCGGGGCGGGGGCCGGGTAGCCGCGGCCATAGCCCGGATAGTCTTCGGAATCCAGGCTTGAGGGGGGTGCCGGCACGGGGTGCCGGTGCACGCGCGAGGCGGAGGGGCGTCGCGGCGGCCGTTCACTCGTCGTGTGTCGCCGGCTGGCGGCGCGGGACGTGGGCGGCGCGCGGCTGTCGCTCTTGCGGTATCGCGCGCTCCGGCGCGGTCGCGAGGCCGACTCCGACGGCTCGATCTCGTCGGCGTAGACGGGATCCCACGACTCGTCTAGCGGGTCAGCACCAGCGTGGCCAGCGACGTGGGCGGGGACAGGCACGCCCGTCGGACCCACCTACCTGATGAGGCCTCTTCGTCGGTGAGGGAGTTGGAGTGCGAGTCGGACGGGCAGCTGGTGGCCGGCGAGTGTTGCGAAGAAGCGTCGATGGTGATGGTGGTGGTGGGGGCTGGCGCCGACGTAAGCGGGGGTCCAGCCGTGGCAGCGCGGAGGCTCACTTACGCATTGGGACACGGGTTGGATGATGAGCTCTCGCCCGCGACTATCTGCTGGAGAGAGCCGGAGGGGAGAGACTTTGTTGGTTGGAGGGGGGGGGGGGGGGGGGGTTGTGGGAGGGGGTGGAGGAGGAGGTGGTGGTGGTTGTGGTTGTGGTGATGGTGGTGTGGTCGTGGTCTTGGTCGTGGAGGACGAGGAGGAGGAGGAGGAGGAGGAGGAGGAGGAGGTCGAAGACAAGGAGATGCGTGGTCGTGGTCGTGGTCGTGGTCGTGATCGTGGTTGTGATCGTGATCGTGATCGTGATCGTGACCGTGGTGGTGGTGGTGGTGGTGGTGGTGGTGGTGGTGGAGGTGGTGGAGGTGGTGTAGATGGTGAGAAGCGTCGCGGTCAAAGAAATTGTTGCGTTGGTGCGGGCGGTAGCGTGGGAGGGAAAGTGTCACGTCGCTCGGTACTGGCGGGGAGTCAGTTTAGCGTCATCGAGACCCGCCGTTGGGCGTCGGCGGGGGTTTGGGCGCGGGCGCGGGCTTGGCGCGGGCTTGGGCTTGGCGTTGGCATTGGGCTTGGCATTGGGCAGACCGGCACCACGTCTGAGTGTATGATGCTGTGTGTGTACATATATATATATACATATATACGTATATACATAGGTACATTCACACACACATACACAGTACATACATACATATATACATACATATATCCATACACTCACTCACACATACATACATACATACATACATATTTACATACATACACACACTGACACATACATATACATATACATATACATACATAAGGTACATACATACATACATACATACATACATACATACATACATGTGTACTCCCCATCATGCAGGTGCAAAAGAAAGAATGTAAAAGCACTGTGCTGTCTGAGGACTATACTCTACGGTCTGAGTACTCCTGATTGCAGGCCCATCCAATGGGAGAGATGGGTGGGTAGGTAGGTAGTTGGTTTAGCGAGACTGTGGGTGTTGGTGTTGTTGATGTTGATGTTGACATTGATGCTCACATTAATACTAATGTTAATACTTACATTAATACTAACATTAATACTAACATTGTTACTAACATTGATAATAATATTGATACTAACATTGTTACCAACATTGATACCAACATTGATACTAACATTGCTACCAACATTGATACTAACATTGCTACCAACATTGATACTAACATTGATACTAACATTAATCCTTATATGCATACCTACGTACAGTACATATAAACACACATATCCATATATACACACATATATATACACAAATTCATACACATACACACATACTTAAAGACAAATTCATACATATACACACACACACCCATCCCCAAACACCCACACCCACACCCCCAAACGCCCTGCTCATCACAAGTCCACAAGTCGTTGCTCCAGCAACCAGCGAAACGGCGATCCCCAACGCAAAGCGAAGGGCGCACGCCGGCGTCCGTAATGTTTCACTCCAATCTCCTCTCCTCTCCCTTCAACCCTCACCTATCCTCTCCTCCCTTCCACCCTCCCTTCCTCCCTTCCTCCCCGTCCCCAGGCGACGCGAAAATGGCCCGCGGCGTTTGGCAGGTATGTAGGTATGTATGTAGAGGTATGTATGTAGGTAGGTAGGTAGGTAGCCTGCATCCAGGTGAGATGCGCGAGGGTGGCGGTGCGACGATCGGGGCGCTGGGCGCTGCAAGGGTGCGCTGGCTGCGATGTGCTGGTTGCTGGGTGCTGGTTGCTGGCTGGCGCGGGTGCTGCAGCGTAGGTATGTATGGATGTATGTATTGTATGTGTATGTACTGTTTGAATATATGTGTGAAATGGTATGTACTGTACTGTGAGGATTGTACTGTAAGGATTGTAAATCTTGTACTGTAAGGATTGTAAATCTTGTACTGTAAGTACTGTGTGTATTATAAGTACTGTGGGTGTGTGTGTGTGTTATTTGTATTGTTTGTATCGTGTGTATGATACTGTATGTGTATACTGAACTATACGATTTGTTTGTATTGTATTTACGATGCTGATACTGTAAATACTGTAAATACTGTAAATACTGTAAATACTGTAAATACTGTAAATACTGTAAATACTGTAAATACTGTAAATACTGTAAATACTGTAAATACTGTAAATACTGTAAATACTGTAAATACTGTAAATACTGTAAATACTGTGAATACTGTAAATACTATACTGCATATATTTTATGTACGTATTGTAAATTTATACTGATTGTAAATACTAGATATACTGATCCTACTGACTGACTGAAACCAACCAACTAACTGGCGTACGAACGAGCGATCAAAAAATGGGAATCACTCGGCTGAGACGGTTCCAGGCTGGGTCCTTCATTCATATGTACATCGATGCAAGGCTCATCAAGGAAATACCTGCCGGTCCCCGAGAGTCATCCTACTGAGCCCGGAGAAACAGGAGCCTCGTCCTCTTCATCACCGTCCGCGTGGCGAGTCGGGCATCTCCTGTGCGCCCAACGACGACGCCATCGCCGTTGATTCGCCAACCCATGTTCCAGCACTTTTCGAGTGCCCGGCCACGACTTCGGCCCCCCCCACCGGAGGCGGACGCAAGAACATTCGGTTGCAGAACATGGAAAATGGCGTGTCGTGAGACACTCTTCGAGCCCGTCTCTGTTCGTCATCCCCTGCGTCTAGCCACGATATCTCGGAAAGTGGAACGAAATCAAGGGTTCCTTGCATCTCTCATCGAGGACAACCGGGTACCACGGTGCCTACGACGTTGAAGATTTGGAAAGTCTCCAAAATGGTTGGTTGGGCAATGATCCGTCCAGACCGCGCCCCCTTGCCCCCCCCCCCCAAAGAGTGCCGGCGCGCAGTTCAGCGAGTGAGCTTGGTCGTTTCCGAGTCCAGCAAGGCTTTCGCGGCGATCAATTCAGCCTCGTCGAACCCACCCCAACCTGCTTCGCCAGCCACGCTCCGGCGAACGATCTCGGAGAGCTTCGCCGTAGCAACCTCATTCAGGCGCTCGAGCGTCTTGGGTGCGGGGGCTGGCAGTCCGAGATCCGTCTTGGACGGCCGGGATCCCTGCGATGTGTGGGCCAGGAGTCGAGTGGTCGTCTACGACGTGTTAGCACCTCCTGGGTCGGGATGAAAAGCAAACGGACCAACTTCAGCCCATAATACCCCCGAAGATAATCATCGCACAGCTCTATGCTCCTGCAGAATCGTCGGAGAGCCTCGCCGAGGGATTGGTCGGCTCCGGAATCCCCCGCGACCGCTGCCATGTATTGGACCTCGCCCAGACGCGCGTGGATCTATGTCAGGAGTCAGACGGTTCGTGGAGGAGTGCACACGGGGCATGCCGGGGGACTGACATTCCACGCGAATGGCGTAACCAACAGGACCTCTTCCAAGGCAAACACTGCTTGCGGATACAGCGCCTGAGACACGTACAAGTCCGCCAGCTCAGCCCAGGCTTCGGCATCGGTTGGCGACGACTCTAAGAATCGATTCAGGGCGGTAATGGCCTCGGGGATCCTTTCCATGGATTTGAGGAGCGCAACCCGGCGTTTCGAAACAGGCTGGCGACATGGTTAGTGGGCGAGGAATTGGAAGGAGGCTGCGCTCGCGTTCGCCTACCATGTTTTCCGGATTCTTCGTCAAGATGGCATCGTATTCCTTCAGGATGTGTCGGAGCTCAGAGTCATCCTTGGCTCGTGCCTCTTGAAATATCCCCCGCAATGCCATCACCCGCTCGTTGTCCGCGCCGAATCGCTCCGTGAGCCGCTGCAGACACAGATGGGCGCTTTCCTCGTCTGCAGTCCGCAGACAGGACAGCATGAGGTTCTCGTAGCTGGTCCAGAGCTCGGGCGTCTCGGCGGCAGACCGTAGAGAGCCGATCGAGGAGGACGAGAGCGAGGACGGGACACTGTGTAGGAGAGTCGGAGCCTGCTGGGAAAGGCGAAGGGCCACGGCCGGTGGCAGATGCGCCGGAGGGTGCAGCAGAGAAGACGACATGGTGTGGACGAGACCTGTCCAGCGGTCGGGATCGTGTGGTAGATGTCGTTGTGAGGTGTACTGTACTGTACGAGAGTGAGACGTGGAGCGTGGAGTCAATGTGAAGTCAATGTGAAGTCGGGAGCTTCGATCTTTTATACGCTGTGTGGAGCCTCATAGCAAGCGCCGCTTTAGCGTCGGATGCCGCCGCCCTAGTCTGGACCTGGTGGGGGAATTTCCTCGACAGCTCACCAACGTCTCCCATGTGTACTTTGCTCCCCCAAACACCTCATCCCTCATCGCCGTCTCGCCATGATCACACAGGATCTCGACGCCTGCTACAAGCCATGAGTGTGACAGGATCACTGCGTCTGCGCTTCCATCACTAGGCATCCGAAGCCGACAGGCCGGCCAAGATGTATGATTCCACCCAAGACGATGGATGCTTCGAGCTCGCCCGACTGAACTGGTTGACAGGTTCGAGAAATCACTGTACGACCTGATCCGCGGCCTGCGGAATCACAAGGGGAACGAGAAGGAATACATCCAGAACAGCCTGAGAGAATGTCGCGCCGAGATTCGAGGGCAGGATATGGGTCAGTAGCTGCCAGTACACCGCGAGCTCGACATTGACGCTGTGCTGCAGACCTGAAGGCCACGGCCCTCCTGAAACTCGTCTACCTCGAGATGTTCGGCCACGACATGTCCTGGGCCTCGTTTCACGTTCTCGAAGTCATGTCTTCGGCCAAATACCTCCAGAAGCGAGTCGGCTATCTTGGGGCAGTCCAGAGCTTTCGACCGGATACCGAGGTCTTGATGCTTGCTACCAATCTCTTGAAGAAGGTGGGCGACAGAATCAAGACGGTGGTGCTGGATCTAAATTCTTCTAGGATCTCACTTCTACAGCCGTAGTGACGATGTCTCTCCCCATCATCACTCTACCTCACATCATCACACCTTCTCTGGCGCTGTCCGTCCTCTCGGATCTCCTGCCACGTCTTACTCACTCGCATCCTACGGTTCGGAAGAAGACCATTGTGACGGTGTACCGACTGGCTCTGGTGTACCCGGAAACCCTGAGGCCGGCCTGGCCAAAGATAAAAGAGCGCTTGATGGACGAAGACGAGGATCCCAGCGTCACGGCTGCCATTGTCAATGTGGTGTGTGAGCTAGGCTGGCGGAGACCGCAGGATTTTCTTCCCCTCGCGCCCAGGCTATTTGAGCTCCTGGTCGATGGTGGAAACAACTGGATGGCCATCAAATTGATCAAGCTCGTGAGTGGACGTGAATCGATTGTCACCGCGAAGATGCTAACCACGGCAGTTTGCCATACTTACGCCTTTAGAACCACGTCTGGTCAAGAAATTACTGCCCCCCTTGACCAACTTGATCCGCACCACCCCCGCTATGTCATTGTTATACGAGTGCATCAATGGCATAATCCAGGGTGGGATTTTAGAGAGCAGCGACGAATCTGTTGGTGGTGATGAGATTGCGACTCTCTGTGTGAGTAAACTACGAGGAATGATACAAATCGAAGACGATGCCAATCGTAAGCCATTCTCCTGGCATGTGTGGGCGATTGACGGTTGACGGGCTTTAGTGAAATATGTTGCGCTCCTGGCATTCAACCGGATTGTCATGACTCACCCATATCTTGTGGCCCAACAGGAAGATGTCATTATGGAATGTATCGACAGTGCCGACATTTCTATCCGACTCCGAGCCCTGGACTTGGTGCTGGGCATGGTGAACAGCGACAATCTGATGTCGATTGTTGGCCGCCTCATGAGACAGTTGAAGAATTCCCGCTCCCCAACAGACGAAGAACTCCATCCACGCGCCGTCCCGATAGAGCCGGCGGCGGACTCTGACGACGAGTCCTCAGACGCCGCTGTCAAGAATCAGAAGGGAGGGTCAGAGGTGCCTCTCCTCCCAGATGATTATAAGATCGATGTCATTACGAGGATACTGGATATGTGTTCGAGTTCCAACTATGGAAATATCGTGGATTTCGAATGGTACATCGACATCCTGATCCAACTCGTCCGAACAGCGCCTGTGCCCAGCTCAACGTCCCAAGCAGTCGACGACGATCTTGGAACGAGGTCGAGCGCCGATGTTTCAGGGCGAATTGGGGATGAGTTGCGAACGGTAGCGGTTAAAGTGAAAGCCATCCGGATGCAAGCCACCAGAGCAGCAGAGTCCATTCTCATTTCCACCTTCAACGATTCTTCGTCACCCCTGAACTCGGGAAGCGGAGTCCTCAGACCCATCGTTTGGGTTTGCGGAGAATACGCATCATCACTGGCCTCTCCCGACGGTGCACTAACAGCGCTTTTGCAACTGACCAAGGCATCTACAGCGGCCGAGGGCCTCGCCCTTTACCTGCAAGCCCTGCCGAAGATATTCTCATTCATATCTGGGGACGATCAGACGCCTTGGACGCCGGAGCGAAAGACCATGGTATCTCTCCTGATGGCGCGCATCATTCATGCCCTCGAGCCCCTTGCCATGCATCCTGATCTGGAGGTCCAAGAGAGAGCCGTGGAGTTTTTAGAGCTCTTGAAGCTCGCAGCGGAGGCTTCTTCTGGGCAACCGGCCTCGTTAGACGACGAGTCGCCTCAGGATGCACCGCTACTCCTTACTCAAGCGATACCTTCCCTGTTCACTGGGATGGAACTAAATTCCGTCGCTGCTGGTGCTCAGAAGAACGTCCCCATACCATCTGCATTAGATTTAGACCAGCCTATCAACCCCAATCTTAGCAACCTATTGAGGGCGGTAGAGTCAACAATCCCCGATGGACCCGAAGACGACGACTTTGAAGTCTATTATCACCAAGCACCTCCGCAAACACAGGCATCACAAAAGGAGAACGAGCCTGCGATATCTAGACTTGCAGGAAACGACGAGCCTGTTCACTCCTATCAACAAGGTAGCGAAGAGAGCTACCTTGACCCAGATATTGTCGCACGTCGGCGAGCAGAGCGACTGGAAAGGAATAAGGATGACCCATTCTACATCCCTCCTGCTGACGAAAAATCCGGGAGATCGACTCCCCTGCACAATATTCTCCAGAACAACAATGGCACAGATCTGGACATCGATGCTATACCTATCATGCAGCTGGATCTCGGGAAGCCTTCTGTCGGGTCAGACCAGCCATCGCCAAAACAGCCAGCACCTAGACCCCGACATCGGATACAAGTTGCGGCCGACGAGACCCTCAATACGGGCGGTACTTCGTCTCCGCAAAACGACGAACCAGAAAACAGCCTCGAAGGACCTCAAAGGTCGAAAGCCAAAGGGAAACAGTCATTGCTTCAAGTCGACTCTAGTCACATTGGCTCCTTTTCTCTAGAAGGCGACGGCGAGGACCCGTTAGATTACGAACGCCAGCAGAGAGAAGAGGCGGAGATGGCCAAGGCGATGCAGGAGGTTGAGAGGCTGCGGCTAGAGATGCAGAGAGCGAATGAAAGGATCCAGGCAGCTTCCGGCGTGGAAGGAACAGTGGTCAAGAAGAAAAAGAAGAAGGCCAAGGCACCTGAAGCTGCTCTGGAGGGTGAGACTTCTGTGGCGGTGGTCAAAAAGAAGAAGAAGGCCAAAAAGGCTGAGCTGGACGACGGGGCAGTCGAAGGGGTTGCGACAGCCGACGTCGTCAAGCCCAAAAAGAAGAAGAAGAAGGCGAAGATCAAGGAGGGCGGCGTTGGTGGTGAGGAAGACACTGGGGATTTGCTAGCATAGCGGGTGGAGCATTTTTTGGCGCAAGGGTCATGCTGCATTTGCGAGCAGTCTTGACTTGGGATGACGGCCGTGAGATATCGTAGATAGCGACAACGATCAGCTTGCGATACCCCGAGCCTGCGGCTTAAAGTTGCAAATTGGATGTCCCAGATCGAAGCCTGACCTTCCCAGATGATCCCCTGTTGCGATGCTCCATTCCGAACGAGCGCAGTTTCCAGATGACTGGTACCTTCGCGGCGGATGGCGGATGGCGGATGGCGGAGGTTGGTGGCCTGCTGCATCTGTGGCATCGGATTCCGAGTCGTCATGAGTTCCATCGGATTCCGGGTCGAAAACACTCCCGTTGGATATCGAGCAGCTTCCTTCCCCGATGCAGAAACTGCGTTTACAGGCTCGTTCTTGTTCTCTGCTTGTCCCCGGTACCCTCCCTCACCAGGGATGCACAACGCTACAGTGCGTCGACTGTCGTCTTCAATCTGAAGATTCATCGTTTTTTCTCCTTTTTGGAGCTCATCTCTACCGCTGTCTGTTGTTGCCTTTGGTCTCTGTGGCTTTCTTCGCCTTCTTCTTTTTGGCTTTCTTCTCCCTCTTCTTTCTGGTTTTGTTTTTATCCTTCTCCTTCTCCTTCTCCTCCTCCTCCTCCTCTCTCTTCTTCCTCTCGTTCTCCTCCCGCAGCTCTCCTTTCTCCCTCGACGTCCTCTCCCCAACCTCCTCATCAGTACCATCGGTGATCTCACTCCTGTCTGAACAAACATGCTTATCCACCTTCACACCTCTTCGCTCCTGCATTCATAGGTTTTCCCTCGGTTCCAGTACTCGTCGCTCAGAACCTGCTAGGTGACCTCCCTCCCCTTTGGCATTGACGTCCTCGACGGAGGCCTTCTCTCTTCACAGAGACGCCGTACGTCTTGCCGCGCCGCGCGTGGTTCTCGGGTCCTGGTCGAATCAAGCACTCGCGCCTTTCACAGCATCGACCTGTCTGGCGTCCAACACGGGGGGGAGGGGGGTGTTTTTCTCCCGCTTCTTCGCAGCTACTGCATCCCACTCAGTCGACGCCATGGCTGTGTGAAAGACAGTCTTGGTTGGCCTTTCGTTCGAGTGCAGGCGGTACGGAGGCCAGTTTGTCGGCGTAGAGCTACTGCGTACGTGCCAGCCCCTTGGTGTCTTTCTTGCTCACGTGTGTGAATGGGATGCTTGGAGTTTCGGCGGATGTGCTCGAGCTTGCTATCCCGGCTTTGCATGGTAGAAGCGTAGTCTGGTTCGGGATAGTAGAGAGAGAGAGAGCTATGTGGATCCGAGATGTGGTACCCTCGGAGAACTCTCCCCTGGTTGGTGGTGGGAATTGGGATATCCTTGTAGTAATCGAGAATTCACAGAAAGACGTGCCAGAAGGAGATCCGAATGAACGTACCCGGACGGCAATTGCGGGCCATGATTGTGCAGGTTTCACATCACTATTCTACGCCAGAATCGAGATCAAAATAGAAAATTGGCAAGTCTAACTGGAGCATAGAAGAAGGGTGGGTAGTAGTGTAAAGCATGCAGATGTGCGGCATTCCTACTCGTGCGGCTAGGAATCATGTCCCTTAGGAGAAAGCTTAGATGCCAAAGCAGGGCGTTGTATGGTCTCGAAAGAGGGAGAGGCGGAGTGAGTACCTCGAGGGTACTGTACTGTACCTATGGAATCAGATAAAAGTCCGCACGCATGAACGATTGCAGAACAACAGCAGACCGTCCCTCACGCTTCAGCAAGGTTTATGGTAGCGGTTCCAACCGGATTTCACGTTCGCAATGAGAGGTTTGGACGCTCCTGTGTCGAAGGAGGAGGAAGTGCTCAGAGAACAGGCCTTGGCAAACCGAAAAATGGTCTCGAGAAAAGCTCGCGGCAAAGTGCAAGGTGCGGTTGCAAGCGTAGGGGCTCTTCGACGCCAATCTTCTGATCTCAGAACGAGTCGAGTTCACGGAATGGAAGGGTAGGATGCCTACACAGTCCAGTCCAGTCCAGTCCAGAGCAGCGCCGCCGAGGCTAGCTAATGCTGATATCCCCAGCAGCACCATCGATCGCAGGAGTCTCTCCGGAAATAGAGATGGGGTCAAGACCTGGAGCATCAGTTAGCTCTCTTGTTCGTATCAGGTACGTAATTCTATGTCCCATCGATATCGCGGGTGCTGACCTGGTGGTATGGGATAAAAGCTAGCTAGCTGCATGGCTAAGAGACTTCTTTGGTCGGGTTCGAGCTACGGTGAAATAAAGGCCGAAGCAGATAGGTTTCCTCGCATATCCTATCTCGGCCATGTACTCCTGTACGTCTCAACATCAGACAGCAGTGCCTTTTGCCTTCCAGCTCGTGCTTAATTAAGCGAGCCACTGTTTAGACCCCTTTTTTTCCGCGGAACGGCTGAAGCGAAGCGAAGCGAAGCATCTTCTGTACCGTGCCTAAGCTGAGTCTGCACAACCCAACCCCACGCGATGGTGACACAAGATACGTCTCCTCGTGAAATTTCACACGCCAATTGCAGACAGGGAGAAGTGTGGCGACGACGGTCTCCAGTGGTACGCAGACAGGTAGTCTGAGGGTACAGCAACGACATTGAGATTGGTTAATGTGACCTGCAGGCTGCGATGTAGGAGAGATCGAGTCACACACGTGAAGGGCGTACCACCTACCTACCCACCTCTGTAGGTTGTCCGACCTGAACGAGCTACGAAGTCAGCACTGCGGAAGTCGTATGCGGCCCCAGCTCGTGATGATGATAGGCTGGCTCATGTAGACATGTAGCGAAGGGGTCTCGGTCTCGGCCGGAGTGTCCTCCTCTCGAGCCGGTCTGTCTGACTGACCTGCGCCTCGAAGTCTTCTGTGCTACCCACCCACCGCTGTGTCAGCTCTAGCCTGCCTACCTTGCCTTAATTACCTACCTCTACGGACCTTACTTGAAGCTCACATATCCCGCGCGCTCACTACTCGCCCGTCTGCCGTCTTTCCAGCGCTCTTTCTTATACAACCAGATATCCCTTAACGGGAGAGATCACTTGCACGCATCGTGCCCGAATCGAATCCGGCTTTGCGTTGCGCAGTCAGTCACTCCAGCCGATCGACCAATCCTCTAGCTCATCTGACCTTTTTTCTTGAATCCATCTACATAGATTTGCTTCTTCGCTCTCCACTTCCTCCTCCTCTCCATCCTCCCTCCTCTGCTGCCCTCACTGCACCACACCACGAACCCAATGTCCTCCTCGGCCCTCAACCCCTTCGAGGACAGCAGCATAATGGACCCCCTCATCAGCCCCGAAAACAGTCCGCGCGCATCGACCGTCAAGCCCCCGAGCCAGCCCCCCCCGCAACCGCCACCACCAACCCCCGGCCTCGCCGCGACCAGCAGCAGCAGCAGCAGCGGCGTCACGATCCTCTCCCCCGCCGACCTGGCCGCCGTGCGGCGCGCCATCGGCGCGCCCCCGTCCCGGTTCGAGCAGCCGTCCACGGAGTCCCGGGCGCGGATCCACCAGCGCGTCCCGGAGGGCCTGTACAAGAAGACGCTGGAGCGGAGGAGAGAGGCGCAGTTTTCGTATTACTTTACCACGACGCTGTGTAAGTCGGTTCCGGCAGTCCGCTTGCTCTACCTCGGGCCCGGCGTGGAGGGGGGCGAGACAAGACAGAACGACGTTGGTGGTTGAGCCCCCGCTATCATCATCCATACCTCGTTTTCCTCTCTCTCTCTCTCTCTCTCTCTCTCTCTCTCTCTCGTGTTTTCCACATCCATGCAATCCCTCAATCCACCACCCGGCTAACCCTTCCCCGCCTCCCCCGCTCACAGACAACACCTGCCTCGTGCTCCAGGTGCTCCTCGGCGCGGCGCTCACCGCGCTCGGCTCCTCCTCGACCGCGAGCCGCACGGCCATCACGCTGCTCGCGGCCGCCAACACGGTGAACGCGGGCCTCGCGGCGCTGCTGCACAACTCGGGCCTGCCGGCGCGCATCCGCAGCGACTGGAACGAGTACGACAAGGTCGAGCTCTTCCTCGTCGCCCTCATGGACACGGGCGTCGTGCCCGCCGGCGCCGCCCCCGCCGACGTCGTCCGCGCCTGCTTCCTGATGTACGCGAAGGCCCGCGCCACCGTCGAGCGGAACAAGCCCGGCTACTACGCCGGCGCGAGCCCCGGGGCTGGCGCCGGCGGCGGTGCGAGCAGTGGCGGTGCGTCGGCGGCTGGCGGGGGCGTGCCGCCGAGTTGAGGTCCGTTGGTCGACGACGGGAAATCGCCATGTGTGTGAGTGTTTGTGTGTTTGTTTGTTTACGCGCTCGCTCGCTTACGTTGGTTGCTATGCGGAGGTGGGTGCGCTCGGGTGTGCCTGTTGGGGAAGGTACGGTACCACTACTTCCACCACTTCCACCACTTCCACCACCACTTCCACTTCCACTTCCACCAGCAGCAGCAGTAGCGTGACGAGAGGCAAGCTCCAGTTCGCTGTGTGTTGTGCGGAAGTGCTTGCCTGTTTGCTTGTTTACTTGCTCGCTGGTTGAGGAGTGGGAGACTCCTCCTGTCGTCGCCGTCTTGCGCGCAATGGGGATGGTAATCAAGGCAGGGGGACTAGGAGGGGAGGCGTGTTCCGCAGCGTGAGGAAGCAGCTGGCATGGGAGATGTCCAGCTGAGCGTCGAGAAGCCATCGGAAACATTCGGTTCGGAAAATGTAGACTCGTATGGTTCTTGATCGCTGTGTACATTGATCTGTATGTTACAGTACCTCCCCCCCCCCCTCCCACCCCCTTTATTTCCCCCTCCCCCGATCTACGCCACCCGTCCCTTGACCTGCCTCAAGTCCTTGACCTTAAAGTCCTGCCACACGGCGATGAAGAGGAAGCACGGCACGAGCGCCACCGTGCCCGCAATGGTCTGGTACCACATGCTCTCCCCGTAAGCGTGGATGACGGCGTCGCGCTCGGGGCTGCCCATCGGGGAGGCCAGCTGCACGACGAGGCTGCCGTACAGCTCCGCGTTCCGGGTGGCGTTGCCGGGCAGGGCGCGGTCGAGCGCGGCCGGGAACTTGTTCGTGTAGATGGACGTGGCGATGGCGGAGCCGATGCCGTTGCCCACCGAGGAGAAGAGGGCGATGAGGGCGAGGACGGGCGCGACGCCCTCGTGGGGCGCGGCGGCCATGACGGCCATGTCGGCGCAGATGACGAGCCCGCCGCCGCCGAAGGCGATGAGGATCTGCGTCATGACGACGTAGCCGATGCCGTACTGGGGCTCGCGGAGCAGGATCATGAGGCCAACGCCGAGGATCTCGAGGCCGAGGTGGGCCATGCAGAGCCACTTGAAGCGGCCGAAGTAGCGGATCATGCCGGCGAGGACGATGCCCCAGAAGCAGGAGCCGATGCTGTAGATGTTGGAGACGTAGCCGGCGTCCGTCACGGACAAGCCGTGCACGGCCTGCAGGTAGTTGTTGAAGAAGTTGTCCCAGAGGTAGAAGGAGATGAAGAGGAAGGCGATCAGGAGGCAGGCCCCGAGCACGGAGCCGTCGACCAGGAGGCCGAAGGGGATGAACGGCTTCGGGCAGAGGAACTTCTCGAAGAGGGCGAAGCCGACCAGCGACACGCCGCCGACGACGAGCATCGCGATGATCATCGGCGCGTGATACCCCTCACGTTGAAATCTGGAAAGCGAGATGGCGAGGAGGATCAGGACAAAGGCCGCGATGATCAGGAGCAGACCGATGACTGAGACGCCGGGTCAGTAGGGTGACGATACTGGCTGGGCATGACCGACCATCGAACTCCCAGAAGTAGTAGGGCACCGCCTGGGCCACGGTCCGGCCACTACGCTCCTTCTTGTAGAGGCCCAAGCGAAGCGCCTTGCGCTGGTTCCTCCATAGCAGAGTCAAGATGGGGATGGTGATGAGCGGGGTGACGATGCAATACACGCCAAATCCCCAGGGCCAGCCGCTCGTGTCCAAGAAGGACTGGGCCGCTCTGGGCCCAATGAACGTGGTGACGATGTAGGGCGAGGTCGAGAAGGCAAAGACCAGTGCTCGGTTCTTCAGACTCGACGTGTCGGCCAGGAAGACGTCCAGCACGAATGCCATGCCGTTAAAGCCCACCCAGTAGAAGACCTGGGCGGCCGCATACGTCTCGACGTTCCGGCACGCGGCCATCATGATGAGACCTGGGAGACCGGTCAGCTCTCAGTCGCCGGGGCAAGCGGGGGGTAGGGGGGGGGGGGGGGGGGGGGGGGGGGGGGGGGGGGGGGGGGGTTACCGATCGTCGTGATTACCGTCATGAGCAGGAAACCCTCGGCACGGCCGATGATGTTGATGAACTTGGCCGTGGGCAGTCTGAGCACACCGCCGACGATGCTCGAGACGATTCCCGTCGTCGCCGTCAAGGGCAGAGCGGCGAAGGACGAGGTCACGTAGTAGGTCAGGTTGAACTGCGTTTGCTGCTGCATCGAGATGACGAAGAAGACCAGAAAGACGCTAGACAGGTGTGAGAGAAGTGGCCTCGTCCGAGTGCCGGAAGAGAGAGAGGAGAGAGTCGGGCGTCGAGAGGAAACGGCTCCTTCTTACCAGGCGTAGGCGGCCACAAGCTCGTTCTTGGTCCACGTGAGGGTGACGGCCTCTATCTTCTTGACGCCGGCTTCCACATGTCGACTGGGCACCCGCGAGACGTTGTGCTCGCCGTCGCTGGTCGCGCGCCCTCGCTCTCCCCCGTCCGGCCCCGGGGGCTGCTTCTCCTCCTCCGAGGCGGAGGAGAGGGCCGTTGCAGTGGCATGGCTGGGTTGGGGCGCTGCTGGGCCCACGGCAGCCTCTTCCGCGAGTTCATTGCGCTCGGCCAAGAACCTCATCTGGGCGTCTGAGGTGATGGTGACGAGGATGGGGATGGTGAAGTGGTGGTGGTGGTGGTGGTGATGGTGATGGGGATGGGGATGGGGATGGGGATGGGGATGGGGATGGGGGATGGGGATGGGGATGGGGGGGGGATGGGGATGGGGATGGGGATGGGGATGGGGATGGTGATGGTGATGCGCAGAGAAGGAGAGGGAGGGGGAGGGGGAAAAAGAAAGAAGAAACGGGGGGGGGGAAAGAAGAAGAAACGGGGGAAGAGGTGAGGTCTGTCTGGGGTTTTATATTCTGCTCCGAGGGCGAGCTAGCGATCTCGCTAAGAGTAGCGAGGGACTGTCGGTAGAACTCAGGTCAGGCAGGGGCCAGTCGTCCTGTACCGTAGATATACACAGTACATCAGTACATCAGTACATCTATACATTTGTACATCAGTACATCAGTACATCCTGTACTGTACTACATACCTACCACGCCCAGCCGGCCTCCGATGGCGGCACGTCACTTGCCCGTTTGGATGCAGGCGCAGGAGCAAAGTGGTGACTGTCGACGAGGGGCCAGGATGCATCAGATAAGATCGGGCCGAGGGCCTCGCCGTCGATCTGATTAGATTAGATGGCCCGAGATCCCGAGTGTCTCCGTAGTGACATACCACCGCGCCGTCCTGTACAGTACATTCCTGCGCTGTCCCATAGTACCGCTTTCGCGTCGACCCCCGCCAACCAGACTCGAAGCAGCCTGGCGCCGCGCAGCCAGAGATAAGTAAACACAGAGCCAGGGGCTTAGCGAGCCCGCCCCGCACGCGAGCCCCGGGCGACGAATGGGAGGGCGGAGTGGCTAGCGCCATCAGATAAGATGCGATGGATGGCGAGGGCGGATTCCTTGACACACGATCAACACCGCGCCCTCGGAGACGACGCACAGAGGAACGGGTCGTGAGTAACAGAAACTCGAATCGAGACGGGCGAGCGAGCAGGCGTCTCGCCGAGATCCGAGATCGGATGGACGATCAGCCAGAGATGTGCGCCGGTCGATTCCCTGCGGCAGATGCTCGCTGTAGACGCATCCTATGGGAAACGCTCTCTCGAGAGCTGAGTGGAGCCGAGCTGCACGAGACAAAAGGCCGTGATGCACGCAACGAAAGGTCGCTTGGAACTTCTCGTCGTCGACATTGGCAAGATCCAATCGGTTGTGGTCTGATTGGATCGTGGTCCTCTTATTGATGTTGGAATCGAGCAGATGTCTCTTAGCGAAGCATACGAAATGTACATGCTCGACGCTTCGTTTGGGTTCAGGAATTTTTATTCCGAAAAGATTTTGATTCCGGAAAGATTTTTATTCCGAAAAGATTTTGATTCCGTGGATTTCCCTTTCTCGGTCGTAAGAGAGCAAGAGAGATAGTGGGATTGGGCGGCCTCTGGTTCAAATGGCATGAGGTGTTATGTATCTTGGACCTAATTGACAAAAGCGCCAAAGCCGACAGTCTTTACTCATCCCATCTACGTACAAGTAAAGTCGATACCCGCGGATGAAAACCACACACCCTTTTTTTATTATATACCAGGTTCAAATAATAATCAAATGTATAATTGACTTGAATAGCATAAATTCATCTAATATATGTACAAGTAGAAGACAACCTAAAAGTCGATACCGGCGGATGAAAACCATACAATTTTGTTTTACTATTTACCAGATTCAAATATTGTTTAAATACATTATTAATTTAAATAGCATCAACTAATCCGATTTACGTACAAGCAAAAAACATACCCAAAGGTCGATACCCGCGGATGAAGACCATGCAACCGTCTTTCCCTTCTCACCAGGTTCAAATCAACCCAACCACCGCATCGCAGCCCGATTGATGGCATCTCATCTGCGATGTGATACTAGAGTCCGCATCCGACCGTGCAAAGAGTTCCATAGCAGAGCACGATCGCAGCCAACCTCTGTTATGCCGTGATGCACGCAAGCTTGCGATAGAAAAATCGAAAAAGAGTGGACGTTCTGATACCGCGCAGCAGCGCGCTGGACAGCTCGCGTATCTTTGTTGACTGCTGCAGCAGTACAGCACAGTACAGTACATACAGTACAGAACATCTTCTGTACCCTCATGTCAACAAAGGCCTGGGTCATTCACCGGCACCTCGGCTCGGCTCTGCTTCGTCGCCCCGATCCAAGTCCAGTTAGTACTGTGCTGTACGACGGTCTGTAGGCCAAGTCTGATATCAGATCTCCCTCCATCGATTCCTGTCCTCCACACATCCCATGCCAACCTCGACGTCTCCCATCTCGCATCTCGCATCTCCTCTCCCTCCTCTCCCTCCTCTCCCTCCTCTCCCTCCTCTCCCTCCTCTCCCTCCTCTCCCTGCTCTCCTCCTCGTCTCTCCCATCCCACTCAGGCCCAGCACGCGCTTCGAACCCAACCCGCCGCGCGCCCGACGGCACGCGCAAGCATGGCCGCCAGCGGCCCCATCACCACCCCCCTCACGAGCCTCTTGAACATCCAACACCCCATCCTCCTCGCCGGCATGGCGCGCGCCTCGGGCGGGCCCCTCGCGGCCGCGGTCTCCAACGCCGGCGGCCTCGGCTGCGTCGGCGGGCTCGGGTACACGCCGCCGCAGCTGCGCGAGACGCTGCAGACGCTGAAGGCGCACCTCCGCCGGCCGGGGCTCCCCTTCGGCGTGGATCTCGCGCTGCCCCAGGTGGGCGCGGGCGCGCGCAAGACGAACCACGACTACACCCGCGGCCAGCTGGACGCCCTGATCACGGTGACGATCGAGGAGGGCGCGGCGCTGTTCGTCAGCGCCGTCGGGGTGCCGCCGGCGCGCGTCGTGCGCCGTCTGCACGACGCCGGCGTCCTCGTCATGAACATGGTCGGCGCGCCGCGCCACGCGCGCAAGGCGCTCGACGCCGGCGTCGACATCGTGTGCGCCCAGGGCGGCGAGGGCGGCGGCCACACGGGCGCCATCCCCAGCTCGGTGCTCGTGCCGGCCGTGGTCGACGTGGCGCGCGCCTACCGGCCGGCCCGGCTGGGCGGCCGGCCGGCGCTGGTCGTGGCCGCCGGCGGCATCGGCGACGGCCGGGGCCTGGCCGCGAGCCTGATGCTCGGCGCCGCCGGCGTCTGGGTCGGCACGCGCTTCGTGGCCAGCCTCGAGGCCGGCTGCAGCCAGGCCCACAAGGACGCCGTGCTGAGCGCCGGCTTCGACGACACCGTCCGCACGCTCGCCGTCACCGGGCGCCCGCTGCGCGTCCGGCGCAACGCCTGGGTCGACCGCTGGGAGGCCCAGCCGGCGCGCATCCGCGAGCTGACGGCGCGCGGCGTCGTGCCGCTGGACGACGACATGGAGCAGGGCCACGACTTCGACCTCCCGCACCTGATGGGCGTCGTGGCCGGCGCCGTGACGCGCATCCAGCCCGCGGGCGACATCGTCGACGACATGGTGCGCGAGGCCGTGGCCATGCTGAACCTGGGACTGACCTTCCTGGCCGCGGGGGGTGGGGAGAGCAAGCTCTAGGTAGCCAGACAAGTGCGGTTGGTAGTGGTAAAGATGGTTAACGATATGGCTATGTAGTAAAGGACAGTTAGTATAGTATAAGTTTATTATGATATGGTGATGCTTTACAGTACAAACAGTACAGACAGTAAAGTACAGTCAGTAAAGTACGGTTAGTAGTAATATAAATTCACAAACTAAATTGGCCATTTTCTAGAACACAAACAGTACAGAGAGTAAATAAAATACAGTTAGTAGTAGTATAAGTTTATTATAATATGGCCATGCTCTACAGTACAGACAGTACAAACAGTCAAGTACAGTCAGTTAAGTACAGTCAGTAGTAATGTAAATTCACAAATTACATTGGCCATGTTCTAAAGTACAAACAGTACAGACAGTAAAGTACAGACAGTAGTAATGTAAACTCACAAGTTATATTGGCTATGTTCTATAGTACAGACAGTACATACAGTAAAATACAGTTAGTAATAGTATAAGTTTTTAATAATATGGCTATGCTTTACAATACAAACAGTACAGACAGTAAAGTACAGTACATTACAGTTAGTAGTGATATAAATTCACAATTTGTATTGGCCATATTTTATAGTACAGACAGTACAGACAGTAAAGTACAGTCAGTAAAGTACAGTTAGTAGTAATGTAAATTCACAAATTACATTGGCCATATGTTATAGTACAAATAGTACAGAGAGTAAATAAAGTACAGTTAGTAATAGTATAAGTTTATAATAATATAACGATGCTTTTACTGCACAGATAGTACAGATAGTACAGTACAGTTAGTAGTAGTATAAGTTTATAATAATATGGTCACAATCCTATATATAATACAAAAAGTAAAATACAGTCAGTAGTAGTATTAATTCATAAACTATAAAAGCTATACTTATACAAAACAAATATTACAAACAGTACAATCAGTACAAACAATGCAAACAGTACAAACAGTATAATCAGTATAATACAATACAATCAGTAGTAATATAAATTTATAAACAATTTATATAATATATTAAAATACATATAATACAGCAATAGAAATTAAAAAATCATATGTGCTATACTTTTATAATATTATACAAATAAAATAATACAATTAACAATAAAAATTTATAACTATTTAGGCTAAACTCCTATAACACAATTATTACAAACAGTATAAACAATTCAAATAACACAAACAGTACAGCACAATCAGTAATAACATAAATTCATAACCTACATAAGCTATATTTCTACAATTGAAACAGTATATTACAATCAGTTCGGTTGGTACAGTAGTAGTATAAATTCATAATCATATAAACCATACTCCTACCGTACAAATAATACAAACAGTACAAACAATATAAACAATCCAGACAGTCTAAATAATCCAGATATACAATCTGCATAAACAGCAAAATCAATAGTATAAATTTATAACCATATAAGCCATACTTCTACCGTACAAATAATACAAACAGTATAATCAGTACAAACAATACAAACAATCCAGTCAGTAATAATATAAATTCATAATTGTATAAGCCATACTTCTAGCGTAAAAATATTACAGACAGTGCAATCAGTATAATACAGTTCAGTCAGTAGTAGTAAAAATTCATAACCAAATAGGCCATATTCCAACCGTACAAACAATATAAACAGTACAAACAATCCAGACAGTACAGATAATACAAATAGTACGATTAGTACAAACAGTAGACAGTATAAACAATCCAAACAAATCAATCAGTATAATACAATTCAGTCAATAATAATATAAGTTTATAACTATATAAGCTAGACTTTTAAAATTTATATAATACAAGCAGTACGAACAATACAAACAGTATAATAATTTAATTGTAAAAATTTATAAATGTAAAAGCTATACTTCTACCGTTTAAACAATAGAAACAGTACAAACAATACAGCCAGTGCAAACAATCCAAACAGTACAACTAGTATATTACAACATAGTCAGTAAAAGTATAAATTCATAACCATATAAGCCATACTTTTAAAATGTACTCAGTACAAGCAGTACAAATAATACAAACAATACAACAGCATAAAAATATAAATTCATAATCATATAGGCCATACGTTTACCGTACAGACAGTACAAACAGTATAAAAAGTACAGACAATACAGCTAGTAAAAATAATCCAAACAGTACAATAAGTATAATCAGCACAGTTAGAAAAAGCATAAATTCCTAATCATATAAGCCATATTCCTACCGTACAAACAGTACACTACAGCCAGCATAGTACAGACAATAAAGACAGTATAAACAATCCAAATAGTACAAACAGTATAATTAGTATTATACAATACAATCAGTAGTAGTATAAATTCATAACCATATAAACCATACTTCTACCGTACAAATGATATAAACAGTACAAACAGTATAGACAGTACAATTAGTATAATATAACACAATCAGTAAAAAACAGTTCAGTCAGTAATAATATAAATTCATAACCGTATAAGCCATACTCCTACCGTACAAATAATACAGACAGTATAAACTGTACAATCAGTACAAACATTACAGTCAGTAGTAGCATAAATTCAAAATCATATAAGCCATACTTTTAAAAATATATATATTACAAATTGTACAAACAATACAGACAGTACAGCAGTATAATAATATAAACTCATAACCATATAAGCTATACTTCTACCGTACAAACAATGCAAATAGTATAAATAATATACATAATAAACAGTATAAATAGTACAGACAGTATAAACAGTACAAATAGTAAATTACAATACAATTAGTAATAGTATAAATTCATAACCATATAAACCATACTCCTACCGTTTAAACAATAGAAACAGTACAAACAATCCAAACAGTACAAAGATTATAACACAATACAATCAGTAATAGCATAAATTCATAATCATAAAGGCCATACTCCTACCGTACAAATAATACAGACGGTATAAACTGTACAATTAGTACAAACAATACAGTCAGTAGTAGCATAAATTCAAAATTATATAAGCCATACTTCTACCGTACAAATAATACAACACAGTTAATAGTAGCATAAATTCATAACCATATAAGCCATATTTTTAAAATGTACACAGTACAAGCAGTACAAATAATACAGACAGTACAACAGCATAGAAATATAAATTCATAACCATATAAGCTATACTTCTACCGTACAAATAATCTAAATAATACAAACTGTACAAACTGTACAAACTGTACAAACTGTACAAACTGTACAAACTGTACAAACTGTACAAACTGTACAAACTGTACAACCAATACAAACAGCACAGTTAACAGTAGCATAAATTCATAACCATACAAGCAATGCTTTTAAATTATACATATAACAGACAGTACAAACAATACAAACAGTATAATAATACAATGGTAAAATTTCATAACCACATAAGCCATACTCCTACCGTACAAACAGTACAGATAATATATTACAGTTAGTAATAATATAAAATCATAGATTAAATCGGTCATATTCCATAATACAAACAATACAGCTAGTATAAACAACCCAAACAACACAATCAGTGTATAAACAGCACAGACAGTACAGACAATCCAGACAGTATAAACAATACAGTTAATACAAACAGTCCAGACAGTACAAATAACCTAAAAAGTACAATTAATATAATAAAACACAATCAGTACAAATAATACAGTCCGTATTAGCATAAATTCATAACCACATACCTAAGCCAAACTCCTACCGTACAAACAGTACAGACAATATAGTACAGTTAATAATAATATAAAATCATAAATTAAAATGGTTATATTCCATGATACATACAATACAGCCAGTATGAATAATCAAAATAATACAATCAGTATAAACAGCACAGACAGTACAAAGAATCCAGACAGTAAAAACAATATAATACAATACAATCAGTACAAACAGCACAATCAGTAATAGCATAAATTCATAACCATATAAGCCATACTCCTACCCTACAAACAGTACAGACAATATAGTACAGTACAGTCAGTAGTAGCATAAATTCATAACCACATAAGCCATACTCCTACCGTACAAACAATCCAGTCAATACAAACAGTACAGACAGTACAGACAATCCAGACAGTAAAAACAACCCAGAGAGTACAATCAGTACAAACAACACAATCAGTACAAACAACACAGTCAATAATAGCATAAATTCATAACCATATACCTAAGCCACACACCTACCGTACAAACAGCACACTACAACCAACACAACACAATACACAGGTCTCGAGCACGTAAGACCTTGATTCACGACAACCATGCCCAAACTCCACACGACAGCCGCGAGCGCTTCGCATGCTGGTATAACGCCAGATCATCTGCGAATCCCAATAGCCAAAACCCCATCCCATCCCCGCTCCCCCCCCCCCCCCCCCCCCCCCCCCCCCCCCCCCCCCAAATGTGTTGCTCTGGAACAAGAAGGAGAACCACGTCGGCCGCACCCCTCCCTCCTCCCTCCTAGGTGAAATGCGGCAACCTGGCGGGGACAAAGCCCGCCGAGGCACGCGGGCCGGACGCCGTCGCGGGCGCGCTTCGCGACGCCATGTCGTCGGCGCGGGGTGGCCCAGGGGTGCCGACGACAAGCAGCGTAGGCGGATCCTCGAGCTGGGGAGGCTCGATCTTGGCCTCCGACGGGGGATCCGGGGCCGCTCGCGAGCGGAGGCCGCGCTCCGGCGCCAGCTCGTCCTCGTGCCGGGCTCGCGGCTCCTCCTGCCGCAGGTCGGCCAGCGAGGGCGTGTCTGCCACGCCCGGGCTCGGGACCTCTGGAGACTCCGTGCGCGAGCGCGAGCGCGACCCGCCGGCCTGGGGCGTGGATCGTCTGGAGGGCGACGAGTGCGTGGTCCGCGACAGGGCCCTGGACGCCGTCCTCGAGCCAGGCGCCCGCGGGCCGGCACTCGCTCGCGTCTTGCCACTGCTCCGGTCATCGGTGTTGGTCATCCGTCGCTCCAACACCATGGCGAACTCGTCGCTCAGCGGGACCGCGTCGTCTTCTCCATCGCTGGGGAAGAGATCCCGCCGCGAGCGCATGGAGTTCGTCGTCTCGCCCGAGCTGGCCGTGCCACTGCGGTTTCTGGCCGCCTTCGCCCTCCGGCCCTCGCCTCGCCCTCGCTGTCCTCGTCCGAGAGCAGCGGCACGCCCTCCTCGTCTCCGTATGCCGACCGGCTCGCCCCCGGGTGGTCCTGCAAGTCGGCCGCGCTGGGCCGGTAGCGCAGCGTGCCCCCCCACCGGAACGGCAGCCGGCCCAGGAAGCCCAGCGCGCGCGTGCTCGGGATGACGGTCGGGTCCGGCTCGAGGCTCTTCCGCCTCACGCCGCGCGTGCCGTAACTCATGCCCCGGGTCCTCCGCGGGGCGTGATCGACGGCGCCGCTCTGCGAGCCGCTGCCGGCCAGCAACCGGTCCAGCTCGTCGTGGCCCCAGCCCCCCACAGCCCGCGGCCGCGGCCGCCATCGTCGTCCTCGTCCCAATCGTCGTAGAAATCGAAGCTCTGTTCGGCCCTCCCTCGCGAGCGGCCTCGCTCGCGGAAGCGCCGTGCGCGCTCCTCCCGGTCGGGCAAGCAGGTGCCGGTGCACTGATCGACGGCCTGCGCGAGGGACGAGAGGCACGGCTGGATGTACGTGTGCTGGAAGGTCCAGATGCCCGCGGCGGCCGTCTCGGTGGCCGACTCGGCGTTCTGCGATAGCTGGTTCCAGGTCTGCCGGTATCGCGGGTCGTCGAGCAGAGGAGCCATTGCGGCGTCGCCGTCGCCCCGAGCCTACCACTTGCGGCGTCCGCGGCGGGGGGGAGGCATGCGACTATGTACGCCTGAGCCGCCGATGCTGGAATCGAGGAATGCTCCACCGTGCAGAGCAGATGAGGTTTGTCCTGTGCGTTGCGATGTCGACGGCCTGGGCACGCCGAGAAGGATGGCGCTGGCTTGGACTCGCGGGCTGGCAGGCGATCTGGAGCTTGGCTGGGCACAGGACTGTACTGTCAGTTTTTCAGTACGGTACAGACTGTAAGGACCTGACTGTGTGTATGGACAGGACTGTGTGTATGTACTGTACCGTGTGTAGGGACCGGATTGTATGTATCGACAAGTGTGTAAGTATGTATGTGTGTAAGTGTGTATGTATCTACAGTCCTCCACGGTTGGGTTGGCGCTTGCGCTTGCGCTTGCGCTCACTAGCGAGGCGTGACCCTGGGGGAACCGACGAAATGTAAACAAAACGAAAGAATATTGACGTTCAAATGGATCAGACGGTACTGTACTGTACATGGTCATAGCTGGACTTGCAATTCACCCGCCGCGTGAGCTTGATAACCCTGGTGAGCGCCGCTGGCCGCGGCTCACTCTGTGTATCTGCGTCGGCAGTGTTGACTTGACCACTCTGATCCAGCGCATCTACGGTACATACATACAGACATACAGGACCACCGGCGCATGCCAAAAGCGTACGTGTCTGTCGCGACAGTACTGTACGAGATGATAAGAGACTTGGACTGGGGCACGAATGACATCGCCTGTTGAATCACAGTCACATCCTTCCGACGCGTCCATCGCGGGCGCTATCACTGCGCGAGCCAGAAGCCATCTCATCCTCCTGACCCTCGTCTTCCTCGTCTTCCTCGAAGCCGGCTTCGAAGGCGTGAAGCGATAGAGTGAGTGGAGAGGGCAAGACACACGCGGCAACACAGCAGGAGGGATCTAGAACGTTACATCACAGCAGGGGATCCAGGTAAACAAAAGAAGGGGCAGCGTGACGGCGGCATTGGAGCCAGCGGAAGCTGGTGAGGGTAGTCTCGGGATGGCTGGACGGTGTCAGTGGGAGCGTGACCGGCTCGTCGTTCAGGCCGGAATTGAGAACCGAGCTGACGGTCACCGGTCCTTCGGGCGGATCATCCAACGCGTGAAGCAGGATGCCACAGCGGCGCGAGCACATGGGAGAGGGGCTGTTCATTAAGTGACGCTGTTGTGACCAACACGTGCGAGGAGCAGAGGCGACGGTCAGGGAGCCCCCCCCTCGTCGCCAGCCTATGTAATACACGCCTCATGCCTTCTCGTCTCCGAGCGTCGGGTCAGTGCGTGATGCCGTTGAGCGGCGGCGCCGCGACACCGTTCGCAGCCGCGTTCCGGCTCGGCGGGGGCAGCGGCCCGAAGGGCTTGGGTCCCTCGAGATGAACAAGCTCCTCCTCGGTATCGTCGTCGTCGTCGCCCTCGCTGCCCTCCTCGCCCTCGTCGTCCTCGCCGTCTCCATACTCATCCTCGCCCTCCTCATCGTCATACTCGTAGTCGCTCTCGGCCTCGGCGTACTCGCCCTCGGTGCTCCCTTCGGCCAGGGCGGCCATGCCGCCCGCGACGCCGCGACCTTGCTTCTGCATCTGGTTGATGATGCTTGTGAGTTTCTCGTTCTTCTTGCGCAGCGATTCCATCTCGAGGTTGGCCTTGGTGCGCTCCTCCGCCATCTTGAGGATGTTGGAGTTGGTCAGGTCGTGCTTGCGCGTCAGCGTCGTGTTGTCCTTCTCGAGGCGCTTCGTTTTCTTGGACATCTCCTCCATTTCCTTGCGGAAGGTCAGAAACAGATCGTTGCTGTTGTTGAGCGTGTCCTCCACCTGAGCCGCGTTAACTTCATCCACCACGTCGCACGAGAAACACCCAAGCCCGCGACGGGGAAGGGGGTGGGAAGCTGCCACGTACTTGCTTGAACTTTTCCACGTAGATGTTGAGCTGGTTGCGCAACTCCGTCTCCGTCTTGGAGAAGGTCATGACTTGCGAATTGAGGGTGCGCGACCGGGACACTTCGGCCTCGGCCAGCTTGCGCTCGCGGTCAAATCGGGCCATGTTGTACTGCACCTCGAGCTCCTTCGACCGTAGGAGGGAGTGGAAATGAAGTTCGCGCAGCTCGTATTGATCGATCAGTGACTTGAACCGCTGCTTGAATCTAGGGCACGTGTGAGACGAGAGCCGCGAGGGTCGACGGGGCTACTGACAAGTCTTCGACTTCCATGTTTACCACCTGCGCCTGCGGGTAATCCTTTGCTTCTTGGTATTCTTGCAGCTGCCACAGCACCTGCTTAAACTTCTCGTCCCAGGCCGCGTGGTTCTCCTTTTCCGCGTCTTGCATCGTCTTGTTCTCAGCCTGTGCTAGGTTAGCACGTCCCGGGCGGCCATGAATCCTCGCCACGAAATCGACGGACCTTGAGCCGATTGTTCTCCCGCTGAAGTTCCCGACACAGCTTCTCCAGTTTCTCCTTCAAGGTGGTCGTTTTGCTCAGGTCGCCTCGCGCAAGATCCCTCTCCTTCTGCAACAGGTCCCCTCGCTTCTTGTTCTTTTGGTTGTCTCGTTCCAATCGTTTCATAGACGTGAACAGCTCGCTGACCCGCCGGTGCAGCACGTCGATCTTGGCCAGGTCGTCCGTCTTGGATGTCAAGTTGTTGAGTTCCCGGTTGTACTTTTTCAGTTCGCGCTCTACAGACAGATGTTAGCCATCAGATCTCGGCTTCCGCACCGAACCGCATGGCGCCGTGAAGTCCGCGCGCCGGAGGGAGAGCCATGGCGCGGAAGCCACATCTTCGCCGGCTGGCCGTGACGAGCAACGTTTCCTTCCCGTGGCACAGGCTCCCCCTCCCCCCCCCCCGCAACCCGGTGCCGGCCTCCTCGTTTGCGCCCACGCCGCTATCACGGCGAGCTTCGATCCTGCCTCCGGCCGCGAAGGAGATGCCTTTCACAAGAGAGACCCACCGATTTCTGCCTCCTGCTCCTTGTCTCCAGCCGCATCGGACTCCAGCTGCGAAATCTTGGCGTTGATCAGATTCGAGGCCTCGCTCGGGTCCGGCTTCTTCTTGCCCGACGCCTTCTTGCCCGCAGTCGAATCATGATGGTGGTGATGATGTCCGTTGGTGTAGGCCGAGTCGGGGTGGGAGTGGTTTGCTCGAGTCGCCGTGGTCGACATCGTGTTTGTCTCGGGAGAGGGGGGGGCGAGGCTCGAACGACACGCCGTCAGGAATCAGGAGTTCCCGTGGGCGGGCGCAAATGCGCTGTGTCGGTCGCGGATCGTGGTGAGGGCAAGGTCAGGTCCTGCTTGTATTCGGGACAGTGCTTGTCAAGGTAGAACTCCTGCGATGTGTTAATGATTGTGTTTGTTTTGGGGGGGATTTTTATTTTTATTTTTTGGGGGTCTCACCTATTGGACGCGCGAGTGGTAAGGAAGAGAGACGGCGGTACAGAATGGGAGGCTCCGGTCAGGTGCTGTCACGTCGTAAAGACCGCTAGTGGTTTCGAGGCGGTAGGGTACAGAGTTTAAATACGGTATATACGTGCAGTATTTACACACGCAGTAAACTCATACAGTATACACATACGTCACATACAGCATACACGGACAGTACAGTAGGGTGCAAAAAGTTTCTGCACCCCCCCCCTTGCAGCCAAGGTAGCCAAGATAGTAGTAAAACAGCCAAGGCAGATTTTAATAAATTAAGGTTTATATTATTAAAATTTTTATATTTAATTGCAATACGTATCTTTTATTCTGATTGTTTTTTAATTGTATTCATGACACGTACTCTTTTGCATTATTTATAATATAATATAATACTTCGAATTGAATTGACTTTCTAATGGCGGGGACGCATTGTCGAATTATCGTTTAAATAATAATCTGCCGGTCGTATTTATCGAAAATATCCGCATATTCCGCTTTTTAACAATACGTTTTATAATTAAAACGTATTTTTTTTGATACGACCGATTTTACGTTAAAACCACGTATCGAAAGACTTCGCGTTTTAACGGAAAAACAACGAGATTTTGTATACGATACCGTCGTATATTCGAATTCGCATATTAAAATGCGCGATTTATTATACGAAATCGATAACGATTGTAAAAAACGTTGTATATAAAGCTTTTTTCGATTAATAAATAAACAAAAATAAATGTAAAAAAAACGATTTTCGATTATATAAGCATACGCCGATATTCGATTCCGATGGGCTATTCGATATTAAGCTTATATTTTAAACGATTGGATGCGTGTTTTTTGGTTTAATAAATATACGGTCGAACGCGAAATCGGAATTAAACCGATTTAGATTTTTGTACGACTTCGAGATTAAATTCGAAAAAAAGATGTACAATTTATTCGATGTTTAAGAAAAGAAATCAAAAAAATGCTTTGGGCCGCGTTTAGTTATAATCGAAAAACGAATTTTATACCGCTTGATAAAAAATCCGCTTTTAGCTCGAAAAAAAGTTATTTCGAAAATTATTCGATAATTATATTAAGAAAATCTTTTTGATATAATAATCGAAAAAAGTGAATTTATGCACGACGGTGCGGCGTTATATCGAGAATTAATCGTTAAAAAATTATTTTAAAATATAAATATTCGAGTTATAAAATAGCCGTCGTATTTTTCGAATTTAAATCTTATCGAAAATCTTTGGGCGTTGATAAAAGCGGAATTGTATCGATTGCATTCTGAACTCGAATACGCTTTCGATATAGCCGAAATTTTAAACGCATTAATTTAAAAGGCATAAAAAGCGTAGCATAATATTGATTTTGGAATTTTATATCGATTAGCTATTACGATGGAAAATCGCGTAAACGCGGTTATTGAAGCCAAAGGATGGTATATTAAATACTAGAATTCAGCTGAATAAAAATTTTTAATAATTAAATTTTAATTATTAAAATCTGCTTTGGCTGTTTTACTACTGCCTTGGCTTTCTTGGCTTCCCAGGGGGGGGTGCAGAAACTTTTTGCACCCTACTGTATATATATGCGGTTTACATATACGGTAGATACGTACTGTACCGTATTTACATGTACGGTATATACATACGGTATTTACGCATACAGTTTACATATACAGTAGGATGTAAAAAGTCTCTGCACCCCCCCCCTTGCAGCCAAGGTAGCCAAGGTAGTAGTAAAACAGCCAAGGCAGATTTTAATAAATTAAGATTTATATTATTAAAATTTTTATATTTGTCAGAAACCAACATCACGTGTATAAGTCAGGTGATCCGCCAAGACCCTCTGCCTCCTACCAACCCTCGAATAGTACTCTCTGCGGATAGGCCGTAGGGGCCGGATAATACTATAAGGGCTGGAAATAACATTTAGGTAAAACACTTTATGAGAGTGATTGCTAAAAAACCAGTTATTAGGGTTATATTAAAAAGAATAAAAAGAGATCGGGATAAGGGCTGGAAAAGCATACTAAATAAGGCTCGCCTGGTTTCCTGAGAAATACTTTTCTCGAAAGCTCTACCCCTTCTTTTGTATTTATACACGTTTTTTACTAGAAATATAAAAAATAGAAATCAATCTGACTATCAACCCAATCTTATCTAAGCTTTATTATCTAAACTAGTATTTCCCTGCCTTTCAATTCTTACATTCTGATTTTTTTATTTACCGAAACAACAGTTCGATATTACTAAAACAACCTTCTATTATACTATTACACCTACATCGTTATTATCGATATTATAGCCTTTCGCACTCGCAGAAAACAAGCACTTCCAGCTACTCAAAAAACCTAGCATCTTCGGCTGCTTAAAAAAACCCTGTACTATCGTTTCCCCTGACGTCACCAGCCTTACCAAAGGTCGAAAATACCCTATCACCAAGGCGCGACGACTTCTTAATTCCTTTTATCGAAGAAATCACTAAAAAAGGCCACGCTTAAAGCGATTCGGAAAAACCTTTCACCGAAACCCTGATTCATCTGGCTAATAAACGAATTCGCGTCGAATAAAAAAAAAACGATAAACGTAAAAAAGTAAAAAAAATACGAGCTAAAATAAAACAGAAAAAAATTAAAAAAAAAGTCTACGAAACAATTAAAAGACTCGAAAAAACCAAAAGACGCCGAAACGAATTCCGAAAAAAAGTTAAATAACTCCAACGAAAATTTAACGCTTTCGAAAATATCGAAAAAAAGGTTTTTATACCCTCTAACACCGCCCCAATTAAAAAAAAACAGAAAATAATCCAAGCCGGCGATTACTATAAAATATCCTCGAAGCACTACAATAACAATACTTATTGGAAACGATCTAGCATCTTTTTTAAGCATACTATACTTTTTATAAGAAATACAGCGAATTCGAGCCGAAAAGCACCAAAAATAAAAGACTTTCCAACATATCGAAGGAAAAATACTAAAAAAGCTCAATCTTTTATTCGGCGTGCAAAGCGAAGCTTCCGCCAAAATAAAAAGATAATATTCTGTACCGATCAAAAGAAAATTAACGCCTGTGTTTTAGCTTTCGACGATAAAATAAAAAAAAAGTAGACCGGATACGAACGACGTTCTACGAATATTCGAATCATATAAAACGATTTCAAAAAATAAATATTAAACTTTCTGATAAATACGAAAAATCGAAAAATCGCGGCCTCGAATTTATACGATAAAACGAAGCAAAAAAAACATAAATTAATTAACGATTTCGTTACTTATTTAAATAATCTCGAACAGCAATTGCAAATAACAAACGATACGACTAAAAAAAAAATGCTTTTTGCAAAACTCCGATTTACTTTTCGAAAAGAAATCATCAAACGAAGCAATATTACAGCTACAAGCTCGCACGAAAAATTAATATTAATCGCTCGTTGCATCGAAAATGCTAATAAAATTATCAGCGACGAAACGAAAAATAATAAACGACGAAACGAACGCAAAAAAAAAAAAAAAAAAAAAAAAAACTTATATTTACGATTAAAATTCAAAAGCTAAAACAGATACATACCGTTCTCGATTCGAGCATACGTCACAAAAAAAAAAACGAAAGCGAAAAAACGACAACCCTAATAAAATCCTTTAGAATCCTAAAACCCCTAACGACTTCTTTTATCCTTCGAAATACAATCGCTGCCAAAAAAAAAAGCACCGCATAGCCAATTATTCAAAAGTCGAATACTATAAATGCAACAAAAAAAAATATATAACCCCAAACTGCCCCGAAGCTAACAAATCTAAAAATTCGGAAAAAGCTTCCGCTCGATTTTAATTTCGTCGCTGCTAATAAAATCGAACGAAAAAAAAAGGCAGAAAATAATAATTTCAATCGAAATTAAAAAAGCCAAAAGCGAAACTCGTACGAAACGAGCTTTTATCGACTGCGGCGCGGAAAAAAACTGCGTAACCCAAAAATTATCAATTAAATATAAATAAAAACCAATTCAAAAACGTATTAACTTATTTACGATTAAAAAAAAAAAAATAATCATTTACGGCACGCATACGCAATCCATTCGCGCCATTAATAATTATAAAACAATTAAAAAAATACAAAGCGATTTCGTGGCTTGCGATATAAATATCCTAAAGGTTTTATTTATTCTAAGGTTTCTTTAATTGCGAAATATCGACTCCGTTATAAGCTTTCGAGCTAAATCGTAGCGATATTCAATCGAACGCTTACAGCTTAATTTCGTTATAATCAAACGTTTCAAAAAGAAATCCAAAAAAGAGCAAGCGTTTTGTATCGTTTTAAAAAAAGCTATTAAAAAACAACATCAATTACCCTCCAAATACGACGATTACGCCGACGTGTTCGACGATACCGCCGCGGTTACTCTAGCTCTTTATTATTTTATAAAGCATCGAATAAACTTCGCGGAAGAAAAAGACCCCCTTTGGAAACCAATCTACTTTTTGTCGGAATCTGAACTTACCGAATTACGCGAATATTTCGATTCGAATTTAAAAAAAGGCTGAATAAAAAAGTTTATTAGTTCTGCCGGCGCACCGGTAATATTTATACCGAAAAAAAACGGAAGTTTACGATTATGCGTCGATTATAAGGATTTAAACGCAGTTACGGTTAAAAATCGAACTCTCCTACTCTTTATAAGCGAAACTTTGAATCGTTTGAAAAAAGCTAAAATATTTACTAAGCTAAATCTTATTTAGGCGTACCACCGCTTTCGAATAAAAGAGAAAAATAAATGGAAAACTGCGTTTCGCACTCGTTACGGACATTTCGAATACTGCGTATTACCTTTCGGCCTTTCGAACGCATCAGCAACCTTCCAAGCGTATATTAATCAAGCTTTAATCGGTTTAATAAATATTACGTATATAATTTACTTCGACGATATTCTAATATTTTCCGAAAACCCCGACGATTATATAAACGCGGTAAAAAAAATTTTCGAAAAATTTCGTATTAATAAACTTTACGGAAATCTGAAAAAATATGCTTTCGATACGAATACGATTGAGTTCCTAGGCTTCGTCGTTATTTCTACGGAAATTAAAATGGATTCAGAAAAAGTAAATAGTATTCGGAAATAGCCATTTTTTATTACGTAGCGAAATATTCAAATGTTTTTAAATTTTATTAATTTTTACAAACGTTTTATTAAAAATTACGCTAAGCTTTGCCGACCTATTACAAATCTTTTAAAAAAAATGCAACGAAGGAAAATGTCGGGCCCCTTTCGTTTCCTACTCGAAGCGAAGCTCGCCTTTTTATTTTTAAAAAAAAAGTTTTGCCAAGCACCGATTCTACGCCATTTCGATTTTCGATTAAAAATCCAAATCGAAACAAACGCTTCAAAATTCGCTATAAACGGAATATTATTCCAATTGTTCGAAAAAAATACGAAAGCACGTTAGCACCCTATCGCATACTATTCGAAAAAGCTTTCCTTTATAAAACAAAAATACAAAATTTACGACGCTAAGCTAATAACTATAATTCACGCTTTTAAACAATAAAGCCAATATCTACGTAGCGCTTCCGACGTTATTATTATGCGTACAAATTACTACAATCTGAAATACTTTTTTACAAAAAAACGTTTAAACGAACGCCAAGCGAAATGGGCCGACGAGCTAGCTGAATACGATTTTGCAATCGAATATAAAACAAAAGTTTTTAACTCGGCGGATGGTTTTTCCCGCCGGCCAGATTTAAAAAAAGATTTAAAAAAAAATAACGAACAACTGCCTACGCTGCATCGTAAACTAAAACTAACTTATTTAAGAAATTCTAAAGTGTTTTCCGCAGTAAAAACACGTTTAAAATCGAAGCATAGACCATTTCGCGCCGATAAATATTCGAAGCTTTTGTTAACGAAATCAAAAAATAAAAAGCAAGCGGAGAAAAGCCAAATAAAAAGCTTTTTCGCCGGACTATTTTTTGCTAATATTACTAATTGCAAACAATATATACCACGAAGCGTAGCCGTTGTATTATTACAATCCGAAACGGCTAATAACGAGCTAGCAGAACCGATTTACAAAACTATTTTTAAATTGCAAAAATCTAATTTTTTTATATTACAAAAAACGTACGAATCGGCTTCGCAAAGCAATCGAGCCGAATCCGAAAAATATTAACGTATAAGCCAAAATAAATTATTACGTTACAAAAAACGTGCGTATATTTCGAATAAAAGCGCTATTAAAAGCGAAATATTAAAAATTAATCACGACGACCCGACCGCCGGCCATTAAAGCTTTCGGCGAACGCTAGAACTGGTCGAAAAAAAGTATTTCTGGCCTGGTTTACGAGGCGACGTAAAGCGTTACGTTAATACGTATAAAAAATGCCAGAAAAACAAGCCTAGAAAGCACCGACCCTATAGCGAATTAGCCCTCTTTTCGACTCCTACGAAACCTTAGAAAAAAATAACCATAAATTTTATTACGGATCTACCCTCTAGCAAAAAACGAAATCGTATTTACGATTCGATACTCGTTATAATAAACCGATATACGAAGCTGTCGAAATACATACCGACACAAAAAACGATTTCAGCCCCAGATTTGGCTAAGATATTTATACAGCACGTTTACAAAAATTTTGGCTGTCCTAAAAGAATTACTATAAATAAAAGGTCAGTTTTCACTAATAAATTCTGGTTTTTAATAATATTTCATCTACAAATACGACGTCGATTAAGCACCGCTTTCCATTTTTAAACCGATAGCCAAACGAAACGTCAAAATCAAATTTTAAAATTCTATTTTCGCACGTACTGCGATTATCGACAAAACGATTAGGCTACGAAGCTTACTTTAGCCGAGTTTACGTATAACAACTCGATACACGCCTTTACGAATTCTACTTCCTTTCGCATATTATACGGCTTTTATCCAAAACTTGGCAGCAACGTCGAAAGCGACGTCGTAAAAAAAAGTACCGTCAGCGGAAAAACGAATTAAAATATTACAAAAAAAAAGAAAAATACTTAATAAAAAGCTAAAAAAAACCAACGCGAATCACAAAAGATTTTACGATACTAAACATAAAAAGATTAGATTTCAAATAAACGACAAAATACTATTATCGATTAAAAACCTTCGACAGCTGCGACCTTTTCGAAAGCTTTCAAATAAATATCTAAAGCTTTTTAAAATCAAACGAATTATACACGAGCACGGCCAAGCTTACCAACTCGAGCTCCTTTTTCAATATCGTATTCACGATACCTTCCACGTTTTTCTATTAAAACTTTAACAGGGTCGAAACGACACCGAGCCGAAAAATAATATAATAAAACTCCAAAAACCCGAAAAATACGAAATCAAATTAATACAAACTCACAAAAATACAAAAAAGGGCCGATATTACTTAATGCGATAAAAAAGCTATTTATTAAGCGAAAACTTCTGAAAGCCAGAAAACCATTTTACGAACGCAAAAAAAATTATAAAAAAATACTTAAAAAATACGATAAATAATAGCAACGGAGCAATAACGAATACGTGTGACGAACCTCATATATTTCCCTTAAGATACAGACAGAGAGCTGAAAGGAAGGAAGCTCGGGGCGAACTATATACACTGTAGAACCCCTGGCCCTGGCGCTAAGCCAGAACTGTAACGGAAGGCTGAACAGCCGAAAGCCGAACAGCCGAATGGCCGGGCCGTTACACTACCCCCCCCTCCGAAAAAGCTGGCCTCCAGCTGACTGTACAGAAAATCATACCGAAGGTTCGGCACACCGAAATAAAATAAACGAACGAACGACTGCAATTGCAATCAAAGAATAAAGGAGTGTAAAAATGAAAGAAAACCACTACTGAAAACCCCACTCCGAACCGTCCGAAAAAAACTCCTCAGCCAGTGCAGCCTGAATTTCAGCCTGAATTTCAGCCTGATCCTTTTGGCCGAACAAACCTATTGCAACCAATTGCTTGCTTTTCGGAACCTCGAAGCAATGGCGGGTCTGAAATTGATGCAACTGATTGTACGGTCCCAACCAAGCCTTTTTTTGAGCTATCGACGAAGTAGAAGCCTTAGGCAGAACTGGGTCCTTCTGCTCTAGAATTAAAGTTTTATACATGTTGAATGCTTCTGAAACCTCAATTGCTTCTAGCTTATCGATACGTTCGAGCTTTTCGATTTGCGTAATTATTCATAGGGTCGCCAGCGTCGTAACGTCAGCCGGCGGGTCGGTGTATTCGTACGCATACCGATTATCCTAGAAGGGTCGCGAGGGCGTTCCGAAGGGTGCTAAGGCCGGGCTGGCCCGAAGGAAAGAAAAAGGACCGAAATTGGCAGGGCCGAATTGAAAGGCCGAATTGAAAGCCGAAAACTCGAACCAATTGAACGTTGCAAAAGTGCAATATGCAACTTTGGTGGTAGGTGAATCCATATGGCCCCGGAATAGCCTTTTCATCGGGTCGGCTAAACCAATCCGAAAGGTCGATTCGTACTTAAACTTCGAATGAGGGGTAACAAGGTTTGACTGGATTTTCAGGCTCCACCGAAATTGTCAGGATCGGGTAAATACGGCCTGGGCCGACGATTTTCGGTAAGATCGCCGGTTCGAAGAAAAAGGTTGAAGATTTTCAAGCTGCTGCTCAGATTCCAAAGTGCGTTGTTGTTGCATTCGTAATTGAATAGAACTGGCAGAGCTGTTCAGGAAGTGGTGTAAACATAGCTATGACGTAGCTAGTTTAGAAACGAATGAATAATCGAATAAACAAAGGGGAGGTTGGTGCTGTAGTAGCTGTCGGGGGTGCTTTTGGGTCGGAAGCACCAAGTTATCGGTGGGAGTAGTCGTATTGAAGTAGTATTGTAAGGCAGTGCACGCTAGTATGGCGGTAGCGTACGAGAAGGTGCAATAATCGTAGTAATAGAAGGTAGGTAGGTTGGTGGCGCAATTGATCGGAAGCGCCTGAAACAATAAATTTCGTGGTTTAGAATGGTGCGAGAGGTCGGATACACCGGAAACAATATAATGGCGAGAGTTGTAGTCGATAAAAGGGGCAATAACCAATAACCAATAATCAATAATCAATGAGCCAATAAATCAATGAACCAATATCAATAAAGTCAATAAATCAATAATCAATAATCAATAATCAATAATACGACGTTACTCCGAACGAAGGGTCTGTATAGTGTGACGAACCTCATATATTTCCCTTAAGATACAGACAGAGAGCTGAAAGGAAGGAAGCTCGGGGCGAACTATATACACTGTAGAACCCCTGGCCCTGGCGCTAAGCCAGAACTGTAACGGAAGGCTGAACAGCCGAAAGCCGAACAGCCGAATGGCCGGGCCGTTACAATACGCGCCGTAAAAGCAAAAAAAAGAAAACAAAAACATTTAAAAAACCTCAGAACCGCCGCTAAGCCAATTTATTTTTATCGTTATCCCTTTTCCCATCGTCATCGCCATTTCCTTTAAACTCAAAAGCAGCGGCAGGCTAAAAAAAAAATTAATACCAAACGAACTCGCAAATATTCGATTTATCCCAATTAAAACTTCTACGATAGCCGTAATCGAATTCTGAATTGCAACTACGATATTCTCGTAAAAATCCAGAATTTAATCCAACTGGTCAGAATAAATCCGAGCGACGTTTTCGAAACGTCGAAAAATACGTCTTATATTAGCGTCGTTAAAAAAAAGGGCCGGCGCAGCCAAAACCCCCAAAATAATAGCAGCCGCCAAACCGGCAAAAACGGGCGCAGCAGCAACGGCGGCAGCCCGAGCCGCGGCGCGATTCGCACGATCTCCGACTATTATAAAAGCCGAAGCGTCACCTTTTTTTAAACGATTTATATAAACGTCGTAAATAATAAAATCGACAAAAGTCTTAGCAAAAGCTTTAATTTCGGCAACAAAAAAAAAAAAGGCGGCAGCGGCTATGGCAATATCGAAACGATTTATAAAATCGTTAAGACCCGCGAGAAATGTTTACGCCTCGATAGCGCGTACGGCAAAAACCTGTAGCTAGTTAAAAGCGAGTCCGAATAAAAGTCTAGAAAATTTACAAAAAAGCACTAAATATGCGAAGCTTTGCAACGGTTGCATTTCACGCTGAAAAGCTCGAAAACGCAAAAAGGCAAAAAATCCGCTATAATATCTTCGCGTAAAATCAGGCGGACGCACCGAAAGCAAATAAAAATCAAAAGCATTTTAAAAGTTCGCGGCGAACGCGGCGAAAAGCAATTGATTAAAATAAAAAAAAACTAACGAAAAAATAAAAATAAAAAAAAAAAAAAAAAAATTAAGCAGAAAAATAGCGGCCATTTTAAAAAAAAAAGCCTTTTCAAACGAAAATGCGAACGCTACCGAAAACAAAAAAAACAAAACAGCAGAACAGCCACAATTCACGACCAAAAGCGGACGAAACAGCTACAATTCACGACCGAAAGCGGAAAAAACCGCATGTCATTTCGAAGGCGTAACGCACGCCATACACGGAAACATACGCACAAAAAAATCAATCGCTTTTGGAAACCAAAGGCCTAAAAAAAAGGGTAATATCAAAAACCAATATCACGTATATAAATCAGATGATCCGCCAAAACCTTCTGCCTTCTACCAACTCTCGAATAATACTTTCTGCGGATAAGCCGTAGAAGCCGGATAATACTATAAAAGCTAAAAATAACATTTAAATAAAACATTTTATAAAAGTGATTGCTAAAAAACCAGTTATTAGAATTATATTAAAAAAGATAAAAAAAGATCGGAATAAGGGCTGGAAAAGCATATTAAATAAGGCTCGCCTGGTTTCCTGGGAAATACTTTTTTCGAGGGCTCCACCTCTCCTTTTGTACTTATACACGCCTTCTACTAGAAATATAAAAGGTAGAAATCAGTCTGACTATCAATCCAACCTTATTTGAGCTCTATTGTCTGAATTAGTGTTTCCCTGCCTTTCAATCCTTACAATATTTAATTATAATACGTGTTTTTTATTCTGATTGTTTTTTAATTGTATTTATAATACGTACTTTTTTGCATTATTTATAATATAATATAATGCTTCGAACTGAATTGATTTTTTAATAACGGGGACGTATTATCGAATTATCGTTTAAATAATGGTCTGCCGGTCGTATTTATCGAAAATATTCGCATATTTCGCTTTTAATAATACGTTTTACAATTTTTTAAAACGTATTTTTTTAATACGACCGATTTTACATTAAAACTACGCATCGGAAAATCTCGCGCTTTAACGGAAAAACAACGAGATTTTGTATACGATACCGTCGCATATTCGAATTCGCATATTAAAATACGCGATTTATTATACGAAATCGATAACGATTGTAAAAAACGTTGTATGCAAAGCTTTTTTCGATTAATAAATAAACAGAAATAAATGCAAAAAAAACGATTTTCGATTATATAAGCATACGCCGATGTTCGATTCCGATAGGCTATTTGATATTAAGCTTATATTTTAAACGATTAAATACGTGTTTTTTAATTTAATAAATATACGGTCGAACGCGGAGTCGGAATTAAACCGATTTGGACTTTTGTACGATTTCGAAATCAAATTCGAAAAAAAAATATACAATCTATTCGATATTTAAAAAAAAAAGTTAAAAAAATGTTTTAGGCCGCGTTTAGTTATAATCGAAAAACAAATTTTATATCGCTTAATAAAAATTCGCTTTTAGCTCGAAAAAAAATCATTTCGAAGGTTATTCGATAATTATATTAAGAAAATCTTTTTAATATAATATAAAACGGTGATACCTTGTATTGATAGGAGTTGGTAGTTTTAGCTATGGTCGAGGCATGGACCCCTCCGAGACCCCCTGCCACTGACTACCTTCAATAAATATAAGAGCAAAGCATCCTTTTAAATAGTACTATAAGCACGCAGTTCAATTCATACTTTTATTTATTTTTCTTTTCTTTTTTTTAGTCTTTCTTAAGAATTCCCTAAACTATTTTATCCACCGATATATAGCCGTATCAGTCTGGTTTTTCTACCTACTTTTACATTTGGTGATTTACGCAAGGATTCAAACTTCGGTGTTTCGTTTTTATATATTCGCCGATGCATTTTTCAAATTCACAATTAAAATCGATTTCGATATTTCGCCATTACGGCTTAAAAGACTTTTTATATAGTATTATTCGCAGCTGTATTATATAAAGGACTTCTAATAGCTTTTTTTATTTTACGCACAGTTATTAAATTACAAAAATGCAATATATTTCAGAAACGTTTGAAATTACGGTCAGGCAATCCTGAACCGTGCGAAATTTAAAGCTCGAAAATCGCTTTTTTGTTTAAAAATAACAAATCGAATATTGGTTCGTACGCTTCGACCGTTGCGCTCGGCCCTTTTAAATTAGATTTCTTTTGGTCAAACGCCTAGCAAGAATTCAACCTTCTGATTTTACGCTTTGTGATTATAGCAATTACAATTTGCGGCTTCTTATTAAAAGTAGTAAAAAAATAGCTGTACGTGCATTGGCCTGAGCCACGGAATATCGAAACCGTGGATTATATAATAATATTATATCAATTTAATTAATTTATTAAAAAACAAGTTTTTCAATATACTATCCAAATGTCTGGACGCAATTTTATTTTATTTAATTTTTTTAGAAAACACAAAGACTTTTTTAATAGCTCCTTTATTAAAAACGATTTTTTTTATATTAAAAACTTTCAACTTGCAATTTCAGAAAACATTTATTCGTTTAATTCAAATCTTATTAATACTTTCGCTAATATTATAAACAACGACGCTTTTCGTTTTCTTATGCGAGGCCGCATGCCCTTTTCTGGCTCCTCTGATGCATTTTTATTTAATAGCGCCAACGTTACCGATTTTATCGAGAAATATAAAAAAACCTATAAGAATTTCGGAATTTTAAAAACTGAAATAATCGATAAACTCCCTCGTTATTATAACTTAACTATTAAAAATATTATTAAATCGATAAATAAATAAAAGGCTATTAGGGCTCGAAACTGGCGTAAGCTAATTAAAGCTTTGAAATCGGAATTCCGAAACCACGATCGCTAGCAAATCCGCGATACTATCGCTTTTTTTAAACAATTTGTTATAACAATTCGCCAAGCTAAAAAACTCAAGGCCTATTATCGTACTTATACGAGAGTATTTGACGTTTTCGTTAACAAAAAGGTTTTAAGCGAAATTAAGCAGGAAAAATTGTTTTTACTTGGCCTTCCAACCAGCATTCGCAACAAGACTATTAAACATTTTAAAATTAATAAATAAAACTTTGAAACCTTCGATTAATATTCCAAATTTATAAAGTTCGTTTTCAAATAAAACCAAAGCGAACGTACCATTGAAATTATAAACCAAAAGAAATTTCCTTTTCCTATTTACAAGAAAAACGTGGAAACTCTAATATAAAAATATGCCCAGCTATTAAAAGTTACCGAAATCGCCAAAAAACAATCAGTTATTATATTATTTAATCGCTCTGCAAAACTTATTAGCTTGGAAAAGCTTAACAAGGATATCGAAACTTTCGTATCAAAATTTACCGATATTAAAATTTAAAAACTTTAAAGCAAAATCGAAAATCTTATGCAACAGCAGAAAAAACTTTCTTACGTTAACTCGGACGATAAAAACGATTAAAATAGCTTTTATAACAATTACTTTTCGCAAAATGCGCGAAGCGATTAATTTCGCCAAGCCATCGTAAAAGTAATAGCTGCCCAATGGCAACCTTTTCGTATTAGCGATCAGAATCAGCGAAATACTAATTATAATAACGATTATTAAAGGAAAGGAAACCAACGCGGAAACCAAAATCGCGGCTATTAAAATAGTAAAAGTAATTATTAAAACAAACCCCGTGACTTTAAATATAAATTTTATAATAATAAAGAAATTTATTGCGAAAAACCTTATATTCGCTTAAAATGCAAAATATTTAATTTCTGTATAAACAATAGTATTTGTTATATTAATAAATACGGAGCGATTTGCCTCGGACCGACGGAAGCAGAAATAAACCCTTTTAACAAAGCTGAAAATCAAAGCTGGTTGAATACTATTCGCTTAAAAGTAAAAAATACGGAATAAAACGACTGCTTGGAAAACAAAAAAAATGCAAAAAAAAACGATTTTCACTGGTAAAAAAGAAAATATCCCAAAAAGCGTACTAATCAAAAAAAAAACCTTTATCCTAAGCGTAAATAAAATTTAAATATATAAATAAAAAACAAATACATATATTGCTAATACAAATATCGCATCTACAAATATTATGGCTGCATAATCAAGTCAGCGAATTATAAAAAAGCAAAATGCTTTTGTTTTATTCGCCAAACCGATTAGTATGAAAAAAAACGTCAGAATCGAAAGAAAAAAAGATTTCGGAATTCGAAAAGAAACCGATGAAATTATTAAAAAAACGCCTATAATAGAAAAAATTAACGACGATATAAAAAATATCGACACCGACATTTCGGTCCAAATCATTCAGAAAGTACCAGCCTCTAAACGCTTACTATTAATACGAAGCGAGAAATGGATCGACAAATATATTAGCCCCGAAGCAATCGACGAAGCTATTAAAAAAATCATAAAACAAAAGATTAAATTGAAATTTAGCGACTTATTTAGCATAAGAAAAAAATTCGACAAAATTATTAATAAACAGATTTTTATATTAAAAAAAAACGAAAAAGTTAAAATTATCCGAGAAAAAAACGATTTTAAATTAAAAAAAAACCAGAAAGAAATTTATAATACCGCAGTTAATTTAGCCGATAAAAAGGAATTCTCGGAAAAAATCAGTCTTTTGGCCCTTGCTATAAAAACCCAAAAGTCAAAACGACGAAACTGCTTTTATACGGCTATAAAAGCATTAAAAATAAAAATAATACTTAAAAAAAGTACGACCGCTTTCGCTCTATTCGACAATAGAGCCGAAATCAATTGCATAAACCAAAAAACAGCCGAAGCCAATAGTGTTCCGATTATTACCGATAAGCGAATAATTTATATCACCGTTAATAAAAACACGATTAAATTTAATAAAATTGTACGAAATATTAAAATCGACGTTAAAAATATTATTATTTATAAAAACTTTTTAATAATAAAAAAATATTTTCATTTTATTATTTTTGAAATACTTTGGATTTTGGAAAGTTTCGTCAATTTCAAATACACCGAAAACGGCCAAATAAAAGCTTTTTTTTAAAACTGGAACCGATCTTTTTAAAATCAAATCACCGTCGCCGGCGACAAAATCTTTTTAATCGACGTTTTATCGGAAAACGAATAGCCGGCTCTAATCTCAGGACAAACGCTAAGCTATAATAAAACCTGAAAAACACTTAGCCAAAAGCATTCGCGTTATTAATCGAAATAGCACCGCGAATGAAATTAGCTAATATTAATATTTTTGGCTATTAATTCGGAAATAAAAGTTTCGAAAATTTCGTTTTCGTATTAAACAAATCCGATTTACATATTCTATTTTTTTATATTAATATCAGCATTTTTTATAAGCGTAAAGCTGATAAAATACGATTCGTAAATCTTAGCGAATCCGATAAAAATATTTCCGAAAAAATAAACGATTGGTTTGAAAAAGATAAAGCAATAAAACCATTTTAACCAGTTATTAGCGAATTCGAAAAACTTATTACCGGCCGATTTTCCAGCTTATTACTTGGCAGCCGATTTATAAAAAAACGATTTAATAACCTAGCAATCGGAACTCAATTTTTGCCAAAAAAAAAAAAGATTTTATACAAAGTCTTACGCAACCGGGAAAAAGCTATAGCTTTCGATTTCACCGAAATAGGCCAATTTAATTTTGACGTTACGTCCTATATCGATATCAAAACCGTATCCTACGAAGCCTGGTAAAAAAAAACTTTTTTAATTCCTAAAGCCTTTCAGGATAAAATAGTCGAAATGCTAAAAAAACGAATTAAGCAAAAAATCTTCGAATTTTGCTACGGCCTATACAAAAACAAATAGTTTATCGTTGCGAAAAAAAAAAAAAACATTTACAAATTTATTATCGCAATCGTCGAAATAAACAAAATAACGATACGAAACGCTAACGTGCCATTTAACGTCGATTAATTTTCGAACGAATTCGCAGAATTAATAATCGCTTTCTTTTTCGATCTGTTTTCCGGCTACGATTATTTAATGCTTGATCCACGATCTCGAAATATAACAGCAATTTAAATTTTAATCGGTTTATTACGTATAACCAGAATACTTATGGAAGCCATTAATTCAGTCGTCCAATTCGTAAAAATCGTATACAAGGTTTTTATGATTTGTATTTCTGACATTGCTCTGCTTTACGTTAACGACGTCGGAATGAAAGGTGTCGTGCATAGCCGAATAGTCGGTAGGAACCCTTACCGGAGGCTGGGACGAATGAATTGTATACAGTAAGTTGTTATTTGTATTGTTTTAAATCTGACTGGCGAGCTTTCCGCAGAAGACGGAAGGTTCGGGCTCGCTTAGTCAGTCGCTCGGAAAAACTAGTCTCCGAAAAGGCTCGTTATCACGTGATTACGAGCCTTTTTGAGTTTCAGAAATATTTAACTATTAAAAGCGTACAAAAAGAATGAATCTGGAACAAAAGAAATAAAAGGAAATAAAAGAATGTAAATATAGCGCAACACACTCTTTAGCTGATTGCTAATTCGGCGATTAGCTATTTTCAAAGCGCGAAAAAATCTTTTTATCGTTCGAATACGGCCGTAACGCGATATTGCAATATTTATATAACTTGTTTATATTTTTTGTCGTTGCGAAGCGTGAATAAAGCTAATTCAGCTTAAATAAGCGTTTCGTCGCTTTTGAAAACCTTAATTTTTTTATTTTCTTACCAGTCTTTTAATAAATTCAGGCTTTACTATTTTAATTAAAAATATCGATATAGCTTTTTCCATATTCAAAAAAGGTCGTTCGCGTAGTTCTACGCGACAAATTGGTTTAGCTTCTCGGATTTCCAATTTTCGGCGCTTGCGCAATCGGAGTTTTGCGAAATCTATTTTGCGCAATCAATCGGCCTTTTCGGCCAATTCGTTTTTTTTTTGACTTTTTCGAAAAAAGCGACCTTTTCGATATTTCGTTTTTGGACGGTTTTTTTCGGAAATCTATATTTGCCCGGCTTCGAAAATGCCGATATGGCGCTTAGAAGTAGAGGAAACGCTGTTTGGCGGTAAAAAAGCTATTAGCGCTGGTTTCGATTCTGATGGCATTTCCGAAAAAAAAGGACAGAACATTGGCGCCTTTGAAAAAAGAGCGGCCGGAAATTACTAGAACGAAAAGATTGAAAATAAAAATAACGACGATAGTCGTTTTCTAAAACGCGCTCGCACCGAAATCAAAAAGCCTGCTATTCCTAAGCTTTCCAATTTTATTTTTTGTATAACTTATATTACTCGCGAAGCAATTAAAAATCTAAATTACGATTGCTTATCGAACTTGGCTAAAGCTCGTTGCTATCGATGCTACGCAATCAGCACGTCGTACATTTCGGCCGACGCGAACGTTTTAATTGCGTAGTTTTCCGTTTTCAAAGCTCGGATTAATAAAATTATTAAAGCGATTAGTTTTATCGAAAAACTTTATCGTTTTTGCTGATCGATTCCTAAAATATAACGGTTATTTTTTATCTTACGGTTAAAGCGGTTTTAAAAATGCAAAAAAGTAAGTTTCCAAATCGGTCGTAATTTAAAAGCAAAACTAATAAACATAAAACGTATTATTAACGCGAAGCTCGCCGCGGTTCGTAGGGTCCTTCAGACTTCTGCTTTTCGAATGGAAACTTTTACGCCTGCTTTACGTACTAGCGGAATAAAGCTTGGCTACGATCTACCAGAAAATGCTTTCGTTTTTAAAAATTCAGAAAGAAATTTCGCGGCGATCTTTTTGTCAAACGTTTTTGATTCTCAGCCTGATAGAGCTTCGCAAAAAGAAAAAAATGTTTCGGCTATATAGCCGGCGGCAGCCGTTTTTAAAAAAGCTATCGAAGGGTTTATTTTAGATTTGATTATCGCGGAGCGTCGTGCGCGGATTATTATTTTGGCGGATTATATTTTTAACTTTTTGCAAGGCTAAGCGGTTTGGTTTTTGAATTTCTGGGTTTGCTTAGAAAATGGTTTTTGCTGTATTTTAAGTTTTAATAAAAGTTTATTTAAATAAATGTACGCTTGCAAAATACAAGCTTTTCAGCTCGATTAATCGAGCTTTTCGATAAGGCTTCGAAAATCCCGTAGATTAAGAAGTTTAACGAAACTTTCGTGCTTTTATCGGGTCAGATTTTTAATAAAACCGTTTGCGTATATTTTATTTATTAGAAAATATATGATTTTAAACTTTTTATTTTGATATTTTTAGCGAATTTATATATTGCTTATATCGACGTGGCGAAGCTTTATAAAAATTTTTTTTTTGTCTTTTACGATTAATTTAATCGTTTGCTAATTATCGCAATATACGTTTTATTTAGAAATAACGTCGAGTCGAAACTTTTTGAAAAAACGTTGGAATGCTATTATTTCTTTTACGATCGCTACATAAGCAAGTAGCTCCGCTTTAATAGAAAAAATGGTGATTATGTTCTGTCGTATAGCCTTTTACAAAATAGCATTTCCGAAAAAAAAAAAAATATACCTCTAAAATAATTTTCGAATTTTTAGGTCGTCGGCGAAAAAGGCGTCGGTTGAAACTATCAATTGGTTCTTCCGCTTTTCCCGACTGTAAACGATTCTTAAAAACTTCGTTTTATAAAAATATCGAAGCGTTTAATTGGCTGCCTCGAAATATTAAAAACTTAGATTGATAAAAAAGTAAAAAAGCTAAAAAGCTGCGAAAGTTACGTCGGGTCGAAACATAATAGCCGTATACAAAATTAAACCGATCTTTTTTTAATACTTTTTGATTTGCGAAGGCGTGGCTACGCCTGGGTTTTAATAAATTCGCAAATTAGAAAAAGCGTGCTTGAAAAGCGCTTTTTACATGCATTAAACTTCGTAACGATTTTTTCGATATACGAATCGTGGAGCAGAAAGATTTTTTTTTTTTATTTGTTTCGTAAAATACGGATTTCGAAAAAATAGTCCAGATCTTTTATGCTTATAAGCTCGTAAGCTTTTTTCAGATCGAAAATAATTTCGTCGGCTTTTAACGAATGGGAGGCGTGGTATAAAACTTAAATATCGTCGACGTAGAACGCTACGTATACGCTTCGCATCTCGTTAACGAATATATAAGGCTTTTCGTTTATTGGTTCGAGCTTTAGCTTTTTTAAAATATTGGCAAATTCGCCGTATTATAAAACTGGAAAGTTTTTCAATTTATATAAAGCTTGGTCTAGCTGTATTATTATATCTGATTATTTAAATCCATCAGGCAGATGGCACGTAATTAGCTTATTCCTGGAATTTCGTTTTGCATTAACGAAAGCATTAATCATATCGAATTGCTTGATTTCCAGATCGAAATGGGCCGCCAGCGTTATAACCGTTCGGAAAAAACGGACTGCGAATATAGCTGCGTATATAAAAAAGATTGAAACTTTATTTTAAAAGTTTTTCCTCACAACTAGTTTCGATCTGCACCGCTGCAATTCGCTTAAGCTGTTCGTTTTGTATATAAAAACTTATTTAAATAAAATAGGTTTTATAGTTTTATTTCTTTTAACAATTCTCCAGCACTTTCTGGTTTTTAAGTTTTTAATTTCGGTTTTTGCTTTTTTTCTGAATTGCTTTCCTATTTGGTGGTTTTTCAATTCGTTTCAGTTTTTTAAAACCTTCGGAAAATTGTTCCGATATTGTTTTTGATCGAAAAGTTAAATGTTTCTTACCGATTTTCCTTTTATCGAAGCCGCTATTATTGCGTGGATAGCCTGAAGATCTTTTCCATTTATCTAAATCGGCTCGTTTATTTAAAACGTATAAACGAATTCGTCGATCTGTTGTTTAATAAATAAAACCATTAATTAAAAAATTTCGTATACCGTGGCGTATACTTTCGGTTTATTCGGCCAATGTAAAATAAAATCTGTACGATTTCGTTTGGCAGTTTTTGAAATCAGCTGCTTTCCATCGCTTATCGGAAACTTCGATTTGTTTTTTTTACTTTTTTTAAATAATACTTTTTTTTCAGTAATTAGCCTTGGAAAAGCTTCCAAAAACAATCGTTCAGATGGCTGCTTTATTTTAAATCGATTTGGCGCCTGATTTGCCGGACGATAGCTTTTAATTATAATTTAAAAGGTTGAATTGCGCGCTCCCTCGTATAGAGCTATTTTTATATCCGCGCCGAAAGATTTTTTAAAGCTTTGCTCCGTTTTATTCTATTTTGCAATAATAAGCTTTGCTAGTTTGTTATTTTTTTTTAAACTTTTATAACTTTCTGACGCTTTTATCGCGTCGGTCAAAATGTTTCGAATATGCTTTATATATTCCCGACTAATAATTAGTTTTAAAAATTAAAATTGGTCGGTAATAGCTTTGTCGAAAAAGCTTTTATAAAAGATTATTACTTCCGAGCTCTGGACGTTTAAATCGACCGTAAAAAAAGGCTCGATCACTTCGATTTTTATTAAATCTTTCACTCCCGAGGATTTGGCTTTATTTTCTGGGATATTTAAATCCATTGATATTGAAATGTTTTTTTTCTTCACCGTAGGCCTTGGAAATTTATTAGAAAGGCCTGAAATAGATTCTGGTTTTAATAGCGGCTCCGGTGGAAAAAGACTTTTATTTCTGTTGCGCTATATTTACATTCCTTTATTATCTTTCATTTCTTTTGTTCCAGATTCATTCTTCCTGTACGCTTTTAGTAGTTAGATATTCCTGGAGCTCGGAAAGGCTCGTAGTCACGTGATAACGAGCCTCCTCGGAGACTAGTTTTTCCGAGACTGACTAAGCGAGCCCGAACCTTCCGTCTTCTGCGGAAAGCTCGCCAATCAGACTTAGAACAATACAAGTAATATCTTACTGCATACAATTCATCCGTTCCAGCCTCCGGTAAGGGTTCCTACCGACTATTCAGCTATGCACGACAGTTATAAGCCCCGGAGCCAATCAATAAGCTTTTTCTGCAATGCATACGCTAAGAGACTCGTTGGGAGCCTTCACCGGTCAATCCATTCGAATTGTCAAAAGATATTCGTAGAAGGTTATACTTTGCAGAGTTTTCCTCACTTAGCAAAAGGCCACGAATCGATAAAAGGCCATTGAGAATACGGAAAGCACCAATTCTTCGATCTCCTCAACCTACAAACCTCATTTTCATCTTTCTACTCTTTTCAACCAAATTAATCGACCCTCCACAACGAAAACAACATGTCGGCCCCCACGAAAAAGGAGGTTTTCCTCCACGACCCAAAATCGTAGATCTCCTGATTGAGAGCGTACAAATTTCACCGATCAGGGATTCTTCCCCTCGATTACACCGATCCTGACCTTCCATTTCGCTCTCTTATTAATAAACGACCACAAAAACAGTCGCCTTACCAGTTTATCGATCAAAGGAACAAAAAGCGCCAAGCAGACTACGATCGAGAATGCGCCGAATACAACGGCATGACCGAAGCAGAAAGGGCCGCCGTTACGATTGGTAACCCCTCCGACAGACCTCGACCAGCCAATCTGACCTTCGACGACTTAAAAAATAAAATCGATCACCTTTCGAAAAACCATTCAAAAGAGCTCAAGAAATGGCAGGAATACGTTACTGCCTACCAGAAGTTGCTCGACTGGGTCTTTTTAACTGTAAAAACCAGTTTAATAAACTCTGCAATTGCCTAATCGGAGATTAACGCTACCAATAATAAAAAAGCGTACGCCACTTTCCACACTAACCTGCAGAAAGATTTTTTAATAAATGGGAGTATACGTAAGGTCAAGGATCCACACCATGAAAAGAAACAAAAGTCATTCCAGACACTCGTTCGTATTCTGAAAAAGGATATTGCCCCTGCATACTTTTCCGTGATTAGCTTCGTCAGATCTGACTACAAGAACACTTTCCGCAAGGCGTACAGCGGAAAGGTAAATGTCACCGAATAAGTGAAGAAATGGCAGACCGCCTACAAAGCAGCTGTCGAATACAAGATTTCTGATATAAATGGCCGCCACGCTGCCACCGATTTTTTCGACGCAGTCGCCGCACACATCAATCCATAGTAGGCGAACGGCAAAAAAGCTGAGTATCTGAAAAACGAATTTGCCGGCCTCCCTATAAAAAAGATTCCAATCGAACTGAGCTTTATAATCTTTTCTCTTAAGAACAACCGAAGATTCGACAATTCAGGCCGAAAGATCGGAGTTTTCGCCACTTCCCTTCTCGATTCTGAAAACAACGATACTTCGAAAGGTCGTAGAGAAAAAAGAGGAAAAAGCAAAAAGGAAGGAGGGAAAAGGTATAACTGCCCATGCGACACTCCCAAAGAGCGCCATTTCTATCCCCCAACCGATTATAGAAAGCTTTTGTACGCAATGGATGATCGTCGTAAAGAAAAGACTCTTCCCAACCCCCCAAACAGGCAGAAAATCGCTGAAATGCGAAAAAAGCTGTCCTCCAATCACAAGGAGGCCCTGAAGGCTCTAAATGAAAAAGGTATCCAAATGGTCGCAATCAACAAAATCCTTGGAATCCCAACAACCAAACCAAAACAGATTCCAAAGTCAACCTCCAAAAACGACCAAAAGAAGTCCTCTACCGCAACTTTCTGTCTTCCTTACCCTGATGCGATCAAGAAGCATTTCGGAATCAACGTTCTGACTCTGAAGCCAAATCAATATCACCCTTTGAACAAAAGCACCCTTCTTGACAACTGCTCTAAAACTCATTTGATGAACGACAAAGACCTTTTCATCGAAGGGTCCTACAAAAAAAATTAATAACCCCACCAACAGCGTCTATACAGGCACACAAAGTCTTTCAATCGTCGGGAAAAAGAGTCGACTGATAAAAAAGGCCCTTCGCAAAAAAAAAATAAAAAGCCCTGAAATATGGTTTTTAACAACGTGGCGTTCGTTCCAGACTTCACCACCAATATTATTTCCGCTAGTCTTTTGGCTAAAAAGGGTTACTGGTTCCAAAGGTCAAACAATACTCTTCGTTCTAAAAGCCCTGAAAGCTCCATTTTGAAACGTCAATATCAGACGATCGCCGATCTCTGTGTATTTGAATACATCAAGGTCAACTGCTTTTTTTGTTCGCACTCTCCACGTGACAATTTAAACTTTTTAAAACGTGATTCGCCCGGCCTAATAATTTATACAATCCCGAAACGTCGTACGCGCCATAAGTTCAAAAAAAACAGCGTGTTTACGTACGATCGGAATAACGATACGCGCTTATAGCACCTTCGTTCGGGCCATTTGGATAAAAACGCGCTCGAAAAGCTGGTCGAAAACACTCGTGGAATAAAAATCAAAGGCTTAATCAAAGTGAAGTGCGAAAAGTGTGCTGTTACGCATTCAAAGCAAATGATTTTAAGAGCAACATCAAAGAATAAGTCTTCCAGGCCTTTCTTTCGCATCGGCTGGGACTTTTACAACTATCCCAAAAGTCGTAGAAAAGCTTACAACGGCTCGACGTAAATGTTCCTAATAAAAGACGAATACAGTGGAAAGATTTGGGCCTTCGCCACCAGAACGAAAAGTATGAAGGTCGTTCTGGACCGTCTCCAAACGTTCGACGCATAGGTGAAACGCCAATACAACCTTTCCATCTGCAAAATTCGATAAGATAACGAATCGTCGGTAATTCCAAGGCAAGAAAACACCACTTCGGAATATCAGAAATAAGCGGAGCGCGAAAGTATCGATTTGGAGTTGATTCTACCCTACGTGCACCAGCCAAATAGCTCGATCGAACGAGCAAGAAAGGAAGTAATTAAGCGTTCGATAAAAATAAGAATTGGGGCGGGACTTCCAACCTCCCTTTGGCCCGAAACGATAAAAGCAGCAGCGCATTTGTATAATATATCGCCGCTTGCGAAAAAACAATTCAAATCTCTAAATAAAGTTCTGCACAGCTGATTCAGGCAATATTTCCGGTACTACGACCTTGCCATTATAAAAGCGCGTACGGCCGATCTCAGACCAGACTGGAGCAAAGTTTATGCGTACGGAGCTCGTGCGTACCCAATAATAAAGAATCGGAAGGCCACAAAACACAAAAGAAAATTTAAAGTCCTTCCGAAGAAACACATCGGATATTTGATTGGATATAGCGCTTCCAACATTTACAAAATCTGGATGCCCTAGCTAATACGTGTAATTACGAGCCGAAACGTAATGTTTAACGAGTCCAAGTTCTACTCCTCGAAAGCTGAAAGTCCAAGTCCCATAACTAGACTAAAACTTCAAAAGACCGTGGAGTTTATCGAAAACGCGGAGGACGAAGGAGCTTAGGACGCTGAGTATCAGACACTAGCGGGCGGTCTCAGTGGCGGCGCAGACCAGCAAAACTCGGTGTGCTAAAAGGGGGGTGATACAAAGGAAAAGCCATTATCACAAAACGAGCAACTTCCAGACTCTACAAAAAAAAATGAAGATTCTTTTCCACCGGAGCCGCCATCAGGACCAGGACCGATTTCAGACCCCTCTGATGGACCTCCAAGGCCTACGATGAAGAAGGAGGACATTTTAATACCAATGGATTTAAACATCCCAAAGGAAGCCAAATCCTCGGAGGTGGAAAACCCAATAAAGATCGAGGCGATCGAGCCTCTCTCTACGGTCGATTCAAACGTCCAAAGCTCGGGAGTAATGGTCCTCTATAAAAGCCCTCTCGACAAAGCTACTACCGACCAATCTCAATCTTCAGGACTAGTTATCAGTCGGGAGTATGCAAAGCATATCCGAAACACTCTGACCGACGCGATAAAAACGTCAGAAGATTATAAAGGTCCAAGAAAAAGTAACAGACTAGCAAAGCTTATTACTGCAAGACAGGATAAAGCAGAGCAAAGCTCCAGAAGATCCTCCGGCGCGGGCATAGAAATAGCTCTATACGAAAAAGCGCGCAATTCAACCCCTCAAGTTATAATTAAAAACCATCGCCCGGCAAATCAGGCGCCAGATCGACTTAGAATAAAGCAGCCATCTGAACGCTTGCTCTTGGAAGCTCCTCCAAAGCTGATTACTGAAAAGAAGGCACCATTCAAAAGAAGTAGAAAAAACAAATCGAAGTTTCCGATAAGCGATAGAAAGCAGCTGATTCCAAAAACTGCCAAACGAAATCGTACAGACTCCATTTTACACTGGCCGGATAAACCGGAAGTGTACGCCACGGTATGCGAAATCTTTCAATTAATAGCTCCATCCATCAAACAACAGATCGACGAATTCGTTTACACGTTTTGGACAAACGAGCCGATTCAAATGGATAGAAAAAACCTCCAGGCTGTTCACGCAGTAGTGGCGGCTTCGATGGAAGGAAAATCGGTAAAAAACATTCAATCTTCCGACCAAAAACAACATCGGAACAACCTTCCGAAAGCTCTAAGAAACTGAAACGAGTTGAAAAACCACCAGATAGGAGAGCAATTTAGAAAAGGAGCAAGAACCGAGATTAAGAATTTAAAAACCAAAAAGTGCTGAAGGATTGTCAAAAGAAATAAAACCATAAAGCTTATTCCACTCAAATAAGTCTTCATATACAAAACAAACAACTCAGGCGAATTGCAGCGGGTGCAAATCGAAACTAGTCGTGAGGGAAAACCTACAAAACGAAGCTTCAATCTTTTCTACATACGCAGCTATATTCGCAGCCCGTTCTTTCCGAACGGTTATAACGCTGGCGGTCTATTTCGACCTGGAAGTCAAGCAATTCGATATGATCAATGCTTTCGTTAATGCAAAACGAGACTCCAAGAATAAGCCAATTACGTGCCATCTGCCTGATGGATTCAAACAACCAAATATAGTGGTACAGCTAGACCGAGCTTTGTATGGGTTGAAGGACTCTCCAGCCTTATGGTATGGCGAATTCGCCAACACTTTAAGAAAGCTGAAGCTCGAACCAATAGGCGAGAAGCCTTATATATTCGCCAACGAGGTGCGGAGCGTATACGTGGCGTTCTACGTCGACGATATTCAAGTTTTATACCACGCTTTCCACTCGTCAAAAGCCGACGAAATCATTTTCGGTCTGAAAAGGGCCTACGAGCTTACAAGTATGGGAGATCTGAACTACTTTCTCGGAGTCCGTATCCTACGAAACAGACAAAAAAAGAAAGTCTCCCTGCTCCACGATTCGTATATCGAAAAGATCGCTACGAAGTTTAATGCATGCAAAGAGCGCTTTCCAAGCACGCCTTTCCCAACCTGCGAATTTGTTAAAAACCCAGGCGTAGCCACGCTTCCGCAAATCAAAAAGTATCAAGAAAAGGTCGGTTCAATTTTATACACGGCCATCATGCTTCGACCCGACGTGGCCTTCGCAGCTTTTCAGCTTTTTTACTTTCTTATCAACCCAAGTCTCTAACATCTCGAGGCAGCCAATTGAACGCTTCGATATCTTTATGAAACGAGGTTCCTAGGGATCGTCTACAGTCGAAAAGAGCGAGAAAACCAATTGATAGTCTCCACCGACGCCTTTTTCGCCGACGACTTAGAAACTCGGAAATCTTCTCAGGGGTATATCTTTTTTCTTTTCGGAGGTGCCATTTTGTGAAAGACTGTACGACAAAACACAGTCACCACTTTTTTCACTAAAGCGGAGCTACTTGCTTATATGGCGACCGTAAAAAAAATAATAGCACTTCAACGTTTTTTCAAGAAGCTTCGACTCGACGTTGTTCCTGAGTGAAACGTATATTGCGACAACCAGCAAACGATCAGACTGATCGTAGAGGATAAAAAGAAAATATCCACGAAGCTCCGCCACGTCGATATAAGTAATATGTGGATTCGCCAGAAGTACCAAAATGAGAAGTTTAAAATCACATACCTCCCAACAGATAAAATGCACGCAGACGGTCTTACCAAGAATCTGACCCGACAAAAGCACGAGAGTTTCGTCAAACTCCTCAACTTACGGGATTCTCGGAGCTTTGTCGAAAAGCTCGACCAATCGAGCTGAAAAGCTTGCACTTTGCAGGTGTACACTTATTTAAACAAACTTTCATTAAAACTTAAAACATAGCAAAAACCATTCTCCAAGCAAAGGAAATCCGAACCTTCCGCAAACCCAGAAACCCAAAACCAAACCGCTCAGCCTTGCAAAAGGTCAAAAATATGACCCGCCAAAACAACAACCCGCGCCCGACGCTCCGCGACAGTCAGGCCTGAAATAAACCCTCCGATAGGCCTTCTAAGAACAGCTGCCGCCGGCTGTGCAGCCGGAGCATTTCCTTCCCCTTGCGGAGCTCCACCAGGCTGAGGACCAGGGACGTTTAGCAAAGGGTCGCCGCGAAATTCCCTCCTGGACCTCCAGGAACGGGAGCATTTTCTGGTGGGTCGTGGCCAGGCCCCATCCCGCCAGCACGTGAAGCAGGCGTAAGAGTCTCCATTCGAGGAGCAGGAGGCTGAGGAACCCCACGGGCCGCGGCGAGCTTCGCGTTAATAATACGCTTTGTGGTTATTAGTTTTGCTCTTGAGTTACGATCGACTTGGAAGCTTACTTTTTTGCACTTTCAAAGCCGCTTTGACCGTGGAGTAAAAAATAACCGTCATATTCTAAAAATCGATCAGCAGGGACGACAGAGTTTTTCGATAAAACTGACCGCTTCAATAACCTTGTTAACCCGAGCTTTGAGAACGGAAGACCACGCAGCCAAAACGTTCGCGTCGGCCGGAATGCACGACGTGCTGGTTGCGTGGCACCGACAGCAACGAGCTCCAGCCAAGTTCGACAGGCAATCGTAGTTTAAATTTCCAGTTGCTCCGCGAGCAACACAGGTCACACAAAGAGTAAGGTTGGGAGGCCCAGAAATAGCAGGCTTCCTGGCCCCAGTACGAGCGCGTTTTGAAAGACGACCATCGTCGTCATCCCCACCTCCAATCCCTTCGCCCTAATAACCTCCGGGCGCTTCTTTTCCAGAGGCGCCAGTGTTCTGCCCTCCCTCCCCGGAAATGCCACCAGAACCGAAACCACCGCCAATAGCTCCTCCACCGCTAGCAGCGTTTCCCCCACCTCCAGGCGCCACATCGGCATCCTCGAGGCCAGGCAAGTATAGATCTCCGAAAAAACCGTCCAAAAACGAAACATCGAAAGGGTCGCCCTTTTCGAAAGGGTCAAAAAGAGAAGAATTGGCCGAAAAGGCCGGCTGATTGCGCAAAATGAACTCTGCAAAACTTCGATTACGCAAGCGCCGAAAACTGGGAATCCGAGGAGCTGGGCCAACTGGTCGCGTAGAGCCACGCGGACGACCTCTTTTGGATGTGGAAAAGGCCATATCGATATTTCTGATCAAAATAGTGAAGCCTGAATCCATTAAAAAACTAATAGGAAGATAAAGAAATTGAGGTTTTCAAAAGCGACGAAACTCTTATTTAAGCTGAATTGGCCTTATTTACGCTCCACAACGATAAAGAATATGAACAAGCCATATAAATATTGCAATATCGCGTTACGGCCGCATTCGGACGACAAAAAGACCTTCCCGCGCTTTGAAAATAGCTGATCACCGGATTGGCAATCAGCTAGAAGGTGTGTTGCGCTATATTTACATTCCTTTATTATCTTTCATTTCTTTTGTTCCAAATTCATTCTTCCTATACGCTTTCAGTAATTAAATGTTCCTGGAGCTCGGAAAGGCTCGTAGTCACGTGATAACGAGCCTTTTCGGAAACTAGTTTTTCCGAGCGACTGACTAAGCGAGCCCGAACCTTCCGTCTTCTGCGGAAAGCTCGCCAGTCAGACTTAGAACAATACAAGTAACATCTTACTGCATACAATTCATCCGTTCCAGCCTCCGGTGAGGGTTCCTACCGACTATTCAGCTATGCACGACAATTTCCTTTTAAAAAATCTAAAAATTGCTCGTTTTGTGATAATAGCTTTTTTTTTGTATTATTCCCCTTTTAGCACACCGAGTTTTGCTGGTTTGCGCCGCCATTAAGACCGCCCGCTAGTATCTAATACTTAGCGTCCTGAGCTTTTTCGTTCTCCGCGTTTTCGATAAATTCTACGGTTTTTTGAAGCTTTAGTCTAATTATAAGACTTAGATTTTTACGCTCCGAGAAGTAGAACTTAGACTCGTCAAACACTACGTTTCGGCTCGTAATTATACGCATTAGCTGAAGCATTCAGATTTTGTAAATATTAAAAGCGTTATATTTAATTAAATATCCGATATATCCTTTCGGAAAAACTTTAAATTCTCTTTTGTATTTTATAGCTTTCCGATCTTTTATTATTAAATACGCACGAGCTTCGTACGCATAAACTTTGCTCCAGTCTGGTCTGAAATCGGCCGTACGCGCTTTTACAATAGCAGGGTCGTAGTATCGGAAGTATTGCCTAAACCAATTATGCAAAATTTCATTTAAAAACTTAAATTGTCTTTTCGCAAGCGGCGATATATTATACAAATGCGCTGCTGCTTTTATCGTTTCGGACTAAAAAAAGATTAAAAAACCCGCTTTAATTTTTATTTTTATCGAACGCTTAATTACTTTCTTTCCTACTCGTTCGATCGAGCCGTTTGGCTGGTATACGTAAAATAAAATCAATTTTAAATCGATACCTTCGCGCTCCGCTTATTTTTAATATTTCGAAATAGTGTTTTCTTATTTTAAAATTACCGACGACTCGTTATTTTATCGAATTTTGCAAATGAAAAAGTTGTATTAGCGTTTTACTTATGCGTCGAACGTTTGAAAACGGTCTAGAACGACCTTTATACTTTTCGTTCTAATAGCGAAGGCTTAAATCTTTTTATTATATTCGTTTTTTATCAGAAATATTTACGTCGAGCCGTTATAAGTTTTTCTACGACCTTTGGAATAATCGTAAAAATCTCAGCCGATGCGAAAAAAAAGCTTAAGAAATTTGTTTTTTAATATTGCTTTTGAAATCATCTGCTTTAAATGCGTAACAGCATACTTTTCGTATTCCATTCTGATTAAGCCTTTGATTTTTACTTTACGAATATTCTCGACCAGCTTTTCGAGCGCGTTTTTACCTAAATAGCCCGAACGAAAATGTTATAAGCGCGCATCGTTATTCCGATCGTACGTAAACACGCTGCTTTTTTTAAACTTATAACGCGTACGACGTTTCGGAATTGTATAAATTATTAAACCGGGCGAATTACGTTTTAAAAAATTCAAATTGTTACGTGGGAAGTGCGAATAAAAAAAGCAATTGATTTTGATATATTTAAATATACAAAAATCGGCGATCGTTTAATATTAACGTTTTAAAATAAAGCTTTCAGAACTTTTAAAACGAAAAGTATTATTCGACTTTTGAAACTAGTAACCTTTTTTAGCCAAAAAACTAGCGGAAATAATATTGGTAATAAAATCTGAAACGAACGCTACGTTGTTAAAAATCATATCCCAAGGCTTTTCATTTTTTTTGCGAAAAACCTTTTTTATTAAACGACTTTTTTTTTCGACGATTGAAAAACTTTATATGCTTGTATAAACGCTATTAATAGGATTATTAACCTTTTTATAAGACTTTTCGATAAAAAGGTTTTTATCGTTTATTAAATAAGTTTCAGAACAGTTATTAAAAAAAGTACTTTTGTTTAAAAAATAATATTAATCAGATTTCAAAGCCAAAACGTTGATTCCGAAATGCTTTTTGATCGCATTAAAGCAAAAAAAATAAAAAATTGCGGTAGAAAACTCTTTTTGGTCGTTTTTGAAAATTAACTTTGGAATTTGTTTTGGCTTATTTATTAAGATTTTAAAAATTTTATTAATTGCGACCATTTGAATACTTTTTTTATTTAAAACCTTCAAAGCTTTTTTATAATTAAAAAAACAGTTTTTTTTCGCATTTCAGCGATCTTTTGCCTATCTGAGAAATTAAGAAAAGTCTTTTTTTTACGACGATTATTTATTACGTACAAAAGCTTTTTATAATCGATTGGGAAATAAAAATAGCGCTTTTTGGGAATATCGCATAAGCAGTCATACTTTTTTTTTCCTTTTTTTCTTTTTGCTTTTTTTTTCCTTCTTTTTTTCCATAATCTTTCGAAATATCGTTGTTTTCAAAATCGAAAAGGAAAATGGCGAAAACTCCGACTTTTCGGCCTGAATTATCGAATCCTCGATTGTTTTCAAAAAAAGAAATTATAAAACTCAGTTCGATTAGAGTTTTTTTTATAGAAAGGCCGGCAAATTCGTTTTCCAAATACTTAGCTTTTTTGCTATTCGCCTATTATAAATTAATATATGCGGCGATTGCGTCGAGAAAATCGGTAGCAGCGTAGCGGCCATTTATATCAGAAATCTTATACTCGACAGCTGTTTTATAAACGATTTGCTATTTTTTTATTTATTCGATGATATTTACTTTTTCGTTATACGTTTTGCGGAAAATGTTCTTATAGTCAAATTTGACGGAGCTAACCACGAAAAAGTATGCAGGGGCAATATCTTTTTTCAAAATACAAACGAAGGCCTAAAATGATTTTTGTTTCCTTTTATAATATGAATCCTTAATCTTACGCATACTTTTATTTATTAAAAAATCTCTTTACAAATCAATATAGAAAATGGCGTACGCTTTTTTATTATTAATAGCGTTGATCTTCGATTAAGCAATTGCAAAGTTTATCAAACTGGTTTTCACAATTGAAAAAACCCAGTCGAGCAATTTCTGGTAGGCAATAACGTATTCCTGTTATTTTTTAAGCTTTTTTAAATAGTTTTTGAAAAAATGATCGATTTTATTTTTCAAATCGTCGAAAGTCAGATTAGCTGGTCGAAGCCTGTCGGAGAAATTACTAATTATAACGGCGGCTTTTTCTGCCTCGGTTATACTATTATATTCGGCGCACTTTCGATCGTAGTTTGTTTAGCGCTTTTTGTTTTTTTAATCGATAAACTAATAAAAAGATTATTCTTATGGTCGTTTATTAATAAAAAAGCGAAATGAAAAATCAGGATCGGTGTAATCGAGGAAAAGAATCTTTGATCGGTGAAATTTATACGCTTTCAACCAGAAGATTTACGATTTTAGGTCGTGGAGAAAAACCTTTTTTTTCGTAGGGGCCGATATATTATTTTCGTTATAAAAAGTCGATTGATTTGATTAAAAAGAGTAAAAAAATAAAAATAAAATTTGTAAATTAAAAAGATCGAAAAATTAATGCTTTCCGTATTCTTAATAGCCTTTTATCGATTCGTGGCCTTTTGCCAAATGAGGAAAACTCTGCAAAATATAACCTCTTACGAATATCTTTTGACAATTCGAATAAATTGACCGGTAAGGGTTCCCAACGAGTTTCCTAGCGTATGCATTGCAGAAAAAAGCTTATTGATTGGCTCCGGAGCTTATAACTATCGTGTATAGCCGAATAATCGGTAGGAACTTTTACCGGAGGCTGGAACGGATAAATTGTATGCAGTAAATTGTTATTTGTATTGTTCTAAATCTGATTAGCGAGCTCTCCGCAGAAAACGGAAGGTTCGGGCTCGCTTAATCAGTCGCTCGGAAAAACTAGTTTCCGAGGAGGCTCGTTATCACGTGACTACGAGCCTTTTTGAGCTCCAGGAACATCTAACTACTGAAAGCGTACAGAAAGAATAAATCTGAAACAAAAGAAATGAAAGGAAATAAAGGAATGTAAATATAACGCAACAAAAGGCCTTAAATTATATTATAATAATAAAAAGATTTTTCTTAAAGTTCGACGTTATATAATAAAATATATTTAAAATATCGACAAAATTATAATTTGCTTCGAAAAAGCCAAAGCTATTATTAGTTTTCGATTAAAATTTTGCATATTCGAAATGAATATCGTCGGTTATATAATTAACAGCGCTGGCCGCCATTTTTAACGAAAAATTAAAAAGATTTGCGAATAAAAAAAGTGCGAAAATATTACCGAAGCCAAAGCTTTTATTAGCGTTGTGATTTATTATCGCAATTAAATTAAGAATTTTTTTTAAAAAGCTGCATTTATTTACGCCACGATAAAAAAAAAAATCGATTTCGTTTAAAAAAAAAAGCAAAGCAAAGCTATAAAAATTCTTAAAAACGATTTTTTATCGGCTTTATCGTTTATGCGGATCGATTATAATTTAAACGCAAAAGAAATTATTTTGATTGTCGACGCTAATATTTTCGGTTAAGAAGCTGTATTGCAACAAATCGATAAAAATAAAAAACGACATTTTTTACGATTCGAAAGCGGCTTATAATCTTCTGCGAAAGCACGCTACGATGCTACCAAACGAAAATGTCGGAGCGCTTTTAAAGTAATAAAAAAAATAAAAAGCGAATTATACGGCGTATATTTTATTTTGAAAACGGACGCAAAAGTCTTTATCGATCAACTGAATAAAAAAGCTAATAATTTATTAAAAGCATTCGTTATTAATTAAATAGCTTAGATGCGATTTATAGATTTCGAAATTAAATATATTAAAAAAACAATTAATACAGCGGTAAACGGCTTTTCCAAACGAAAACGCTTTTATCCGTCTGACTTCGCTAAATAAAGCGAACAAAATATTAACGAATAAATTACTAACGAAATCGGCTGTTTCGTTATTTGCGCCTTGGGTTTTACAAAGCCAAAACCATTCGCGTTGTTATTTCGGCTGGCACCGCGAATGAAAAACGTTAATTTTCGGGCCGAAAAAGCATTCGCGTCATTATTTCGGCTAACACCGCGAATGGATTTAACCGAAAACGATCGGAATAAACCGATTGGCGACGAAAATAAACTTTTAATCGACAACTACGAAACCGAAGATTTTTATTCTATCGCATATTACTTAATTATTTTATTTAAATTATTTAACGTATTAAACTATTAATTTAAATTATTTAAAAACCAGGCTTTCGATTATACTTTAGCCGACAGAAAGCTATATAAAATAAAAAACAATATATATTAAAAACGCTTAATAATAAATAATAAAACTAATAAGTTTTAAATTATAAAAAAAACCTACGAAAAAGTGTTTTATAAAAAAGCTGAAGCTATTTACCACCGAACCAAAAACGATTTCTAATAAAAAAAATGCTTCGAAAATTGCAAAGCTTTCGTCAAAAGTTGCATTTCTTGCCAAAAACGAAAGCTTGGCCGAAAAAAAAACTTATTATATCCGACGTAGTTTTCTAAAATTTAAAAAAAAATCAATTTCGACGTTACGCGCGTACCGACCATCGATCGCGGTTATATATGCTTCGTATTCGCTATTAACGATTTATTTAAATAGCCTAAAAAGCGACCTTTCCGAAACGCTATTTTCGAAGCTATAGCGATTTTTTTTTGAAAAAACGTTGTTTGTCGATACGGTTTGTTTAGCAAATTAAACGTCGATAATAAATTCGAAAACAAAAGCGTTGTTAAAACTTTTACAAAAAAATACGGGATTCAGCGTATTCAAATCTCAGCCTATAATTCGAAAAGCAACGGATCCGTAGAACGAAGCTATAGGAATATTTTTAACGGCCTTTTAAAAGCTATTCGAAAAAGCTATAAGCGTTGGTCGCGGAAATTTTCGGAAATGCTTTTTGCTATGCGCATATGTATATACGCCTCCATTGGAATAATCTCATTTTTTATTTAATACGGCAAAAACGCTCGATTATTTTTGAAAACAAAATGGCCTGTATAAAAGCTTTATAACGTGGTTAAAATAAAAACGAAAACAGACCTATTAATAATAAAATCTAAACAGCTAAATTACCGCGATATAAATATAAAAAAAATAATTTTAAAAAAAAAAAAGTATAAAAAGGCAGCTAAGAAAATTTAAAATAAAACCAAAGTTTTAAAAAAAACGCTAATTAAAAAAAAAAATTTGATTCTAATTTACGACGTTCAGCGCGCTATCGATAAATCGGCCGATACTAAGCTTAATTATAAATGGCTCGGATTCTACGAAATATGCGAGGCCGAATTAAATAAAAGCTATTATAAGCTTACGGAATTCGATAAAACGAAACTAAAAAAAACGTTCGCCGCCAACCGGTTAAAGCGATTTTACAAAAAAAACCAGCAAATTTACCCTTTGGATTTTAAATCAAAAAGCGATTCCGATTTCAGCGATTCCGACGACGATTCCGATCAAAGCGATTATATTTCTGAAAAAGAAAAACCTTCTGAAAAAATCTGAAAACAGCCGAACGATAATCCCGCTGCTAAAACCATAATTTAAATCGTGATTTTATTTATAACCGAAAAAGAAAAAAGTGTTTATAAAATTGTTTACTAATTGTTTTATTATTTTCGTTATTTATTGTTTTTCCTTTTTTATTATATACTATTTTATTGTTTTTGTTTTGCTTTGTTTGTATATAATCTAATTATCCTGTTTCATATATACTATTTATTTTTGCAAATCTTTTTTTATATTATTTAGGATATTTATTATATTTTTTTTTGTTTAACTATACTTTTGCTTATTAAAACAAAGGTTTTGTACATATTTTAAGCCGCATATTTAATATATTTATATTGCTCGCATACTTTACGAAAACTATTTTTTATGCATTTTATTATTTACTATTTTCTGTATTATTTACTTTTTTCGTTATTTTAAACGGATGCCTGCTTGAACAATTATAATTTATTAAAAAAATAACATGCGGATTTCCGTAACTTTTGGATACAAATATTTTACAATTTCCGTACTTTTTTCCAGCTACTTTTTAATAAATACAACACACTTTTCTAATTAATAAATCCATCGATATTATATCGTTTCTTAAGCAAAGCGTTGCTAAACTTAGCAAACTTATTTTTAATTTATCCTGGAACGGAACTATTATACGCAATCTTTTCGAATTTAAGCAAGCATATAATACCGCTATCCTAAATTAATAAGCAACTTTCGTAAAAATATTTATAAAGCAATTCGACATAATAATTGGAAACGTTAACGAATTTTTATTCGATTACGAAAGCTTCGTTAAAACTGAATTCGTTCGCAAAAGCTTTGATTACGATAAATTCCTGCTGAACTACGATAACGCTTCAAAAGCTTTCGCCGGAATAAAAAAAATTCGAAATAACAAAAAGAAGGTGATAAACCGGGTTTTGCGCTTTCTGTCAAATCAGCGAAAAAAAAATATCCAAGAATACGTTTTTAGTAAAATTACCGGTATTATTTTATTTCGGCATTTCGCTCGCCTTTTCGAAACCATTACTTTTACGAAAAAAGGAGTTTGGGTATTAAACGCTTATATTTTCAAAGCGCAAGTCCTGAAAGCTAACAATCCAAAAGCCCGCAGATTTACAGGCCTTTTTATAGCTGTTTGCAAACTGATCGACGACGTTATGCAATCGCTAGAAGAAGTTTTAGTCGGCTGCGAAACCCTAAATCTGATCTTTTTTCAAAGCAAAGAATTAAGCGTCGCCAAATACGGCATTTTTATACCGAACGAAAAAAACGACGCCATTCCGACGCTTTAAATTTACGACGACGAAAAAGACGAAAAAGCTAATATTATTTTCGTTTAGTTCGAAAAGATATACGTAATAGCAATTAATATTTCTAAGGCAGCTAAAATAATTCGACGACCTTTATTTCTAATTATCGAAAACGAATCCGAAAACGAAATTAAAAACGTAATAATAAACAACCGCTTATTCGAATATAAAAAACTTATTATATTTATAAATACAATTCCGGAAGAAATAAAAACAAAAGACGTAGAAAAACGCGCCGATATTTCCGAAACTTTTTTTATTCGAAAGAAAAAACCATTCGCGTCGCCAATAAAAAAGGCACCGCGAATAAAAACAGCCGGAAATCAACGCCGAGCTACAGGCTTTAAGCCAATTAATAAAAAACGCGACGATTTTACAAAATCAAATTTAAAAAATCTTAGCATTTCGAAAAAAAAAAATTTAAACGATTCTGAATTTGATTTTTCGAAATTAAATACGCAAATATTAAAAACGCTTATTGCGTTTAAAAACGTCGAACCGCTAATATTTCAGATTTTAATAAAAGCATTCAAGATTTCGACCATTGCGCGACTCGACCGAAAAAGCTTGGAAAAAAATATCGAAATTATCGCGAGAGAAATTATATAAAAAGCATAAAATTAGATTATTCTGTTAAAACTTTCGTTTTCGACGACGAAACGATTTAAAAGTTTTATTTCGATATTTTTATACAAAAATTAAATAAATCCGTCAGCTTTTTCTTTTTTGCTTCGAACGAAAACTAAACCAAGCTTTTTTCGAAAAATTGCAAATATAATACGCTAAAGTAAATAAAAAAGACTTTTGAAAACGGTGACCCGTTTTTATTCGAGCTTTTTTTCGTTGAAAAACTCCGATTTTTTAATTTCGTTTTTACGAATAACGTTAACGCTAAAAAAAACGGCAAATTCTGCCATTTTTATATACGCTGTTACGCGGCGTATTACGATTTAATTACAAAAGAAATTAACGTTATCGGCTTCGCTGATCGATTCGCTGCTATTAAAAATTCGGATTACGACGTGTTCGAAATTGATTTTAATAACCAGTTTATATTTCGACGAAAAACTGCAAAAATTACCTAAGCGCGTGCTAAAGTTTATTTAGGATACGCAAATTTTAAAGCAAATCTTAAAGTATTTAACGCGATTATAAAACTCGATTAAAACGTAAAAAAATGAAAGCAACGAATATTTTTAAAAGCCGACTTTTTTGGCTTTTCGACCGAAAATATACTTTAAAGTTTACCTGAATTAAACTGCGAATTCGTTAATTACGTAAGGTTTTACAACGGAAAAAACAAGCCACTGCTGCACTTCATAAAAAAAGAAATAGCTATATATAAGCACCATTTTCGATTGGTTAAAACCCAAAAAGCGCTTATAGCTTTTTTCGCTAATATATTTTACAGTTTTACTCAATAAGCTTTCAAAATGCATCCCGGCCTTTACTTCGCTGTTTTAATTATTCGGAATTTTGAAAATTATCGCCTCGTGGCATATCTTAACGTTCCGATCGCCCTAGATTTCGCTGGCCCCGATCGCATTACAATCACAAAATTCGATATCGCCGATTTTTAAAAAAAGAAAAGAATCGAAAACCTTATCGACGCCATTTTCGACTATTACGTTCTGTTTGCACTCGCATACAATTCGGAAATAATCGAAGCCTATTTGCAATTATATTACGACGCTAAACTAATTAAAATTATTTAGAAAAGCCCAGCTTTCTTGTATTTCAGCGCGTTTAAAGCAATGGCTTCGGTTATTTCATCGGACTACGAAACCGAAAGCTACGGAATAAAAAATGAAATAATTTTTATCAGCTTTTCGACTAAGCAAAAGATTTTTGTCAGATTTAGAATCTAAAAAACCGACGGCGCGATGCTAATTTGCTCGAATAATTATACGGCGCAAAAGTACAAAAACTATTTCGAAAACGACAATCCGATAAGCAATTTAATATTATTTGTATTACGGCGAAAGCAATCACAGCATTTTCGGTGGTTTCGACTGCAAACGACTATCTTCGAACCATTCCGTGGAATAGTTTTTTTTACAGGCCTCGAAGCCTTTTTAAAAGCATTCGTCGGTAAACAATCGTAATCCGATCCATTAGTTTTACACGAAGTAAAAGCGTTAATCGGTTTTAATTACGACGAACTAATCGATTATTTCTACGATTTTAATATAAGACTTTTCAGCGCTTTTTGCAAAGCGTAAAACTACGTTTAAAAACTGAAATTTATTATTTACGCAGAAAAGTCGTAGAAAATATCCGTGGCGGCGACACCTGATAATATTATCGACGAAAAAGCTATTAAAACGTTCGTAAATCTAAACGATACTTCGATTAACATTTTATCGAATCATTTTTTAAAAAAGCAAAGTAAACAAAATGATTTAAACGATAAGCGAAACGCTACCCTTCCGCAGGAGCCAATAGCAAAAAGGCCAAGAACGGGTTAAAAAACCAAAAAAGCGTAGGGCTAAAAAGTTCGGTTTTTTAATTAATTGGTTTTTAAATTATATAAAATAAACTAAATTACATTTATTAGAATTATGTTTTTTTTTGGTCGTAGTCAAAAACGATTACGTATATTATTTAAGATAGAATGTAAAACGGTGATATTTTGTATTAATAGGAGTTGGTAGTTTTAGCTATGATCGAGGCATAAACCCCTTCGAAACCCCCTGCTACTAACTATTTTTAACAGATATAAAAGCAAGGCACCCCTTTAGATAGTATTATAGGCACGCAGTTCAATTCATACTTTTACTTATTTTTCTTTTCCTTTCTTCAGTCTTTTCTAGGAATTCCCTAGACTATTTTACCCACCGATATATGGCCGTATCAGTCTGGTTTTCCTACCTACTTTTACAATAATAATCGAAAAGAATAAATTTATGCACGACGGTGCGGCGTTATATCGAGGATTAATCGTTAAAAAATTACTTCGAAATATAAATATTCGAGTTATAAAATAGCCGCTGTATTTTCCGGATTTAAATCTTATCGAAAATCTTTAAGCGTTAATAAAAGCGGAATTGTATCGATTGCATTTTAAATTCGAATACGCTTCCGATACAGCCGAAATTTTAAACGCATTAATTTAAAAGGCATAGGAAGCGTAGCATAATATTGATTTTAGAATTTTGTATCGATTAGCTATTACGATGGAAAATCGCGTGAACGCGGTTATTAAAGCCAAAAAATGGTATATTAAATACTAGAATTCAGCTGAATGAAAATTTTTAATAATTAAATTTTAATTATTAAAATCTGCCTTGGCTGTTTTACTACTGCCTTGGCTTCCTTGGCTTCCCAGGGGGGGGTGCAGAGACTTTTTGCACCCTACTGTACAGTTTACACATACGGTATATATACACAATATTTACACATGCAGTATACACATTCAGTTTATTCATACGATATACATTCACAATATTTACACACACGGTATACACACAATATTTAAATACTTACTCACTTCCCTACTTACCTACCTACATACACCCTGACGATACTCCACCGTCCGCTGAACAGTCGTCCTCACATACCATCTCTCCGCGATTGTCTTCATTCGCTCCTCTCCTTCGCTCCTCTCCATTCCCTCCATCTTGGAGAGCTGGCAACTCCCTCGCGGACCTGCGACATCTTCGCCTTCAACCGGTCACTTCCAACCACCCCGATCGTGTACAGTACAGACAGACCTCTATCGATACATGCTCACCTCAAGAATGAGATCGCCCGTCTGTTAGCCACCACAGCTTGTCGCTCGTCGCCCCTCGCCCTCGTCCTCGCCCTCGCCCCTCGCCCATCTTTCCTCATCGCGAATACGACATCGTGTGATGCTCAAGAACACCTCCATCCAGATGGGAAAGCGCAGTGTCGTGGAGCTCGCGCAGTACCTGCAAGCCGGCCAGAAGCTCCATGGCTTCAAGCTCGTCCGATCGAAACACGTCCCCGAACTCGAGCTGACGGCCCTGCACCTGCAGCACGTCAAGACGGGCGCAGACTATCTGCACATCGCGCGGGATGACCAGAACAATGTCTTCTCCATCGGCTTCAAGACGCGTCCTCCGGACGACACGGGAGTGCCGCACATTCTGGAGCATACCGCGCTGTGTGGCAGTGAGAAGTACCCAGCCGTCTCTCCCGCGGACGGGGCCATGCTGATCTTCTCAGGTTTCCCATTCGAGACCCCTTCTTCAAGATGCTTCCGCGAACGCTCTCGAATTTCATGAACGCCTTCACCGCGTCCGACCATACATTCTACCCCTTCTCCACCACGAACAAGCAGGACTTCAAGAACTTGCTGTCCGTGTACCTCGATGCGACATTGCACCCACTGCTGAAGCAGAGCGACTTCACCCAAGAAGGCTGGAGGATCGGGCCGGAGAACCCCAAGCCTGCCGAAGCGGGTGGTGCTGCGAAGCCGGAGGATGGCAAATTGGTCTTCAAGGGCGTCGTCTACAACGAGATGAAGGGACAAATGTCGGACGCCGGCTACCTGTTCTACATCAGGTTCCAGGACCACATCTTCCCGGACATACACAATTCCGGAGGCGACCCCCAGAAGATCACGGACTTGACGTACGAGCAGCTGAAGACGTTCCACGCGGATCATTATCACCCGAGCAACGCCAAGATCTTGACCTACGGCAATTTTCCCTTGGGGGAGCATTTGGTGCAAATCAACAGTCAACTAGAACCTTTCACCAGAATCCAAAAGGAGGCTGAGATCCCGAGACCGATCGAACTGAGGGGACAAGAGGTGACTGTTGCTGGACCCATTGATCCATTGGTAGACAGGGACATGCAATATAAGACGTCGACCTCTTGGCTGATGGGGGATACTCGAAACGTGTTGGAAACCTTTTCCTTGGGTATCGTGTCTGCTCTGCTAATGGATGGGTACGGGTCGCCCTTATACCGCAATTTGATCGAGGCCGGGCTTGGCACGGATTGGAGTCCCAACAGTGGATTCGATACCTCTGGAGTGACGGGTATCTTCTCTATTGGTCTGACGGGTGTCAAAGAAGCAGATGTTCCCAAAGTCAAGGAAGCCATTCGCCAGACATTCGTGGACGCCCACCGAACCGGCTTTGAGAAATCAAAAATCGATGGATATCTCCATCAACTGGAAATCAGTCTGAAGCACAAGACCGCGAAGTTCGGTATGGGATTGTTGCAGAAGATCAAGCCTCAATGGTTCCAGGGAGTGGACCCGTTCATGTCGCTGGCCTGGAACGACACGATTTCGTCCTTCAAGGCCAATCTTGAAGAAGGCCGCTACCTGGAAGGACTGGTGGAAAAATATCTCCTCAACGACAACACCTTGACATTTACCATGACACCTTCGGCGACTTATGGCGAGGAGTTAGCCCAGGAGGAAGCGGCTCGTCTCGCGCGTAAAATCGCCGAAGTCGCGGAAAAGGCGGGAGGTGAGCCGGAAGCTCGCGCTCAACTGGAGAAGCAAGAACTGGAACTGCTCGCCGAGCAGGGCAAAACAAAGACCGAGGATGTGAGTTGCTTGCCCACCGTGTACGTCAAAGATATCCCACGACGAAAGAAGGAAACACGAGCCGAGATATCCACGCTCTCGGGTGTCAGGTTCCAATTACTAAAAGCGCCTACGAATGGCCTCACGTATTTCCGGGCTGTCAATACCTTCAGCAATCTATCCGAGGATCTGAGAGCTTTCATTCCCTTATTCACGGAGTCCATCATGCGGCTGGGCACGAAAGATATGTCCATGGAGCAACTAGAGGACGCGATGAAGCTGAACACGGGCGGAGTGTCTGCTGCCTACACTTCTTCCCCGTCTCCCGTGGACTTCAAGTCTTCAACTGAGGGTATGGTCTTTGCTGGTACTGCGCTGGATCGGAATGTGCCTGAGATGTTTCGCCTACTACGAAAGCTCGTACTCGAGACAGATTTTGATAGCGCCGAGGCACAAAGTCGCGTTCGTCAGCTCTTGCAAGGTTCCGCTGATGGTGCGGTGAACAACATCGCGACGTCGGGGCACGCCTATGCCAGAGGCTATGCGGAAGCTGGACTGACTAACACTCTCCGTACGCGGGAGCAAGTCAGTGGGCTCTCGCAAGTGAAGCTCGTCACTTCGCTGGCGTCTCGACCCGAGGCGGAGGGTCTGGCTGATGTCATCGAGAAGTTGAAGACCATCCAACGATTGTCGTTGCTGAAATCGAGCAACCTTCGTGCTGCGCTGACGTGCGGGTCAGAGAGTGTCAAATCGAGCCAGAGCGCACTGAAAGAGTTTCTGCACACGCTCCCCCCAGGAGAGCCAGAACAAGCGACGGAAATTCCTGCCCCAGCGTTGTCCCGAAACACCAAGACCTTCTTCCCACTGCCGTACCAGGTCTACTATGGCGCACTTGCACTCCCGACCGTATCCTACGTAGATGCCGCGGGGGCTCCGCTCCAAATCCTTTCGCAGCTGCTCACCCACAAGCACTTGCACCACGAGATCCGCGAAAAAGGTGGCGCTTACGGTGGTGGCGCGTACTCTCGTGGCCTGGATGGGGTCTTCGGCTTCTACTCATACCGAGACCCCAATCCCCTGAACACCATGTCTATTGTGCGCGACGCTGGACGATGGGCCGTGGAGAAGCGATGGACAGCTCGCGACCTCGAGGAAGCCAAGCTCTCTGTCTTTCAAAGTGTCGATGCGCCGGAGTCTGTCAGCTCCGTGGGCATGACCCGCTTCATATCGGGGGTGACGGATAAAATGCTACAAGAACGACGCGAGAGGCTCTTGGACGTCACCAGGGATCAAGTGCAAGAAGTCGCCCAGAAATACATCGTCGATGCCCTCGAACGGGGCGACGGCCGGACCGTTTTCCTTGGTGAGAAGCAAGCGTGGGTTGACGACGGCACCTGGGAGACCCGAGACATGAACGTCGCCGCCTCCACGCCAGCACCTGAAGTTCTCGACGAGGAGGACGTCAAAGAAGCCGGGATGGGCTCGTGAGAAGGCCCTCTTGTACGTGTAAAGATGTACTGTATGATATTGTATTCCACTCGCCCTGCTGGGGTACGCGGAAGCGCGGTCAGACCTGCTCGAGTGAGCCATTTTTTATTTTCGCGTGAGGCTTTTTTCATTTCTTCTTTCGTGGCGTGCCAGCGTTGTTGCGATGCGTGGTGGCCAGGGGACCGACATGCGCATCGTCGTCGTCGCCTTCGCATTCGGCCGTCGTCTCAGCGGTACCCCGGATCTCCAGTTTGGCGCCCGAAAGCCAAGTGCCGTTGACAGATCTCAGGCTAATTCTTGTCGAGGCACGGCTGCTCGCACGCCACCCTGGAGAACCCTGGAGGACGTGCGCCGCGCGAGAAGCTGGTGGTTTCGAGGGCGAGGGCGAGGGCGAGGGCGAGATGTTCTTACGTTGTCTTGCTTTCGTGGCAGGTCGGTCACGCACAGAACAGGTGCTTGTAGTCGAGGCTACTTCCCACCGCGACTCGGTCGCTATCGCCGCCGGCCTCACCACTCCACGAGAAGCGAATGGACACAGCGCACCTCTCCGACCTTTCCTCGGCCTGTACCGCCTCGACTCTCTCTCTTCCCCTGCAGCAGTGCGCCGCCTCTCCAACGACTCGGGTCCAGCTCGCCGGTGTCAAACCGCCGGTGTCACCCAGAACCGCAAATCCTTCTCCTGCCCCCACTCCCGCCGGTCTACTACAACGACCCGCAGCGCGCTACGAACAGATTCCAACGTCTCCAGACTTTCTCCATAGCTGGTAGATCACAAGTCACGTCCCTCTCCAGGGGCTAGCGCAAGAGTTAACGCCGCGGGTGCTACCTCCTCTCGTAACCCGATCCCTCGGGGCCGTGTGTTTCTGTGAGGAGGAGGCCGCGCACGCAACCTCCGTCTTCTTTCAGAGCTGTCGTCCGGGAGGTGTGGGACGGCGGACTAAAGACGCGAGGACATTTGTTGGTGTGGCGTGTGAAGGGCTCAGGAGGAGGTGGAGAGAGGGACATGGATAGATGTTACGGTCTGTACGTCCGTTGTTGCTGGGCTCTTGCGGTTCCAAGCTGAGGGTTTTCGGTGGATGGGTTTGATGTACATCTATTGACAAAGATGTGATTCCCCATATGGACACCAGCCTCGTCCAGTCCAGCACAGTCCAGCACAGTCCAGTACAGTGCAGTGCCGTACAGTGCCGTACAGTCTAGTACAGTCTAGTACAGTCTAGTACAGTCCAGTCCCATACTCCACAGTACATGGTGCATGAACTATGTACGGGTGAGATTCAGGTACTGTACGAAGTATCATCGGACATGTGGATCTCTGCGTGAATATTGCTACTACAGTACGGTATTGTATATACATACATACAGATATACAGACAGACAGGCAGACACAGTACATACACATATTTACACATATATACACATACATACACATATATACATACCTATATACATACAATACAAACAGACAGACAGACAGACAGACAGACACACATACAGACAGACACATATACATACACATATACTTACAGTTCCACTGACGCTAAAGTATGCGCGCCACCCCTGGCTCTCCATGTCGTTCAATCTCTTATGTCATTAAATCTCTCACCGACGATGTGTCGGTGTCGATGCATTCGTGCATTTAGCTTTTCCTGTCGCGCTCTGCAAACCTTACAATCGCTGCGGTATTTTTTGTTTACATTGCTCGGCCCCGTGTTGGCGATCGCGGCTACGTAGCGCGCCCCACTCAAAAAATCTCGGCTTAAGTTGGTTTCTCTTTTCCCCAGACACTCAACCTCCAACCTCTCCACAACACCACCACCACAACAACATCACCACCACCACCACCACAACCACAACCTCACGCCTCCTCGACCTCGATCGAAATATCGGCCCTCTTTTGGTCTCCCACTCGACCGAATCTCCCCCTCTTCACACGCGCTGTCCTGGGATTGTCGATTACTCGATTGCCGGCATCAACCCCCTCCCCCCCCCCCCCCCCCCCACCCCCCTGGAATCGGTACGTGCTATGCTCTCTTCGATCCCCTCTCGCCCCTCTGCAAGAAGCGGTGGTGTTGCAACGGCCCTGCAACATACGAGTGTCGTGGCCACTCTGTCTCTCCCTGGCAGCAGCGGCGTGCCTCCCCTCCTCTCTCTATAAAGCAGCCTTGGAGCCATGTGCGAGACCGCCTAGCTAACCGCCATATCTCTCAGACTCGTCGATCCTGCCAGCATCTCTCCTCTCCTCCTCCTCCTCCTCTCCTCCTCCTCTTCCTCCTCCCAGACTGCCTTTGGTCATCTCAAAGGCGCCCTCGATACCACGGCTTCCGCAGCCGCAACTCTAGTCTCTGATCAAGATTACTCGCTACGAGCCAACCGACACACCATCAACCTCCTCCCTCCTCCTCCTGCTGCTGCAGTCCGCTTCTTCTCGCCAGCTTGAGCGCATTTTGTTCGATTCGTCGTACACCCCTAGCCCGTCCTCGCCTTCTCAGCTGCCGCATAGGTCGCCTTTAGAGGTTCTTCCTCTCGCCGAGGAAGAGTCAAGCCACGCGCGTCAGATTGGTGCCGCATCCGATCGATACAGACCTCCCTAAAACCCCTCACCACACCTGGTAGGCGAGCCCTCGCGGCCCAGAGGCTTACGGATCCACGAGCGTGGCTAACGCGTTGGCAGTTGCATTTCACCACCCGCCCCTCGATCCTTCTCGAGGATATGTCACCTTCCGCACTCGCCGCCTCTGACAAAAACAACCCAAGTCTCACGGATCTCCATTCGTACCACGAGAATGTCAAGGGCCTTTACCTGGAGCCAAACAGCCATGGCCTGAACCACCACCCAAAGAAGCTCATCGGGGATGCTCTGAAGGAGCGCGTCGAGAGAGTCGATCACGATGCCTGCGACCCGGGCGAGGAAGATGCCTTCTTCGTAGCCGACCTCGGTGAGGTCTACCGACAGCACATGCGCTGGAAGTTGAATCTGCCTCGCGTCAAGCCGTTCTATGGTAGGCCGTTCCACTCCTCGCCTCGCACACCCGTGACGCATACTGACAGCTTCACAGCGGTCAAGTGTAACCCTGACCCTCGTGTCATTGAGCTTCTAGCAGCTCTCGGCACGGGATTTGACTGTGCTTCCAAGGCGGAGATCGAGCAAGTCATCAAGGCTGATGTCGATCCGAGCCGCATCATCTACGCTCAACCGTGCAAGACGAACTCGTATGTTCGCTACGCCGCCAGTCAAAACGTCAAGCAGATGACCTTTGACAATGCTGATGAGCTGTACAAAGTCCAGAAGCTCTACCCTGGAGCTGACCTCTTTCTCCGTATCTCGACCGATGACTCGTCCAGCTTGTGCCGATTGAGCCTCAAGTTTGGAGCCGCCATGGACACCACCGACGGTCTCCTCGCGCTTGCCAAAGAGCTTGGTCTCAACGTGGTCGGAGTGAGCTTCCACGTGGGTTCCGGTGCCTCCGACCCTCTCGCCTACCGGAGAGCCGTCCAAGACGCCCGCCTCGTCTTCGACCAAGCCTCCGCACACGGCTTTTCCCTCCACACCCTCGACATCGGGGGCGGCTTCGTGAGCGAGAGCTTCGAAGCCATGGCCTCCGTCCTGCGCAACGCCCTCGATGAGTACATGCCAAGCCACATCTCCGTCATTGGCGAGCCAGGCCGCTACTACGTCTCCTCCGCGTTCACGCTCGCCTGCCACATCATCGCGCGCCGCACCATCGTGATGCCCGACAGCGGCAAGAAGAGCTACATGCTCTACCTCAACGATGGTCTCTACGGCAACTTCTCCTCGATCATGTTCGATCACCAGAAGCCGCAGGCGCGGGTCCTGCGTACGGGCGAACGCACCTTTTTCAACAACGTTGCTGCTCAGGAGTCCGCTGATGGGACCGAGTATTCCATCTGGGGACCCACGTGCGATGGTATCGATCGAATCTCGGAGAGTATCCGCTTTGACCACACGCTTGACGTCGGGGACTGGTTGTACTTTGAGGAGATGGGTGCGTACACCAAGTGCTCCGCCACCCGATTCAACGGCTTCAGCGATGCGCACGAGGTTGTGTACGTTGCAAGCGAGCCAGGTGCGAGAGCCTTGTTGGGAATGAAGTAGACGTGACGTTCCGAGGAAGATGGGGACTTGGATGAGAGATTCTCGCTGCGCTGCTTTTTGACATTATGTTCTTCGGGGGGATGATGCAAGATAGATTTACGTTGGGGATCATGCTGTCGGGATGGAGATACTTGGCTGGTTTAGATAGTTCAGAGACCTGTCCTTTGGTCAATCACGCTCGTTTTCTGTCTACAACCTTGCCTTTTTGGTCCTGTCTTTTTCCCTTGACACGCGGTAAGAGTGAAGCTGGGGAGACGTCTTTGATCTGATTTGCATTCTGCCTTTTGTCTTTTTTGCTTTGTGTATTCATACTCGTTTTCTGTTTGCAATTATGCTTTTTTGATTTTTTTTTTTTTTTTTTTTTTTTGATATACGATAAAAGTAAAGCTAAAGAAATGTCGTTTCTGATCTGATTTTTATTCTGTCTTTTGTCTTTTTTGCTTTGTATATTCACGCTTGTTTTCTGTTTGCAATTAATTTTGCTTTTTTAATCCTGTCTTTTTCTTTTGATACACGGTGAAAGTGAAGCTGAAAAGACGTTTCTGATCTGATTTTTATTATGTTTTTTTTTTTTTTTTTTGCTTTGTGTATTTACGCTCGTTTTCTGTTTGCAACCTTGCTTCTTTTGGTTTTTTTTTTTTTTTTTTTTTTTTTTTTTTTTTTTTAATACGCGGTAAAAATAAAGCTGGGGAAACGTCGTTTCTGATCTGATTTTTATTCTGCTTTTTGTTTTATTCTGCCTTTTGTTTTTTTTTTTGCTTTGTGTATTTACGCCCGTTTTCTGTTTGCAACTTTGCTTTTTCGGTCCTGTCTTTTCCTTTAATACGCGGTAAAAGTAAAGCTGAAAAAACGTCGTTTCTGATTTGACTTTTATTCTGCCTTTTGTTTCTTTTGCTTTATATATTTACGCTCGTTTTCTGTTTGCAACCAATCTTGCTTTTTTGATCCTGTCTTTTTCTTTTAATACGCGGTGAAAGTAAAGCTGAGAAGACGTTTCTGATCTGACTTTTATTCTGCCTCTTGTCTCTCTTGCTTTGTATGGGTGTGGGTGTGTGTGGTTGTGTGTGTGGGTGGGTGAAGGAACTGCCTGTGCCGTGGAAGTATTGGTAGTATTGGTTGTATTAGTTGTATTGGCTGTATTGGTTTGAAATCGGGAGTTGTGAAAAGGAAAAGGAGAAAGGGATAGTATTGGTTGTGTTAGTAGTATTAGTTGTGTTGATAGTATTGGTTGTTTTAGTTGTATTAATAGTATTGGTTGTATTTGTATTGGTTGTGTTGGTTTGTTTTGATAGTATTGATAGTATTGGTTGTATTGGTAGTATTGGTAGTATTAGTAGTATTGGTCGTATTGGTCGTATTGGTTGTATTAGTTGTATTGGTTGTATTGGTTGTGTTGGTTGTATTAATTGTATTGGTTGTATTGGTAGTATTGGTTGTGTTGGTTGTATTAATTGTATTGGTTGTATTAGTAGTATTGGTTGTGTTTGTATTGGTTGTGTTGGTTGTGTTGGTTGTGTTGATTGTGTTGATTGTGTTGGTTGTGTTGGTTGTGTTGGTTGTATTGGTTGTTTTGGTTGTTTTGGTAGTATTGGTAGTATTGGTAGTATTGGTTGTATTTGTATTAGTTGTATTGGTTGTATTTGTATTAGTTGTATTGGTAGTATTGGTTGTATTTGTATTGGTTGTGTTGGTTGTATTGGTTGTATTGATTGTATTGGTTGTATTGATTGTATTAATTGTCTTGGTTGTGTTGGTTGTTTTGATAGTATTAATAGTATTGGTTTGTATTGGTAGTATTGGTAGTATTGGTAGTATTGGTCGTATTGGTCGTATTGGTTGTATTAGTTGTATTGGTTGTATTGGTTGTATTGGTTGTATTAATTGTATTGGTTGTATTGGTAGTATTGGTTGTGTTTGTATTGGTTGTGTTGTTGGTTGTGTTGGTTGTGTTGGTTGTATTGGTTGTTTTGGTTGTTTTTGGTAGTATTGGTAGTATTGGTAGTAGTTGGTAGTATTGGTAGTATTGGTTGTATTGGTTGTTTTGGTTGTTTTGGTTGTTTTGGTCGTATTGGTCGTATTGGTTGTTTTTGGTTGTTTTGGTAGTATTGGTTGTTTTGGTTGTATTGGTAGTATTGGTTGTATTGGTAGTATTGGTTGTATTGGTTGTATTGGTTTAAGGTCGGGAGTTGGGGGGGTGAGGAAAAGGAGGAGGGGGAGGGGTGAGGGGGATGGGGGGAGGGGGGGGTGGGGGGGTGTATATATGTGTGTATGTGTGTGTATGTGTGTATGGTGGTGTATATAACGGTGGTGTTTGTGTATGTGTTTGTGTATGTACGATATGATGTGTGTATGGTATGGTATATATATACATATAATGGTGGTGGTGGCGTATGGTGGTGGTGGTCTATGATGGTATGGTGTATGTATAGTATGGTATGTGTGTGTATGATATGATATGGTGTGTCATTTGATGTGGTGTATAATGGTATAGTGTATAATATAGTATGTATAATTTAACATGATGTACATATAATGGTAGTGTATGTATGATATGGTGTAGATATAGTATAGTATGTGTGTACAATAGTGTATAATGATGGTAGTGTATAACGGTGGTGTAGTGTATAAGATAGTGTATAGTAGTAGTAGTAGTAGTAGTAGTAGTAGTAGTAGTAGTAGTAGTAGTAGTAGTAGTAGTAGTAGTAGTAGTAGTAGTAGTAGTAGTATTAGTAGTAGTATTAGTAGTAGTATTTAACTATGATGACGACACGACTATCAACCACAAGTCATTAACGTCATTATTCATAATCAGAAGGCTCGCACCTTCCATAGCATTAGAACATCCATACTTTATAAACAGCCCTTACGGCACAAAGAATGAACCATTTTTTATTTCACTTCTTTCCGTTACAACCCCGAAAGCAATTCGTATTAGTGCAGCCATTGCTGCTATCCACCACGTTTTTCGCCGCCTTTTGCGAAAGTCCGTCAGTAAAAAATATAAGCGTAAAGCTCTGAAAATAAACCCAAGGATTATGCATACGGCACCGACCATAAGTATGGCCTGTCAATCGCGTGTAAACGCAGCGTGGTATGAATAATAGGCCTAATAAAAAGAAAAAGAAAAAGAAAGGAAACAAGTTTTATAAGCCCAAGTCCAGAAACTAAAAGGCTTATAAAAGTTTCAAAGATTACAAGGTTTATACGTATTGGAAAGAGTAAAAACCACGATTAAGGAAAAGCTTTTTTAATACGCATATCTCGGGTTTTTGATCCCGCGGTATCGCAGTTCTTTTATAATTTTTAAAATCATTTTCAGAACTTCGAGTTGACGACGCCGAGTTGTTTCTCGAACGTCTGTTTTTGTACGCATTTGCGTATGTTTCACGGCATCCTTTCCTCCGTCAAATATGCTGTATAATAATGGTAGTATTTGATAGTGCTGTGTAACGGTGGTGATGGTGGTGGTGGTATATATAAGTATGTATAATATGTATATGTGTATATGTGTGTAAAAATATGTATATATATAATATACGTATATGTATATGATGTACGTATATATACACGTTTATATATATATATAAACGGACGTGCGTTTTTGAACAATGCTTTGTCATGCTTTGTTATGCTTTGCAATGCTTTGCAATGCTATGCTATGCAGTGCTATGCAATGCTATGCAATGCTATGCAGTGCTATGCAGTGCTGTGCTGTGCTGTTCTATGCAATGCTTTGCAATGCTTTTACAATGCTTTACAATGCTTTGCTATGCTTTACAATGCTTTGCTATGCTTTACAACAATGCTTTGCTATAACATGGTGTATTTTCTGCTATGCATGCTATGCTATGCAATGCAATGTAATGCTATGCAATGCTGCGCTGTGCTGTGCTGTGCTGTGCTCTGCTATAATATGGTATATATTCTGCTGTGCTTTGTTATGCTAGGCTGTGCTGTGCTGTGCAATGCAGTATATATTACATAATATAAGAATATAAAATATAAGGTTGTGAGAATGTGAGGATATAAGAATATAAGGATGTAAGGATATAAGGATGTGAAAATATAAGGATGTGAGGAAATGAAAACGTAAGAATATTAGGATGTGAGGATGTAAGGATATAAGAATATAAGAATGTAAAAATTTAAGGATGTAAAAATATGAAGATATGAAAATGTAAGAATGGAAGAATGTAGGGATATCAGGATTTAAAAATATAAGAATATAAAAATGTAAGAATTTGAAAAAATGTGAAAATGTAAGAATATAAGAATATGAGAATGTAAGGATGTGAGGGTGTTGTAAGGATATGAGGGTATGGAAATATAAGGATGTGAAAATGTGAGGATGTAAAAAATATAAGTATATAAGGATGTGAGGATGTGAAAATGTAAAAATAAAAGAATATAAGGATGTAGGATGTAAAGATATAAGAATGTGAGAATGTAAAAATATAAAAATGTGAGAATGTGAAAATTGAAAATGTGAAAATTGAAAATGTGAAAATTGAAAATGTGAAAATTGAAAATGTGAAAATTGAAAATGTGAAAATTGAAAATGTGAAAATTGAAAATGTGAAAATTGAAAATGTGAAAATTGAAAATGTGAAAATTGAAAATGTGAAAATGTAAGGATATGAGAATGTAAAGTTATGAGAATGTAAAGATATGAGAATGTCAAAGTATAAGGATATAGGGATATAAGGATGTGAGGATATGAGGATATAAGGATATAAGTATGTAGGGATATAAGTATGAAAGGATATAAGCATATAAGGATACAGTTATTTTATTTCTTAAACTCGGGAGGGGAAAGAGGGGGTCTTTTTCTTTCGTTAGTCGTTGTTTATATGGACTGGTTTTGATTGGATTGTATTGGATTGTATTGATTATATAATTTTATTGTATTGTATTATATTGTATTATATAATATTGTATTGTATTGTATTGTATTGTATTGTATTGTATTGTGTTGTATTGTATTGTATTGTATTGTATTGTATTGTATTGTATTGTATTGTATTGTATTGTATTCCTAGGCCGATTTATAGATAGTAAGTAGACAGTTGTTCCTTTTGAAAAGTTGCTATGGACGTGAAAGGAAAAAGAAAGGAAAGAAAAGGGATGGAAACGAATGGGAACATTGGTGGATAAATCAGTAGGGGGGAAATGAATTTTGGGTAGGTATGTAGGTAAGCTTGGTAGGCATGTAAGCTTGGTAGATGGGAAGGAAGAAAACGAAAAGAAGGAATGGATAAGAGGGATAGGAAACGGAGGAGTGAGAGGGATAATCAAGTGCATATTTACCTGCTGTGACTTTCTGTTTACTTATCGCAAGCGAAACTTAAAGGACGGGTGGGGGATGTGGAGAAAGGGGGGGGAATGGAGGAGAGAGGATAGGAATAGCAAAAATGCAAGTAGGTAGGTAGGTAGGTAAGTGGGTAAGTGAGCAAGTGAGCCAGTGAGCCAGTGAGTAAGTGAGTAAGTGAGCAAGTGAGCAAGTGAGCAAGTGAGCAAGTGAGTAAATGTATCTCGTGGCACTTTTCTCCTGTTTTCAAAAGCACTTCCATCAGATCTTTCAAACCGTTTCTGATTTGCAAAAAACAATTGCATGCTCTTTTGACCATTCTGTATAGAAATCATGCAACCCAGTTGATACGTATAAGCTCATACCTTACCCGCTGCTAGTCTCGAAGATCGCTTTCGGTGCAATAGTACAGTCTATTATGATTGCTTTGATAATACGTATGCTGAAAACCGGTTTTGGTATTATTATTTAAGCGCTACACGGTTTTGGTAAAGATTATATAAGTGCTACAACAAAAATAGCAGGTATAGCGAAAAGTGAAGCTTTTGGACGCGTTTCTTAAGGAATATGAGAGAAAATAAAAAAGCTCTGTCTGAATGTAACTGAAGAGCAAATAATATCAAAGCCAATCCAAGGTCCAGACTTAAAGCTATGTATTTAACGCTTGTAGTCCATTATATAAAGTAGGTAGATAAATAAACGACACTGAAATAGCTAGCCTGAAATTAAACAAAAACCAGCATATATAACCAGTAAATCACACGAACTCTCACAAATCTCAAACCGATATTTAGCACGCTTTCTGACAGGATACTACTACCATGATAAGAATGATTAAAATCACAATCCTCATTTGGCTTCTCGTCTACAAGGGCCCGGTGACACCACCACCCAACCTCACGCCTCCCGCACAGCATCGGAAACGTGCCCAGTGAGGATTTCCACACCAACCAACCAATCCTTCGACAAAGCAGTGCCACAAACAAAAAAAAAAAAAAAAAAAACGCGCGACCCAAGTCCGCTCGCTACGTGAGCCCCTCCCTCACAAGGCAGATGCTCTTCCACCAGTTCCCAACGCGGCCCTCACTGCCCGAGGGAGCACAGTGCGCCGTTCTCGACGAGACGAGCCGTTGAAGCTCACAAGTGGCATGGCCCACAGGCCGGCCGGACGTGCGTGCGTGCGTGCTCTTGAGGAGAGGAGAGGAGAGGAGAGGAGAGGAGAGGAGAGGAGAGGAGAGGAGAGGAGAGGAGAGGAGAGGAGAGAAGAGAAGAGGAGAGAAGAGAAGAGAAGAGACTCGACTTTCACACGAAAGAAATAAAGAAAACCAACAGAACGACAAAAAGGTAGCGGGAGACGAACAAGGTAGATTTCGATACGTGCCGTGCCGTGAGAGACAGGGACCTGTTTCCCGGGACGGCACCATAGGGCCTGAACGAGTGTATGTCGAAAGAAGGGGGGGGGGGGGGGGGGGGGGGGAGGGAAAGGGGAAGAATAGCAGCTGGTGTTTGGAACTTCGAATAGATGCTGAGAAGGGTTTGCGTGATGTGAGTGAGATACAGAAAGAGGTGCTAGGTAGGTACGTGGGTGAGGCAGAATTACAACCGCGAGGACGTTTCGGAAATATGTTAACTATGGCATTGTCGGTCGTAGATTTGTTTGCGTTGATTTTCTACTTAACGTCTGTTTGTGAATATCACAAAGTTTTATAAGAGCATGGTGTTAATTGGTATAGTGATTTTTAATTGGGTCCAAATTCGAAGTTTTTAAATGCGAGGTTTTTTTTCTGTTTTACTCTTTTCTTTCCTGCGAGAAAAAGAGAGAAAGAAAGAAAGGTGATAAAAACAATAAAATGGGCCCAACCACCTCAAGCCTCCCATAGGGCACGAGAGAAAGAAAGAAAAAGAGAGCAAGAAAGAAAGAGCAACATCCCTGCAAGCAAGCCAAAATGCAAACCCACAACCAGCGAGCACCTCGAACAAGAACCGAAGAAGTCCAACGCAGCAAGTAAATAGTGAATCACACCGAAACATCCGCAAAGACAGTTAAGAGCCGCTTATAGATCTCCAAACTGGCTTCGAACATTACCGAGATGGAGAAGACGACGGGTCTATCAGAAGCAGGCCTGGAAGTCTTATAGAGCGTTGATGGCTGTGGGCGAGGATGAAGACGTGGATGGAATTCATGTTGATGAGGTCGTAGCTCACATCACCCGTGATCTGGCTAACTTTAGCGATTTCCTCGTTGTCAGACTGCTCAGGAACGCGCAATTTTCTCTTCACTAAGCCACGGCTTCTGCGCCAGACAGCCAGCTCTTGATTCGAGCTGGTCTCGTTCACCACGTCCATTTGCCCCGTCCGCAATCCTCCAGCTCTTCACTCCACAGGGAGAAAGATTGACGCTTCTCCAGCCGTAGATACATCCGGATCTGGCTCTCGACCCGTCATCGCCGTCAAATATGGCCAGAATCTGTCCCTATCCCTCTTTTCCTCGGCTCGGCCTGTCCCCCTCGAGAATCATGCATTCCCCAAAATCCGAGGCTCACGTCAAGACTTGCCCTTCGCCTTTCCCGAATCCACGCCCGTCAACTCTTTCAGCCTTCTTTCCAAGCCCTCAACCTCGGCTAAGATCACCCATCCATCAGCCCCCCGGCCCCGGTCAAGCCAAGCCATCTTTCCCCCTCCCCACACCTCCCAAGAACCGCGCAGGCAGACGAGCAAAGAAAGGCGAGAACTCACCGCTCTTCTCCCTCTTGATTTCGGCCTTCTCGAGGTACACCCAGCCCCAGTAGGCCAGCTGGTACGTGAAGGTGGCCATGAGCAGGACCCTGGCGAGGGGCGGCCCGAAGGTCTTGTAGAAGCCGATCTGTGTTTTATGTCAGTCTTCTGTGCTTGGTCGAAGATAGATGTATCACGAGGAGGGAACAGGTGGGAGAGGAAGTACATGGGGCGAAACGGTTTTGGCTTCTGTGGAGGTCAATCGCGTCTGTCTCGCTGCTCTTCTTGAAGCATAAGCGACAAAGCTCCTGGGCAAGAGGCGTGCAGGCGTCATGGTGGCGGCGGTGGCGGCGGTGACTGGCTGTCTGTGTCTTCGAGAGCGGAAGAGGAGAGAGGGACGATAAACCCAAGATGGAGAGAAAGAAAAGCTGCGTTTGCAGGTTAAGGTTGAAGTTGAAGTTGAGGTTGAAGTTGGGTTGGAGCTGGAGATGGAGGAGCGGGAGCTGGAGCTGGAGCTTCGAGGTTTAAACACGTGCACGGCACAAAGTAAATCCGAGCCCTGTCGGATTTTCTAAGTTCCCCGGCCGGCCCCACCGCTCCGTTCCGGACAGATCGATGAAATTATTCCAACAACCGACAGTCCCAGTCCAGCGCGCTGACTCCGTACCGACTCGACGGAGTCTTCCATCAGTCGCATCTCAATCCATTGTCGCAAATCGCCTTTCCCCGTTGCCATACCTCCCAAGAACCGAACTCTCCGAAGAAGCCCTAAAGAATCATATTAGAAGACAACCAAAAAACACCAAGAAAAACAAGCATAATGGTTTGTCCTCTCCTCCTCTCTCTCTCCCTCTCCCTCCCTCCCCCCCCCCCCTCTCTCTCTCAAGAAGAGAGCCACGCTCTCTCTCTCTCTCTCTCTCTCTCTCTCTCCCCCTCCCTCCAACCCACCAAACGAGCACAAACCAAAGCCCAACCAAAGCCCACGCAAAGCCCAAGCAAAGCAAAACCAAACAAAGCGCCCCAGAACTGACACGCGCACGCACAACCCACAGGCGCAAACCCCGCAGCGCAAGCGCAACGAGCAGTTCACGAAGCAGCAGGACGCGCGACGCGGCAAGCCCGCGCCCGAGGCCGGCAGCGGCGGCGGCAAGAAGCAGGCCTTCCGGAGCCCCGTGAGCCCGATGCTGCTCGGTACGTCTCCCTTGCTGTTTTCTGTCTCTGGCTCTGTTTAAGGGGGGGGAGGGGGGGGCTTCTTGAGAAGAGAGAGAGAAGGCAAAGCGCAGAAGACAAGGCGAATCGCAGGAGATGGAAGCCGGCCGAGAGGGAATGCTCGCTAACCGTGCTGTCGCTGTGCAGGCTTGCTCGCCTTTGTCATTTTCGGCGGCTTGTTCTTCGAGTTGATCAGCCGGCTCTTCATGCGCTGAGGAGGAGGCGAGGGAAGGGAAAGGAGAGGAGAGGAGAGGTGCTGGGGTAGCGGTACGGCTTGGGGCGGGGGGGGGGGGGGGGGGGGGGGGGGGGTGGAGATACATGCGAGAGAGGCAGTGATCGAGGGAGATGGCCGCATGGGATCTGGTGTGCTGAGTGGAGGAGGACCGCGAGATGGGGTGGCGTGGGACGGACATGATTGTCTCGATTGATTGATTGATTGTTCGATCGAGTGACTCGGCGGGAGGGGAGGAAGGGTGTGTATCGCAAAAGTCGCCTTCTTACCTACCTTCTTACCCGGCACATAGGAAATGGAATGTTGGAGTTTTCTTGGTGGGCTCTTGAATCCATTCTTCTCTTCCTTTTTCTCCCCTTTTCCCCTCTGTCGCACAGCAAAATGTCAATTCACACCGCTGTGTTTGGTGCGCTGTCCCATATCACAACCCCCCTTATTGCTGTGACACCCTCCTTTTCCCCTCCTGATGCCCCATTCTGCGGCATCTTGGGTTGGGCGAACAAATACGGCATCTTGCACATCAGCGAGACATCAAATCAACAGCATGTCCACACGAATCGAAAGGGAGAATCAGAGCGACCGACACTCGGCACATTGACACTTGATACACTCCTCCTCCAATTCACGCGCCCAATCCACGCCTCTTCCCACCCCCATCGTGCTTCATCTTGGTGCCAGCCTCGAACTGGCGCTCCAGGTCGGCCGAGATCTTGTCAATGTCGACGCCCGGCATCTTCAAGCTCTTCTTGTCCTTCTTCTCGCCGGCCTCCTTGCCCGCCTGCTTGCCAGCGCCCAGCAAGCGCAGGAACTTGTTCTTGCGCGCCGCGTCGCCCTTCAAGGCATCTGGGTTCCATTGCTCTGCTGCGCCCAGGCCGCTGGCCTTGTCCTCGCCGCCCTGCGTCTTGCTCTTCTTCTCTTTCTTAGGCGCCGCTGCTTCCTCAGGCGTTGACGCCGATGCTTCCTTAGCCGCCTTCGCCTCGCGCTTTGCCTCCTTCTTCTCTCGCTTCTTCCTGTCCGCTTCGGTCTCGACCTCCATTTCCCCAGTCATCACCTCGTCAACGACGTCCTCAGCTCTGGCCTTCTTTTTCTTATGAGACCTCTCCTTCTTACCCCCCTCAACAGCCTCCTCGACCTCCTCATCCTGGTCCCGCTTGCGTTTCTTCGAAGATTCCGCCTCGCTTCCATCAGCAGTTGGCAACTTGGCCGCCTTCCGTGCAGCCTTTGCTTCTTTCTGAGCTGCTCTGGCCGCCTCGGCCTTCAAATCTTCGTCGGTCATCTTCGCTCGGCGTTCCTGTCTCCTCCTGTCTTTCGTTGCTAGCTTTTTCGCTTTGCGTGCGTCGTCTGCCTCACCCGCGTTCTGAGGGAGCTCAAGGTTGATGGCCGGCACCCGGGACCTCAGTGGTTTTCCTCCTGCATGTCTGACTTTGCCTCCGCCTTCTCCTCCGTCTCCTCCTTCTTCCCCTCAGTCTTGGCTCCGTCGTCAGATTCGGATCCCGAATCGGAATCAGACCCAGATCCAGATCCAGATTCAGAATCCGACTGGGAGCCTGCTTTCTCACCTCGAGCCGCCTTCTGCTGAGCCAGAAGAGCCTGCTCAGCTACAATCTCCCTCCTCGCCTCCGCCTTGTCGAAAGCCACTCCCGCGTCCTCAGCCCGCTTCTTCCTAAGTTTCAGCTCCCGCTTGAGCTTCTTGTTCTCCTTCTGCACCTTCTTCAGATCCTTCCTCCCCGCCAGCTTCTGCTTCTTCTGATTCCGCAGGCGTTTCTTGATCTCCTGGTCGGTGATGTCCCACAACGCAAGCAGGTTCTCCTCACCCGCCGGCAGGCTGATGCCCTCGGGAATGATGGGCTTCGGCGGCACATCCTGAAGCTTCTTCAGCATCTGCTGTCGTTCGAGCTGCTTCTTACTGACTCGCTTTGGCCGGACCATCCGCTTCAGGGCCTCCCGGGCCGGGAAATGGGTGGGTACCGGTCGTCCTTCTTCGGCGGCTCTCTGTGCTTCGAGAGCCTCCTCCCTGGCCGCTTGATCGGCTTCCTTCCATGCCAGGTCGGCGGCTTTCCGGGCGGCCTCCTCTTTCTCCTTCTGCTCCGTCGCCTCGGCCGTCTTTCGCATGCCCTCCTTCGTCTTGACGATCCCACCCGGGAGCATGATGATCTCGCCTACGTGGAACGACTTGCCGCTCGGGTCGTGAATGGCTGCCAGGCGCTCGGCCTGGCGGACGGCACCGACGCGGATCTTGTGGCGCTCGATGGCAATGGCTCGCTGCTTGTTGCGTTCCTTGTTCTTGTTGTACTTCTCGGTGTTTTTGCTCTGCCACGACCGTCAACCGAGTCCCTGTCATGGCAGCGGCGTCGGCAGCTCACCACTGTTCTGTGCAGAGCAGCGTTGGCCTTTTTCGCCGCCTTGGCTGCTGCTCTGATCTGCTTCCTCTCCTTTCTGTCGTTCTTTCGGATCTCGCGAGCAATACGACTCCTCTCCTCTATCGCTTCACATCAGTGCCATGGTTGAGCAAGATTGTATAGCCATCGGAGCAGCTGTACCTTTCGTCTGCTCAATGACTCGGGGCCCCCAGACGACCTCTTTCGTCCTCTTCGACTTCGGAGGAGGCGGTACCGGGCCAGAGACAGCACCCTCGGAGTTCTTGATGCCGAGCGGAATGAAGTTGGCGTTATCCATGTTTGCGACGTTGCGTGTTGCTTGTTGTCGCATCCGAAGTTGTCGAGATTTTATTTTTTATTTTCTTGGTTCGACAGCACGGGCGATAAGCTTTTCCTTATCGGCCAGCCCGCGTCTGAAGGCGGGATGTACAGTCAGGTAGGTAAGCGAGGACGAACCACAACAACAACGGCTACGCAGCGGCAGAGTTATAAAAACCGTAAGATTTGGGTATCGATCCAATGCAATGCATTTCCTCGGTCGTCGTCCATCAAAGATTCTATCCGGAGCTCCATCTACTATGCAGAGGTCAAATGTGGTGCGATCGCCCAGCCCAGCTTCCATTCCACCCATTGCTTCTTCTCTCTTGTACAGTAGATCGTCTCCTGGCTGAGGTGCCTCCCTGACAACTGGGCCGCTCGCCAACAGAGAAATCTGGGCCTTCCCAAGTGTCTGTCTGTGCTCTGGGGCCAGCTTCCCGAGGACCATCGCGGCGTGGTAGTCGAGGACTGTATCGAGGCTATGACCTGTCCAGAACGATCCTCGGTATCAACTTCAAGTCCCTCGGTCCCTTCTTTGATTCAGGTAAGAAACATCGAAGAGAGTGTGATCCGATTTGCCTCCACCTTGCTCGGCAAGGGCAGCTTCACGGCCCACCTCGTTCTCGGGCCCAGTACTCTCAGTGGCTTTCGGACCCGCCCTCCTGGTAGATCTTCTCCTCGTGCCCTCCTTCTTCTGTTCGACCGTGATCTCCTCATCATCCGCCTCGTCCGCACTCGGTATCTCTACGCCGTCGGCAAAGCGGATCGGCAACCCGAGCTCTGCGAAGAATGGCCTCGGGGGTACAGGATCTAGCCGCTTCCTCTTCATCTCCAGGGTGTGATACAGCTGGAAGCCCGCATACGCATCGCTGGCGCCATACTGAACTTGTTCGTAGGTCAGATGTTGACGCCAATCGCTGACCCTCACATCACCTTTGAACATGGGTAGGTGCAGATGCTCTTTTGCCTGTGTGGCAAGCGAGACGAGGCGGCGGTTGATGGATGTGAATTCTTTGCTCTGGGAGAACTTCACGAGTTTGTAAAGATGGCTGAGCTCGATGAGACTCCGCGAATCAATGCCCATCCACTTCTTGACTCGCGTGCAGTCGCCTCGGATTGCAATCCCGACCTTGGTGACGAGCGGATCCTCCATGATCCGTTCAGAGTAGGAGGTACGAGATCTTTCCTGCCTCCGTCCTTCGTGGGAAAGACCGCGATGTGTAGCAGCGCAATGCGGGACTCGCTGGCGAGCTGGATAAGCGAAACGTGATCTCTCGGATTAGGACTGCGGAATGAATTTTCCTTCCACTCGATATCGAAACCAACGACCTGGGCGCTGGAGAAGTGCTCCTTCAAGACCTTTTCGGAAGCGAGGATGGTTTTGCAGTAGTGAACCTTGGGGCTGGGGTATATTCCGTGTACCATGTCCGGGCTACGATAGAGGGCATGCGACCAGTACGACCCCTTGGACTCCGGTTCGGCATTTTTGGCTTGGCGGAACAGCTCAGGGTCCATCTTGAACGCGGTAGGTGTTTCGGGGGGCTCATGGTATTTCGGATCCTCTGGATCTAACTCGCGCTCTTGCGGTGGTTCGAGATCCTGCAGAGTGCTTCCGCCCTTCGTAATGACGGGCTCGTGGAGATTTCTGGAGCCTTGGTCCTCCCAGGCTGCCTTGCCCGGTATTTCCCTTGGAGTTGTGTCAATCGAAGCTAGGTCTGCATGTGTAGCCACGTCTTCCTTCGAGCCCACGGCCGTGGTATCTTCCGGTTCCGCCGCACGACTCTGTTGGACGCGTGTTGCTCCTCCAGCTTCTGACATGTGCGCCGAGCCCTCTTCCGAGCTTGAGCGTTTCTCCCCTACGCCGACTTCACCCTTGGCGTTGAGGGCAGATACCAATTTCGAGCTTGTCGCAGTCACAGCTTTAGGCTCAATGCATGACTGGCGGTCCTCCAGGATAGACATGCTCGCAGAAGCCATGACATAGTTGTCTTCGGCATGCGAATGCAACAGGTGGTCCTGCGCGATCTTCTCGATGGCTGCCGTGCTGAGCAGCCGCGCGTTCCCACCCGCGGATTGAAAAACGATGCCATTGTGTGGACTCCATGTTCCGTTGAACACGATCCCCTTGCTCGGAGTCCACGTCCCAGCCGGAGTCTGCGGCAAAAGGGTCAAGGGAGGGGTATTCGAACGAGCTGCGTTCAACCTACTGAACAGTTAGCCACGGCTTCCACAGCACACCGCACGATAGGCATGGGAGCAAAGATAAAGATCCCAAGGCCCTGGATCACTCACAGCATCCGTCCTCCCTGCCTCTTGGAGCCCATCGTTCTCCGGCGATTCGTCGCAAGGTTCGCAGCCGGCGCGCGAATTCCCTGGAGCTCCGGCTCTTTCACAGTCGTCACGATCGGTCGTCGAAGGGCCTTTCTCAACGATGAAGCCCCATGATTCCCGAGGGGCATGCCGCAGGTGGAAGAAAGGCAGACGCGACGTCCAGATCAAATCGAAGCGCGCGCGCGGGTTTGGTGTTGAGCGACACGAACCGAGCAATACCCGAGAAATCCGTGATCACGTGATTCTAAGCGACTTCACGTCGTCGATACGCCGATGTCACGGTCGAGCTTCATATAAGACAAGACAACCCGTCCGCAAAGAGTTGAATGTGACTTCACCCTCGACGTCGACCTCGCTCTTTTGTAAGTGTGCTTGGTCTCCAGGCTCACGTGTCCGGCCTCTTCCGGCCTCTTGCTGCGGTCCCTGTCCTATGCTTCCACGCCTTCACAGCTGACACGCTCCAGTACGCTCGTTCTGACCATTTCGCAAACTCCAAATGGCATCTCAACTCCTCCCTCTCGGTATGTCCTCTGAGATCCGCTCCCAAACCCGCAGACATTCTAACATCCCTCGCAGAGTTGATCGACAAGTGCGTCGGATCCAAGATATGGGTCGTCATGAAGGGCGACAAGGGTACACTGAAGCACTCCCTCTGGCTCAGCACCTAGATCTGCGCTCGACGACTGACTTCAGCACAGAGTTCAGCGGCACTCTCCTCGGCTTCGATGACTACGTCAGTATGTACACCGAGTCCGTCCCCGTCCTCGCCCCGGCGCTTGCTCACGATGTCTGTAGACATGGTCCTCGAGGATGTAACGGAGTTGTACGTCTTCCCTCCACCTCCAGAAGAGGCACCGAGAGGGCTGGGATGAGTAGCTGATGCGAGACACAGCGACTGGTCTGGCAACCACACCAAGCTCTCCAAGATCCTGCTGAACGGCAACAATATCTGCATGGTGCGTGTTTTCCCGCTGTGCATGTCTGTTTCGTGCTAACCTCGTCAGTTAATACCCGGGGGAAATGGTCCCGAGGCGACCGCTTGACGGCCCTTGCGATCGAGCTGGTTTGGATGTGCCACCGGCCGATTGAGAGTACGCTCGGGCGGATGTTGCGTTACTCGCTCTTCGATGATGGCCATTCCAATGCAAATCGCTTCACTCCCGGCACCTACAGAACTTGCACGGTGCTCTCTCTCTACCACCTCTCGTTCTTACTATATCAGTACCCCTCTCTGCAATCCTCCTTACGGGAAGAGGCATTTCCTTCTGCTTTTCCGCATCATCTACCGTACAGACCCCATCGCTACGATCTCACTCCAAGCACCACCTACCTATATCGGTACTGTAACTCACACCCACATCTCAAAACGTACGCAACCGCTCCCTCTCTTGCAACCAACGATGCAAACCCACCTAAAAGGTTCACATGGCAATCACCAAAAAAAAAAAAAAAAAAAAAAAAAAAAAAAAAAAGCCCACACGTCCGTTCTCCTCTCGGGTGGTACCCCAGCTCGTGAATCAGCTCTTCTTCTTTCTTTCTCTTGTCTCTTGCTTTCTCCAACTTGCCTACTCCACCGCAGCATATCCGTTCAACCCAAGCTAGATCCCAGACCACGGTTCCCGATCCAAAAGCCTCGAGTTGAGAGGCAGCCAGCTTTTTGCTTCGACTTTTCACGACTGATCTTCGCGATCCATCGACAGCAAAGCCTCCCCCCACTCCCTTTTTTCCAAGCCAGCCATCTTCACCCCGTACTCCCCAGAGACCCGATGCCTCACTTTTCGTCTCCCGACAATTTCTTGCCTCTTCATCCTTCCTCTTCGCTTTTTTCCTCCCTTACTCCTTCAGATCCTAAATCGGTGCCGATTTTCAAGAGAGCTTGGCTTGGGAATGTCTTTCTTGTTGGATGGCGGGATCTGGTATTGCTACTTACATCTAGGCGCAACCTAATCCGATGCCACCGCCACCACAAGATGGGTATGTCTTCCGCTCCACACACTCCCACCCCCCGTTCCCCCTTCCTCCCGACCACCACCTCCCACATCATCGACCATCCACCACAGCCTACAAACTCATGGTCACCGTCATACTGTTGCTATGCACCAGCAACACCGGCGGACACGCGCGGCACAGCACCTCCAAATCCCCCAGGTAGCCCGCACTCGCCTCCTCGCTCAGGCTCGTGCCCTCCGCCGGGCTCGGCAGCGTCGTGAAGACGACGGCCGTGTGCGCGCTCTCGCTGCGCATCAGCTCGTTGAGGATCAGGTGCTGCGCCCGGCATGGCAGGTCGTTGAAGCTGAGCGGCACGCCCTGCGCCGCGTACGTCGAGCCGCGGCGGCGCTCAGGCTCGGGAGGAGGGGGCGATGCCGCGTCCTCCGCATGCGAGGCGAGCCCCGGCGAGGACAACATCGTGTGGTAGGCGGATGGGAGCCGCGTGCGTCGCGGCGGCGGCGAGGGCGTGTCGGTGAACATGATGGAGGGCCCGGGCCCGTCTTCGGTCGCGACGCGCGTCATCGGTACCGGTTTCGAGGAGAATTTCGGCTGCGACGCGTGCCGGGAGAGAGGCGGGCGTTCGGCTCGCGCGGATAGAGGATGGGCGAGCTTCGGCGTGTCGGACTTGTGGGAGGGCTCTTTGAGAGATCCCGGTTTGCTGCTGCTGGCTTCCGAGGAGATGGTCACGTTGGGGATCGAGTGGGACTTCTTGTGTGCGGCGCTGGCTTCCGGTTGTGCAGAGGAGTGATCGGGTGCTGAAACCACAACATCGCTGATGGTTGGAAAGGTGGACTTCCTGGGCGTCCGTTCCGGGACCGTGACTTCTCGCTCCCCCGTCGATTTCTTAGAAGGCGGCGGACCTCTCATCGTGTCCCCGTGACTCCTCCTTCGCTTGATCTTTGACCGGTCGGGAGAGGGGGAGTGGTGGTCGGATTCGTAGTCGTCCATGTCTGCTTCCGAAACGGCTTCCGAGGCAGCCCCTTCGGAATCACTGTCTTCAGAATCGCTGTCCGAGTGCTCACTGGCACTCAGGTTGCCGGCTCTGACCATGTCGTCTGACAGTCGATGCGTCCTCATGCCCAAGCTCACGCCGAGCTTTGCAAGCCCGCTCATGGTGTGTTTCCGCTTCGACTTCTTGAGCAGTCTTCGAAGACCGAGGAACCGCTCAACTCGTTCTCCTCTCGGACCCTGCTGGAAGGAAGCGTCTGGCCAATTCGAGCCCACGGTGTAGATGCTGCCAATACCCGAGATATCTTCTGTCCCAGTGGTTTCCCGTTTTCCTCGAATCTTCTGCAACTCGTCCCACCATTCTTGGCCCCTCAGGCACTCCTCAACCACGTCTTCCGCTTTCTGGCCGGGGCTTGCGCCATTGACGATGATCTCGTAAGCCGACAGTTTGCCAGAAGCTAACCAGAAGACCAGCACTTCTGCCTCGATCCGCAAGTTCTCGAGCAATTCTTGGACTCGGCCTCGTTCCTCTTCCACGTCACTCTCGTACTCGACGAAAACCGCAACTCGAAGTTTATAGGCTTTCTTCCAAGCAGGGACGGTGTTCAAGATGACGCCGAGTTGCAAGATCAAAGTATCTATTCGATTGTGAGATTGAGCGCCTGCCAGACAGGTAGGACTTACAGGTATCAAAGTTTGTCGTCAGGACGTCTTGCTTGTTGTCGCCCTCTCCAGAGATCTCCGCCGACATCTGAATCGGCCACAGGTCAATGTATTTTTTTGTACCACCTTCTGCATGTGGAAATTCCAGGGACGAGAACCCCTTTGCGATAGCGACATTGATTTGAAGCCTCAATAGCAGATCCTCGAGGATTGTCACGTAGCTGGTCACGGACATCATGGCTTCCGTCTTGCAGGTATCGGTAGGCAACGTTCCGGCAAATTTGGCGTCCTTGCTGTCTTGCCGCACAAGGCCTGTTGGGTCGGGAACCTTGGGTGGTTCGGGGGCGTCAACGTCAATCAAGGGCCTGTTCCTTCTAAGATCGTCGAGGTTGTAGAATCCCAGAACGGCAATGTTTGGCCTCATGCCGCCAAGTCCGGAGTTCAGCACGATGTTTCTAGCGCCCCATTCCATCCCGGGAGAGATGGCAATGTTGACGAAAGCCTTGATCTTCGAGAAGTCGATGTACTTGGTCCACGCTGCTTGTTGTCGGCGAGCCTCTGGCACCGAGCCGCCAAAATTGTCGGTAACAATGACATGCCCGAGGATGTAGAGCGAGCCCTTCTTCATGGAGTTACAAAACTGGATGAGCTTGTATTGCCGGCGAGGATCGTTCACGAACAAGAGAATCTGAGGGCGCCAGAACTTGACATGTTCCTGTCGCAACCGGAGGAGGTACTTTCGGACCTGATGATAGATGAGATTCTGGGAAACATCTCCCCATCCCTTCGGTGGACTCGTAAAATGTATGATGAGAAAGAGAATGACTAGGATGCCGACGCAGGAAGCTGCGTAGAGGCCATCCACAAAGAACATTGCCCCTGCCGCCACGACCGTTCCTGTGAATGCTGTTTGCCAGTTGAAGAAGTGGAAGGATGGCCGGAAATTGGGCGCGGAGCCGATCTTCAGTAGAAAACACGCCAGGTTCATCACCAAGAATGTCATCTGGTCAGGTTAGCAGACCCTTTCGCAAGTCTCCAAGATTGACGGAGCCAACCTACAAGGTAGGTCATTGTGACGAAAGAAGCAATCTGATTGAGGTCGCACAGCATGGTTAACTGGGTCACGAGATATGTTGCTAGTATGGCATAGGTCGGTTCATCACCATGTTCCGTCCCTTGACCAAAGATAGAGAAGCCCGGGAGCAACTTGTCTCGTGCAAGGGCTTGCAGAAGTTTCGCTGATCCAATCACACCCATGAGCGTCGAGAAGAAAGCACTTGCGAATTCTCCGGCCAGGATGACCAGTCCAGAAATGTTGGTGTCTTGGATGACGTTGGCGTTGCGTACAAAGGATGATCGAGTGATGGTGGCCGCCATTGCCAGTATGACGAGCGTGTACAGGACGAACGTGGTGCCGAGGCCATAGAGAGTCCCTTTGGGGATCGACTTGCTAGGGTTCTTGAGGTCGCCCGACATGCTCGCTCCGGCAAAGATACCACCAGTTGCTGGGAACAAGATCCCAAATAGATCTTGGAAGGTTTCCTGACCTCGAAGTTGACTTCCAGCGGCACCTTTGGTCAGTTGGGGCATCAGATTTCCCTGGAACGTGGTCCAACTGAGGCCCGTGTATTCGATGCCCTGCTTCCTGCTTTCAAACGGCGAGACCACCAATGCCGAGAATGGAATGCTCAGAGTAGCCACCATGAGGACGACCAAAAGCCCATTGCTAGCGCGGGCAAAGATCGATGATCCTGCCGAAGGACGGAGAGTCAGCCCACGCCCAATTTGCATGTTGGAGGAGCAGTGAAGGGAGCGAATGGTTCTGGAAGCACCCGCGAGAAAGGACACACACGGCCGCCGCTGAACACTGACCGGCAAGACAAATCGCAGTGCAGATCACTAGGACGATGGTGGACCCGAGATAGAGATACCATTGGCTCTCGGGCATGACATTTGCCCAATTTCCCGTCTTGGAGCCAAAATTCAACTTGAAGCAGTCTATCAGACCCACAGCGTTGAGACCGGTGTTGAAGACGAATCCCAGATAGAAGACGACTCCGATCGATCCACCGAATTCGGGTCCCAGAGACCTGGATATCAGGTAGTATGCGCCGCCTAGACGGAATTAGCACGTGGCTCGCTCGTTCTCACGGAGACACCGACCTCCTCGCACGGTGCCGTTGGAGGCAATGGCCGAGAGTGAAAAGGTGGTGATCAGATTGATTGCATAGGAAGCGATCAGCATGCCCATGATACCCACGACACCACCCTGGCCTGGTAAGATGTTAGTACGCGGATCAAGCAGCATCGACATGGAGCTTCTGCTTCGTAGTCCTTCCTCGACACCCCGTCACTAGATTGTCTCGCCAGGAGATGGGCACGCTGCCGCCGATCCGAGCATGACCGGCCGGCAGCGGCAGAAAGGAAAGTCGCCGACGAACCCAGGATGAATCCAAACCTCAAGAACATGAGGATGCTGAGGACGTTCAAGCACGTAGGCACATAGACGCCCGAGAACATGCCCAGCTTCTCGTTGCCCCCAATCGGCCGTGGGCCCAGCCCGGCCTTGGGCGGCGATGCTCCCCCATTCGCCCTCTTGATCTCGGCTGCATTGTTGCTCTGGATGGTGGCCATGTCGTCTTCCGCCGTGGCCGCGGGGGACTTCGACCTCGCCCGCGCCTCGGGCGCGCTGTTCCCGCCATTGCGGTGGTGGTGGAAGGATGCGATGTGCAGCAGGCGTTTCGTGAACGAATGCTCGTGGGGGGGAGGAGTCGCGTCGTTCGTGGCGGGCTCGTACGGGTTTCGCGTCGCCGTCTGCTGGTGCTGATGCTGCTGCTGATGCTGCTGCTGATGCTGCTGCTGTTGCTGCTCTGCCTCTATCCCCATGGACGAGGTCCGCGTGAGCTGGCCCAAGTCATCCTGCGCCGTGCCGACGTGGAAGTGGGAGGAGGCTTGACGAGCGGCGCGCTGAGACGGCGGCCGAGCCAGGTTGGACATTGCTGGCGCTCAGTTGGGCAGCAGACAGGCGTATGGATGGATGTCGTTGGTACATGTACATACACACATACACATGGCCATGCTGGCGTAGGTAGGGAGGTGGTGTTGTTGGACAAGTCACTGCTCAGCGGCAGGTTTTGGTTTTGATGTGGTACTGTACTGGGCGTACAGTAGTAGTACTGTACTACGGTACTGGACTGAACGAAGCTAGAGAGTCAGCACGATCGAACGCCTGGTCAATGGATCCGTTGAGCCATACCAGAGGTCCAGATACTGTACAGCACAGTATGTGTGTTTGTATGTGTCGATATCAAAAAGTCGAAGAGATCGATTTGTTGAAACTCCACTGCTCTGCCGCTTTTGGTGTCGTGTCGGGGAAGATGATATTCCGTGCCGACGGGGTACGTGCCTGTCGTCGACGACAGTATGTATAGTAGCAGGTAACAAAAGGAAGTTCCATGACAAGATAAATTCGAGAATCGATAACCTACTGCAAGATAAATTTAAGTGCTACAAGAGCTAGCGCGCGATCATAAATATCAAGAGTTTACCCGCTATGATAAATATCAATAGTTTACCCAAGCATCTGGCGTGGCTTTTAAAGCACAATTGATAGACGAAAAATGGGTGTATGTATTCATTTGAATATTATAGAAATCAAAAGTTTACACAGGCCACTGACGTTATTTCTAAAGCGCAATTGATAAACGAAAATTGAGTGTAATGATTTGAATATCATAAATATCAAAAGGATCCCCAAGCAACTGGCATGACTTGTAGAGCACAGTTGATAGACGGAGAACGGGCGTAATCATCTGCATGTTATAAGAAGCGCAATGTTGCAAAACTAAAAAAAAGGTGTAGAACTCCAATATGTAATCAGTTGATATGTCACCTGGATACAGACGTCATCGAACACGCTTTGTAAAAAGTGTTATGCATGAGTTGTGTCTTGGAAAATAAGCCAAGGGAAGATCAAGCAATCAAAGCTATAGATTAAAGAAACAGCATCGTGGGCTTCTTAAAGAATAAAATGCTGGTATCTTAAGTGCTGTATCAGAATCAGAAGATTCGGCTTGGTTTTCTTTTCACTGTTGGAACCTATAGCTTTGTTATTAGTTTAGCTGGAAAGTATTCAAGCTAAAAAATGTTAGGATAATGATTGAGATAATAATACTTACTGTGTGTAATAGAAATTTCCATGACATCTTGTGTGAGTGATTATCTATTGCACGATACCGATGCCCACAGAACGTACTGGACTGGATTGTATGTACTGTACACACTATAAGTATTGTATACACTATAATTGAGATAATAGTACTTACTGTGTGTGATGGAAAATTCCATAACAAATTGTATGATTAATCATCTATTGCACAATATCGATACCCACAGAACGTACTAGACTGTATTGTATATACTGCATGTATTGTACTGTATTTACTGTACTGTATGTATTGTATGTGCTGTATGTATTGTACAAAGGTATGCTGTATGTACTGTAAGAGGTACTGTATATAGGTAGGTACATGTAAAGTACTATTAGTACAGTACGTACTGTAAGCACTGTATATTGCATAAATACTGTATATACTATAAATACTGTATATACTATAAGTACTGTATACACTATAAGTACTGTATTTATAAGTACTCTACATACTATTTACTGTGTACTGCTATAGCTGTCGCTTACTGTACTACACGACAAAGTGACGCCAAGCCCCGGCATCCCAGCTCCCATGCGACACGAGGACGAGTCGCGCAGGAGGCGCGAAGAACCACCATCGACGACGACGACACATCTACATCTACATCTACACCACATCTTCATCACATCTACATCTACATCTACAGTTACCACCTGCACGACGGCCTCCCTTCCATCCCCGGGACTTCAACTTTGCTCTTCCATCTTGGTCTTATCCTCTTCCTCTTCCACCATCCATCATCATCCGGTGAGCTTCTCTCCGCCTCTTCCTCCTCTACCTCCTCTTCCTCCTCTTCCCCCTCTTCCCCCTCTTCCCCCTCTTCCCCCTCTTCGCAGCCTCCATCTCGACCTCACGCTGACCAGATTCGCACCGCTCAGTCAAGCAAGCCAACTGCTGTTCCTCCTCGCTCTCAGCAGCCGGCGAAACATGAGATAAGCCGGCCTGCCTGCCACGGCCCAGCATCCCTACCAAACTCGCAGAAGACATGTCGACGCCTCGAAATGGCGATTCCTCGTCGGCTCGCCCGGTGCCGGTTCCCACGTTGTCGTCGTCGCCGCGGAGCGCGAGCTCGATGAGCGGCCGCCAGTCCAGCAGCCCCCATCGCGCGAGCTCGATAGCTCGTCTGGCCTCCCCCGTCCCCTCGGTGGGCACACCGCTGTTGCGCCAGACCCAGATACCGCCGCCTCAGGCGACGGGAGGGAGCTCCTACGCCTCGGGGAACTTGACGCCCCTCGCTGGTCCTTCGCCGCCCCACGCTTCCCAGCCCGGGCCGGGCGTCTCGGCGCTCGCGGCGGCTCTCTCCAACTCCTTGGGCCAGTCCCCCTCGAACTTTGGCACGCCGCCCGTGAGGCCGCAGTCGCCCGGTGCGGCCAGCCAGCACACGCTACCCCCGGGGGGGCCTATGCCCCAGAGCATCTATGGCTCGTTCGATCGAGCGAGGTCGATCCAAGGGGCCCCGGGCTGGGCAGGGCCGAGTACCTACGAAGATCCCGAGATTGTGAAGAGGCATCTGGTGCAGCCGGATCACGGCGACGGCGTAGCCGACGACAAGCTGTCCCTGTCGTTGCGCGCCGGCTCGCCCGCGGCCCGAGCCAGACAAAACATTGATGATGTGGCGCCCGGCCTGGACGACGACGAGTTCTCGAGCTTGAGGCTGCAGGGGGGGGATGTGACGCGGCCCATCTACCGGTGGACGGAGGAGGCACAGGCGAAGGGCGGACGCGGCGGGAAGACACAGCGGAGTCAGAGCTTCCACTTGTCGCGGCCATACCCCGAGAACGAGGTGCTGGACATCGGTTCCATCAAGATTCCGGGAGGCTTCCGTCGGAACTTCCTGCGTCGCGGCCGTGAGTCCGTCTCCCATGGGAAGACGGGTAGACGAGCATAGCCTGGGCATCCGTGGCCCGCCGAAGATGCTCACGAACAACTTTATCGAATTTCTGACCATCTATGGGCATTTTGCGGGCGAGGAGTTGGAAGAGGATGATGAGGTCTTGGCGCCGGACGAGTACTTCTCGTCGGAGAACCACTCGGCCCTGGGAGACGACGACGACGAGAGCGACGAGGACCGGGAACCGATGGAGAGCAGTGCGCTCCTCACCCCGGGCCAAAAGAAGAAGAGGCGGCGCAAGGAGAAACACGTGGAGGGGACGAACGGGTCCATGGGTGCTGCTTTGCTGCTGCTCAAATCCTTCGTCGGGACCGGGGTTTTGTTCTTGCCCAAAGCGTACCTCAACGGAGGTATGCTCTTCAGCAATCTTGTCCTGGTGTTCGTGGCTGTGCTCAGTTACTACTGCTTTGTGTTGTTGGTCAACACTCGCTTGAAGGTCAACGGCTCGTTTGGTGACATGGGCGGTATCCTCTACGGAAACTGGATGCGAACTACCATCCTGGCCTCGATCGTCATCAGCCAGATCGGGTTCGTCGCCGCCTACATCGTCTTCACGTCGGAGAACCTGCAGGCGTTTATTCTGGCCGTGTCCCATTGCAAGACACTGATCGATGTCAAGTGGTTGATCTTGATGCAGATGGTCATCTTTCTGCCCTTCTCGCTACTGCGAGACATCAGCAAGCTTGGCTTCACGGCCTTGATTGCCGACGCCTTCATCCTGATCGGGCTCGTCTACCTCTACTACTACGACATCCTCACCATTGTCCGACAGCACGGCATATCGGACATTGTCAATTTCAACCAGAAAGACTGGACGCTGTTCATCGGGACCGCCATCTTCACCTTCGAAGGCATCGGGCTGATCATCCCCATCCAGGAGTCGATGAAGAACCCCAAGAAGTTCCCGCCGGTGCTGGGTGGGGTCATGATCGTCATCAGCGTGATCTTCATTTCGATGGGAGCCCTCTCGTACGCCGCCTACGGCTCCAAGACCGAAACGGTCGTCATCCTCAACCTCCCGCAAGACGACAAGATGGTCAACGGCGTGCAATTCCTCTACTCCCTCGCCATCCTCCTCTCCACCCCCTTGCAGATCTTCCCCGCCATCCGGATCACGGAGAACGAGCTCTTCACCCGCAGCGGCAAGTACAATCCGTACATCAAGTGGCAGAAGAACCTCTTCCGCTTCTTCGTCGTCATGCTCTGCGCCGGCATCGCCTGGTTCGGCGCGAACGACCTCGACAAGTTCGTGGCAATCGTGGGCAGCTTCGCCTGCGTGCCGCTGGTGTACATCTACCCTGTAAGCCACCCGATCCTCTCTTAGCCCACGTCCCCTTGTCCTGTATCCCGACTGACCCGTCCAGCCAATGCTCCACTTCAAAGCCGTGTCCAAGACACGCTTCCGCAAGGCCTGCGATGTCATCCTCTGCATCTTCGGCCTCGTGGTCATGGTCTACACCACCTCGCTGACGGTTATCAGCTGGGCCAGCGGCGACGAGGTGCCCGGCCTGCCGAGCTACTGCGACAAGCAGAAGCTTTTGGGCGTGGCTGAGTCCAGGTAGCTTTTATCGCCCTTTCATTGGTAGAAACACAATATTTGAATTGAAGGTTGAGCATGCATTGCGTGGGACTGACCATGTCGGGATCTTGGTCTGGGTTTCTTTCCCTCTCTCTCTCTCTTCGTACGAATTGTCTGTCTGTTCAGACATCTGTCTTGCTGCATAGCGCTGCGCTGCTTCTCCGTTGCTTTGGCCTGGTCTGGCCTGGTTTGGTTTGGTCGGAATTCGCTGTCTGGTCTTGCTCCCTGGTCCGAGTGTTCGCGTTTCCTTTTGTTTTCGCGTTCGCTTATCTACTTGCCCGTCTACCCATGTTCCTTTTCTCTCTCTTCCTGGCGTGCATTTATTCGTCTATGGAGTTTGAAGCTTGGGATCTGCGGATTCGATTGGGCGGGCGCGTTTCGCATGAGGCGGTCGTTGTTGACGTTGCTTGGAAGAATGGAACGGCACGGGATGGATGGATCGAGTCGAGTCGTTGCATAGAACTGAACTGCATAGAATAGCGAAGCAATCACATGGCGAGCATCTCTCACACACCCCGGCTGCTTTGATCTACACGTACTGTACGTAAGGCAAGTACTTTTCGATCCACCCTCTACGCCCAGCAGCCCTCTTCGGCAGCGTAGCGAGGGGGTGGTACTGTACTGTCGTTAGACTTTACTTGATGGAAGGGCTTGTGAACGGTATAGGAAGTGCCGAGGGGCTGAAGTCCCAAGAGCCCAGATGATCGATGATAGATGCATTGAAGGTGCTGTATAGGACCTCTCGACGGGTATCAGGATGAGCTTTTTTCTTTGATGAGGTGTGTTGTGCTGGCGAGTGAATCTATCTGCTTTGTTGACTGAGACAAGGGAGGCGAGTTGATCACGTGCAGCTTGGCAGGGTCAGTCGCTTCTCGCTTCTCGCGTCCCGGAGAATCAATTTACGCGTGAGGAGTGGGAGGGAGCGCGTCAACCTCGAAATTCCCTTGCGACCTGTCCAGCCAAACCACCAACACCTCACCTTACCACAACGCAACACAACACAACACAACGCACCGCACCGCACTGCGAACACCACCCATCATGGCCTCAGACTCAAGCAGTCTCCTGCGCGCCCCTTCGTCATCCTCCCCCCCCCTCTTCCTCTCCGCTCCAAGTCACTAACACCCTCTAGCAACACATCCTACACCCCCCTCACGCGCCAGCCCTCCTCCTACAAGCCCCTGCAGACCTACGCCCTGGACAAGGAGAAGCAGTACCAGCAGCAGTACGGCGACATGTACTTCCTGCGTCTGGCGAAGTTGAAGCCAGCCGTGGAGGCCGTGGGCGCCGACGCGTGGGAAGGCTTCGTCATGGGCGGCGAGGAGGTCGAGCGCACGGAGCGCGTGCTCGATGTCAGGCAGGGGAAGCTGTGCTGGGTCGCCGGCACCATCTACATGGAGATGCCGCTGAAGCCGAACATCCTGGACGATATCTCGAAGGATGTGAGTCCCTCGTCTCCGCCTCGTGGGAACTGGTCGATGCGTCGGCAGGCTGACGAGGCCCTACGTAGCATTGGATCGCCGCGCCGCCGCCGAGGCAGAAGTACCTCTCGCCGACGGGAGAGGATCTCGTGATGCTGGAAGACGAGTCGGGACGTTTGCGGCTCGTGGGCCCGCCGCTGGCGAGCGAGATGCTGGTTACGGGGTGCATTGTGGCCGTCATGGGGACCGAGAACGCGAATGGGGACTTCGAGGTCGTGGACATCAAGGTTCCGGACTTGCCGCCGCAGGCTGAGCGCTGGCATACTCTGGAACCGATACCTGCCACGAAAGACGAGCAAGACGCGGACGAGGAGATGGATGTGGATGCGCCGGCGCCGGCGCCTGGCGGCGGCAAGAAAATCGCCATCGTCTCCGGTCTGGCCTTTTCCAAAACGGACGCCGGACACGCGATGGAGATCAACCTCCTGACCGAATACCTGTTGGGGGAAGCCTTGGACCCCAGCGCCCAGGAGAGCGTCTCGCAAATCAGCAGGTTGATCATCGCAGGAAACTCCATCGCGCTGGACCACGACGCCGCCTCCCACGACACGATCGGCAACACGCGGAAGACGCAGAAGAAGTACGGCTACGACAGCAGCGCCTACAACCCGGCGCCCACGCAACACCTCGACGACTTCCTCGCCACGATCCTGCCCAGCATGCCCATCACGCTGATCCCGGGGCCCTCGGACCCGGCCAACGTGAGCCTGCCCCAGCAGCCCATCCACGCGGCCATGTTCCCGCAGGCGAGGACGTACGGCGCGATCCCGCCGACGCGGGCCGGCGAGCCCGCGCTGCCCGGCTGGTTCGACACGGTGACGAACCCGTGGGAGGGCGAGGTCGAGGGCTGGAAGGTGTTGGGGACGGGCGGCCAGAACGTGGATGATGTGTTCAAGTACGTGGAGAGCGAGGACCGGCTTGGCATGTTGGAAGCGATGTGTAGGTGGCGGTGCGTGGCGCCTACTGCGCCGGATACATTGTGTAGGTTTTTTTGTTTTTTTTGTTTTTTCTTCTTTTTTTCCCTTTTTCTAGTCTTCTTTTATTTTCTTACTTTCCTCTTTCTTCTTTTTCTTTTCTGCTCTCCCATCCAGTCTTCCCACTCTCTTTTTCTCTCGTCCCCCCCTCCTACATACAAATTCGCAGTCCCTCTCCTTTCGCACTAGGTTTCTAACCCTGCTCACCCAAACAGGGAGCTACCCCTTTCAAGACGACGACCCCTTCGTCATGGACACGTGCCCGCACCTCTTCCTCGCGGGCTCGCAGCCGGCGTTTGACACGGCGGCCATCGAGGGCCCCGAGGGCCAGACGGTGCGCCTCGTGGCCGTGCCGCGGTTCGCGGACACGGGCGAGCTGGTGCTCGTTGATGCGGAGACGCTGGCCGCGGAGGTGGTGAGGATTGGAGTCAACTAGGCAAGGGGGCGTGGCGGGGGAGGGGAGATGGGGGCGTAGAGAGGAGGTGAAGAGAGGAGAAGGAGGGAAGAAGAGGTGGAGCTTGGGGACGCTTGATTGATACCCTTTTGCCGAGTTGCTGAGGTGGTGCTCGCGCTCGCGCTCTTGCTACAGAGGTACATCCTGTAGGTAGCTACTAGGCACAGTAGAAGAAAGGAATAGAAACATTATCGCGTTCCACCGCCTGATTCAATCCCCAGCCTCGTCCTCAGCGGGCGTCGATTCTATCTCTCGGGCCATCTATCTATCTTTCGTCACTGTTCGTCCTCCGTCAACAGAGAAACCGCCACGCTCGTCCGACCCAGAAAGCAAGAAGTACGCGCCCTCAATCGACGGACCCTCCAGACGCAAGCAAGCCGTTTTTCCTCCCCGGCTCTGTTTGCGCTCTCTGCCAAGATCCATGCTTGCCTTTCCTGGAACCTCCCTCCCGTACCGAACTCCAGACGTTGGAACCAGTCGGTCTTGCGCAAGCACATGTCAGAAGGAGATTGCTTTTCTTTGCTTTTCTTTTTCTTTCTTTTTCTTTTCTTTTCTTTTCTTTTCTTTTCTTTTTCTTTTTTTCTTTTCTCTCTCTCTTTCTTTCTTTTTTTGGGGGGGGGGGCTTGTGTTTTTTGCCGTGGGTTAATGCTTGCTCATCTCTGCTAAAGTAGTGATGTGGTCGAGTTGGAGCGCTTCCTCTCTTCTCCCCCCCCCCCCCCCCCCCTTTCCCTCGTGAGGACTGGTCTTTGGGCTTGTGAAAGGCGCAAGCATCTGTGTCACCCGCCGCTCTTACATTCCTCTTGATTCGCAGAACGGGAATGTACAACTCATTATTTTTCGGCTTTTAGTTTTTCTCTTGCTGTTGTCGATTACCACACTGCTGCTATCTCTCTCTACTTTCGAGGAACAGACGTCTCTGTTGTGAGTCCCGGCGGTTCCATCCCATCGGCGAGGACCGGCGGAAGACAGATGCAGACGATCCAGGTCTGAGTTCGCACGCTCGTGTTCGCGACCCAGCATTTCCCGCGCGTGGCAAGCAGGAGAAGCGTGATCTTACAGGAAGGACACTTCGATCAGCCCGCGTGAAGAGGACTTGAGGACTCGCGACGTGGGGGTTTATATACCGATGTCGGCTGAGGACTGACTGACGCTGTCTTCGAAGGTCTACACCGTGGGCTGGTATCCGACCTCGACCACCTTTACGCGTTCGTTCTCCGAGTCATATGAATCATGGTAGCGTGGAACCAACCACAAACCAGAGCCTTTCGAGCATCAGACACCTACCTACCTACACAGCCGTTCTCAAGACACGAGTCTCTCGCCAAGTTGGTTCTGCGGTGGTGGGAATTACTACCCAGAGGCCGTTCACAGGTTGCTAACATCTCCCGGGGTGCTCGGTTGCAAAGACCGCTGTATATCAAGCTCCTTGATCCCCTCCTCCTCCTTCTCCGACTAGGGCAGCTTCTCGTCTTTCGTCAGACTTTCCCTTGAAGTAGAAAATGGTTCGTATCTGGAGTCTCCGCTGCCGAACTACACAGGTTCATCGCCCTGTCTTTGCAGTCTACGTTGGTGGTCGTGTGGCGAGATCTGGGGTCGGGAATTAGCTGGGTACTGTGATACATGCCCATTAGGTACAGAAGTAGAGTCTGCTGTGCTATCGGCGACCGTCGATTTAGTGTTGTTCTCACCTGTTGACTTGCTGTCATTTTAATCAACTGCCATTTTGTGTTTCTGTTGTGGATTGTAGATGAGGACCGGTTACATGAGGCAAGTTGGTTGTGATAATCACGTGATATGGTTTCTACTGTATGTACAGTAGCAATATCTATCCTTCTGGCCTGGGAATCCTTCTCTGCCATTCTCCCGGTGAGATTGGAATCTACATCTATGGCGGTAGTCACTTCTTCGGGGAGTCATTTTCTACGTTTTTCGATAACACAACTACAGTCCTAGGCTGAGTACATCTGAACGCATGCAATGGGTTTACTGTCACGTGTCTTTCACATGACCTTACCATCCCTGGCAACCCTCACCGAAATGATCACAACAAAATCTCAATCACATTATGGCGGACCACGTCCGAGTAAGAGGTTTGGTGTGGCGATTGGCGTTTCTTCGATACGGCGACCGCGTGACTCGTCGGTGTCGTGTCGTTGTTTGTGGATTTGAAAAGGCCGTGAGATTCTGGTGGTCGTGAAAATGTCTACTGTCAATGTATCGGTCGGATCTTGATGTCAGCGCTCTTTCGGCATTGCGTAATCGTACTGTAAGTTTCGTATGCTTGCAAATTTCTGCCGCCGAATTACTACGTCGATTACCGCGTAGATTACAATGTAGACTACCACGTAGACTACCACGTAGATTAACAAACTGTGTCCTTGCACTGCTTGATTCTTGCAGAAGTTCTGGCTTCCATTTTTATAGAGCCTGTCTGCCGGAGTGCGCCATTGCCCGTTTCGTCCATTCACTCATTCACGTAGAGGCTCAAACGAGCAAGCGTTCTCATTCACTTCGCTTGGTGACCGAGAAAGCCAGGCAGGAGTCACAAGCCGAGTGCTTCGGGTGTGGGCCACTTGACTGTTATATAAGAACTCGTAGCTGCTACGGGGCTTTCACTACAACGCATCCAAACATAGGCGACTTTCGCAATTCTATGTGCTCCGACGGGGTGACAGTCGTTACTCGGGCAGAGCTGCCGTGTAGAAGAACGTATGCCTCTCTACGGGTTCCTTGGCGGGCAGAGAAGTAAAAGTTCGTGCTTGTGTCGAAAGCCCGTTTCTTCTGTAGTAATACTTGTGTCCAGGAAAGCTAGCAAGTCGTTCTGTCAACGTTAGATCCACTGTCATGACGTTGTTGCTGTCAAGAAACTCGACGTCTGTCGCAAAAACCAGATGATCACCTCCGCGGAAAACCCAGCGTTTACTGCATGCTTCGACAGCTGTCGCATTAGACGTTGTTCATATTACAATGCAGTTCTTCCAACAGGCCGGCTGGTACGTCTCCCACTCGGCTTCTAGATCGATTAGAGCGCCGTTGTGCATCGTTGGCTTAGAGCATTCGCCTCGGAAAGTTTCTTAAATACTTACAGTACCATTTCAAGTGGGTCTGCACAGGACAGTGCTCTGTAAACCCTAGTCACACGTCACTCATGTGACCTCTCGCAACTGGTCTTACTGTGTACAGTAGCTTTCTACATACGAGCCATGACTGTGGTCTTCCGGGCCCTCTTGCGTTCCCGACGTGTCCGGGGACGGTTCGGGCCCGGTAAGCACCTTCTGCTGTGAGGCACTTGAGACTTCTGGAGTAGCCCGACTTCTCTGTGCTCGTCGAACCGTGATGGACGTGTTTCTTCGTGAGAACTGGAAGAGAGGATTCAGGCTGGGAATAACACGCAATGATCCCAAGTCAACAAACATTACCCCTGATTAGTCACGAAGCGAAGAGCCGCTGGGCTGGGCACGTGACGCAGCCGAGCCGTCGTGATCTGCGGCTAAGGAGCTTCATTCTCCGACTCACTGACTGCCTCAAACTCAAACATCAACAACTCTCCTGGCACAAGCAACGTTTGCGTGCTGCGCTCACCAAAACCTCCTACGTTGTTCGCCCAGTACTTAACGCCATCGCCACCTCTCCTCCGAACCGTATCGCTATCATGGCTTCCGTTCTCCTTACCAACAGTCTCTTTTCTTTGATCGCCTCCAGGGACCGCGCGCCCAGGGGCAATGTTGCCTTGAGCTCGCTGGAGCGACGAGACTCCGGTGGAAGAGAAGCCATGGGCTCCGTTCTTCTCGTCATTCTCATCATCGCCAACATCTGCCTCTTCGTGCCCATTTCCTTCGTGGTAAGTGGAAAAGAAAGAAAGCCTTCCATACACGTGCTGTGTTTGTCTTGACCGGTGGACTGATACAAGTGTGCAGCTCACATACTCTCTCCACGCGCTGTTGCCGACTCTCGCAATCGTCGAGTCTGCAGAGGCGCCTCCGGAATACGAGTTTGTCAGCGCGAACGACATCCCCGACGGCAACGCTCATGATCTGGACGGCGACGCTCCAAAAGGATCTCCGACTGTCCCTGACATGTCAGCCAACGGCCAAGCGTCCTCAAACCAGGCTCCCGACGAGACAGCCGGAGTACCTGCCCGACCCGCTGGACCTGTGACGTCGGACTTCAGAGCGACGCTCAGACTTCTACGCGGCTGGTCACGATTCTTACCGGCACGGCCTCAGCTTGGGCTTCAAATGGGCCTTTTTCGTCAACGTCGCCCAGTTGCTGATCAGCGCGGTTCTCGTTTCGATGCCGTACCTGCCAACCTTCGTCATGTCTACGGTCGTCTCTCTCGCCACGACCCATTTGGTGACGGCCTGGGTGCACGCCGTGGTGTCCAAGCAACGGGACGCAGACGTGTGGCAGCAGCTTCCAAGCTATTTGTTGATTTTCAAAGCGACCGCCGTACCCGTTATTGCGAAAGCCGCCGTTCTGCAGCTGATCAGAGGCTTTCTGCATCTGCTTCTCGGGGAGCGGTCTGGCAGTGCTGATCCGATGGGAATTATCCCTACTTACGACGGGGGCTTCTGGCTTCATGTCACCGTCCTGGGCGTCGTTGTGGCAGCATATGTGTGCGCCTACATCCCCATTGAAGTCATCCTGACGCGAACTCGGGCAAGCAGTATGCCATCTCCTTCCTTCGACACGGATTCCATCCCACCTCGTCGGCACAGCTTCATTTCTTGCCGTACGTGACCGAACACCAGAAGAATTGCTAACGTCTCACCCTTTAGTGCTCCCCAATGATGCAAACACCTTGGTACCCCTCGACATCTCGATTCAGTCTTACGAACCAGATCAGATGGGCTTCATGTCCTGGCAGTACGCATGGGAGAAGCTGTCTCGGGATTCGTGGCTCCGAATCGCCAAAATCTACGGAAAGATCTTCGCGGTCACGGCTGCCGTCGAGATAACTTGCCTCGCGATTATCGGGCTCCAGGTGCTGATCGTCACAAGTGTGGGCGAAGCACTCAAGTGAGGAAATGCGCAACCGTGAAGGGCTCGCTGGTAATCACCGTCGCCTGGGAGGCGCGTAAGCTGTGGACCTAGATCGGTGCGGCGGGCGGCTGTAACTCCCGCGCGGCCATATCTGTCTGTGGACTTGCTGGCAATCCACATGGCTCCAGCGACGAGAACCAGCACTAGCGCCGAAATCGACGACTTGTGCTTACAAGTAGCGAACGAGATCAATACAAACCATTAATCTTCAACTGATCGCCATCCTTGAATTGAACCCAAACCTTGCCACATGTTCGCGTTTCTCCGCCAAGAGCTGATTTCGTAAACGGGATGTGCCCGCTCAGTACTGACTCGTGAAGTTCGCAGCAGTCTCCTCCCTGGAACTGCGCTTCTCTACTCCAGCGTGCTATATCGCGTTGCCGTTTTATGTCAACGCCAGCCTGCCTGCCCACTCCTACTCCTCCTCCCTCCCCCGAGGCGTTTATCTATCCACAGCTGTTATTGCCCACTACCCTACCTACCTACTGCACACAACGCCTCGACACTCTGCGACCCAGACCCACGCTGCAAATCCAAACACACCCCAGGCTCACACGGCAACGACGAGCCCGTACGGAACAGCGATACCGCGTCCCGGTTATCCGGCTGCTGTACTGCTTCGCCGTACGGTGCTGTGCACGTTCCCACCCCTCTCGTCGAGGTCTCCTCGGTGGCTGCCGCGGACGTCAATGCTGGAGAACTGCCTACGCGCATGTCGGGTTCCACTGCTTAGCGGTGGCACGACAGGGAGAATGACAGGGAGAATGACAGGGAGAACGACAGGGAGAATGACAGGGAGAACGACAGGGAGAACGACGGGGAGAACGACGGGGAGAACGACAGAGAGAACGACGGGGAGAACGACGGGGAGAACGACAGGGAGAACGACAGGGAGAATGACAGGGAGAATGACAGGGAGAATGACAGAGAGAACGACAGGGAGAACGACAGAGAGAACGACGGGGAGAACGACAGGGAGAATGACAGAGAGAACGACAGGGAGAACGACAGGAAGAATGACAGGGAGAACGACAGGGAGAACGACAGGGAGAACGACAGAGAGAATGACAGAGAGAACGACAGAGAGAATGACAGAGCTTCGCAGACAGCTACAACTGTTCATCTAGTCGGCGGCGGCGAGGGGGGAGAAAATGACAAGACACCTTGAGCGAGCACATTTGAGGCTGGAGTGGCCCCGAGGAGGGGGAACAACAGCCTCTAGATCTCCCGTGACGTATGTTGGGTTCGAAAAAAGGATGCATTGATAACCAGACGGGTATACTTCTCGAGGCCTAACGTTAATGGCATGCATGTCCCAAGACCAACTCCGAGTTCAAACGCTTCCCGCTTCGTTCTCGTGGTTACTCCTCCGCCTCGCGCATATCATAGTCCACTATCTCCTCGCAACCCCCTCGGATCAGGCCTCTCCCTAATCTCCTTAATGGCTTGCCGAACAGCCGCATTCTTCTGGAAACTCAAATCCACTAGATCCTCCACCTCATCTACCGTGAAGTAGAGGCTCAAATCGCTCTCGAACCACAAGAACTTGACATCCTTCAGATTGCTCTGCAGAACCTCGCTCAAGAACTTCATCTTCATCCACTTGTCTGCGAACTGAGACGTCAACGGCACTGCTTCCACTGCGTTCGACAAGTCGGAGTTTGATCGCCCGTTCTTGGCTCTTCTCGAGGATTTGGGGTCGGATCTGGGGATGAAAAGGTTGTCCAGAGCTTCCACACGCGACAGAATGGTGGCGGTACGTTCCGCTTCGTCGACGCCAATGTCCGAGAGGTCGAAGACGTCGGCTATAAGCTTTGAGGCGACGGCATTGACGAGGGAACCTACGGCGGATGCCCATGCTGAGTAGGGTAGGATGGCATCCCAGAGGGCAGCAGTGGTCCGGATATGGGCTATGACGGCTTGGATGCCGTCTTCGAGCTCGCTAGGGATCTGGTCTTCTTGTTGGAAAAAGTTGTAGGCTCCTGCACCAACCTTAGTACGAAACGCGTGAAGGGGAGAGGCCAACGTGAAGAACGTACCACCCAAGAGATCGTTGATGATGGTACGCTGTGCATTCAGCTCATTAGTGTATGCGCGTTTACCGAAGCTGAGGAGAACACCTCGCTCGGTCTCAATTTTCACCATTGCGAGGGTGCGGCGCGGTATGTCAGGTCGGTTCTGCCAGTCAGATTGAAATTGCTGGAAGCGTTCTGCAAGCCACATTGCGTCGTTGTAGAGATACATGTTGCCGCCGGGTTGAAGAGAGTAGTAATGAGGAGAGACTGCCCGGTAAAGAGCAAGTATGGATCTGGGAAGGCTAAACAAGCCCGCGGCGGCTGGGCTGACTGGAATTTGCGCATTCCTACGTTTCGTTAGCACAACTGCCAGTCTTCGCTTGCGTCTTTGCGGGACGGTTCATGGCAAAGGAAATGGGCAAGAGACTAAAGTACTCACTCAGGCTGGTGAAGGTATGCACCATCAGCGTACACCTGCTCAACCGTTGTGAAAACTGCCCGTGGCAAAGATGAAGTCCAGTACTTTTCAGACAGTGTCATTTCCCTTGTAGATGGGGTAACGTGGCGCTGTAGTGGAACGACTTCCTCCGCGCTGGATTGTGCAGCTGGCAATGCATCTTCGGGCTCGATGTCAGTCGCACCATCATCGTCGCCCCAACCCCAAGCTTCAGCGTCATCATCGATCTGGTCATCTGCATCCGGTGTCGGTACAGGACTAAAGACCTGCACACCATTAGCTTACATCGGTAAGAGTAATCTACTTTGCTCTGATTTATGGGCAGTAAATAGAAAGACTGGGGAGCGAGGGTGCATCCTAAACTTACCTCAGTAACTTGTCGTTCTTCCTCTAATGATTTACGATTTCTCGATGAATCCTTCACATCTTGGTTAGGACTCTCTGCTCCTTGTGATGCAGCATCACCATCATCGCTCCAAGCATTGTCCCAGTTGTCTGTCGCCTGAATGATATTAGCAGGAACGAGAGGGGGAAGAGGAGAAACAAGGGCCAGAAGGTAAAAATCCCAAGCTAGTACCAATGTACCAGACAAGGACCGAGACATATTTCACGTACCCCGGTGCCGGTAGCAGTAACATGAATGCTCTCATCTCTAGCGACCATTTGCTTTTCAACCCTTTCAGCAACTTGCGGAATTCCAAGTCCTACACGAGCGTTAGCGAGCCTCTTGATGTTTGGGAACATGTGAGTACCCAGAGATAATTGGTTCCTGGTCCAGTCTAGTGCCGCATCTCTTCTCTTGCTAACCCAGATCTTCGGTGCATTGGTGACCCAGTCATTGAAGGTATCGGCACCAGGCCAGTTCAAAGATTCAAGTTTGGAGGCGAAGTCGCCCACTCGAGACAGAGCTTTCTGGTAGTCGGCCATGTCATCAAGCGAGGCGGGCACAGCGGTGTCGAGCCACACTTCGATAATGCGGGTAGACAGCGGGGGCATCATTTTTTCCGCCAATGGTTGGATGAGATCAGGCGGCAAGTCTCCATGAGAAACTGTATGATGGTTTCTAGGTCGATGAAAAGAGACTTGATGGTCTGGTCGGCAACTTCCGTCCTTAGTGACAGTGAATTCTAGGTGAATCAGCGGCTAGGTCATGTTTTGTACGAGTAATACTGACCTTTTCGACCTGTATGCGTGGTATGGAACCAGCTTGGAGGTTAGTACGGGGCTTCAAGATCACTTCGTCCAAGTCTTCCCAGAGTTTTTTTGCAGCTTGGTCGAGTTCCTTGTAGGCTCTGAATCCAGTCATGGCTTCGTGGATATTTGTTGGCGTCCCTACAAAAGTCAATCAGATGATTTGGGTAAGAAGCAGCCTTGGTACCTGGCAGTTCCTTGTTGATTGTGATGGTTCTTTCGTTGGGCTTGACATCGACGAGAGCTTTCCAGATGCCGGCGAACTGCTCGTGTATCTGCATCTGCAAGTCGAGTGATCTGGTATCCAGTAAACGCAGAGCCCGCGTCGTTTTCTCCAGCGGAACTGCCTGCAATCGCTTCCACGCCCCTAGCCAGATCAGCGCCGGTCCCCAAACCAATCCTCACCAGCCTACCTTCAAGCATAAGCAGCGCAGCGACAATCCTCCTCTCGCTCGCCAGTTCCTCCGCCTTGTCTAAGCTGTCATTCCCCGCTTGCAATGACCGCAAGGCAGTGAGAAGCTCATCGTTAAAGGAAATCTCCTTCGTCAAAAACTCGACGTAGGTCTCCTTCTCCTGCAGCTCCTCTATCCGCTCTTCGTCGGCCTCTGCCTGTCGCACAATGCTGCTAGCCAGCCGTCGGGATCGCTCTATATCGTCTTGGATGGATTTCGCATGCTTGATCCAGAGATCGACATCTGAGGCAGAGTCTCGGCTGATTTCGCGAACTTCATTCTGGCAAAGGACGTGTTAGCTTGGCTTGGGGCGTTGAAGCTGGAAAAACACACCTCCAGCTCTGCTTTTGCGAGATCGAGAGCTGCTAAAGCTGCAGAGACCGTGGAAGAGTCGACGTAGGCTGCAGACAGAGCTTCTTCTGCTGGAAAAGCGCCTTTAACGGAAAAGTCGACGAGCACTTGTCCTAGTGGATCCTGGACATTGGGGGAGGACATGTTGGTCGAGCGGTGATTGGAAACGAAGCCAGACTACAGAAATCGATTCCAGCGCATGCTGGCCGGCGTTCCGTCCGAGTTTTGGAAGAAAGTTCTTATCAAAAGAGACATTGGCGGCTTGCAGCTCCAACGTCAACGAGGGCGACTGATGCTGGCCGACGCGGCTACCGCCAGAGGCGCTTATCGCGCTTATTGAGCCGAGCCGCGGCTGCGACTAAATAGACGCGGTGCCGCTCGCCAATCACATTCCAGAACAACAACAATACGAAGACGTTGCAAGAGAAGCTGATCGCGGCTTTTCTTTCTTCTCCGTTTGTTCTTTAAACACGAGAGATCTCGAATTCCTCCCTCTTCCTCCCTTCCATCACGTTGCGTTCTGTTGTCGAGGTTTAGCTGTTGATCCTTCTGTCTGTCTTGTGTAGCCAGCGCCACCGGCTCATCATCTGTACGCAGGCCTGCCGCAAGTTGTAGGCGGCACGATATCTTGGGCCCCGAAGCTCTTCTCTTCGTATGTAACTCTCATCTGAATCCTCTCGGTCTATGGCTCTCAACTTCTCTCTTGTCTGCACTTCTCGCGCGTGTTCTTTTGCTTTCTTGGGGGCCAAAATGGCGGGGTATATATACACACGGGCGAGAAGACTGTCGATGTTTGGTGTGGTGGTACTACTGCCAACGTTTGCTCTCTACTTCCATCGCAAGATGCCTTGGTCTGCAGTGCTTCTCTTATCTTTCTTTCTTTTCATCGGGAGTCCTCTTGCTCCATCTCCAAGTTATGGTTCTCACATGACGAGATGGACATCCTACGCCCTTGTTGGCAGGAGACATTCCCGGCGTAGGAATGATCAGGAATCGAAATGGCCGGAAGCTATTGATAGCGCGCCTCGACTTTCCTTGCTTGTTTCTCTCTGGCTTGTTTCTCTCTGGCTTGTTTCTCTCTGGCTTGTTTCTCTCTGGCTTGTTTCTCTCTGGCCTGTTTCTCTCTGGCTTGTTTCTCTCTGGCCTAGCACTCTTCAGTCGAGACTCGTCCATTGCCTCCGTTTCCATCTTTGATAGCACGAGAACCACAAAACACCTTTCTGATTCACATGCTAACAGGATACGAGTAGGAGTCCAAGCCCTTCCCTCAAAAGCAAGACTCTCTCGGCCTCTTTCCAACCTCAGTCGCTTATCATGCCGAGCCAAGCCAAGAAGCCTCGTTTCCGGACCATCCAGCAGTTCAAGACCGATTACTCGCCCGTGTCAATCTCCCAATATGTATCAGAGCAAACTGGTATGAATGTGGTGGTGTGCGACCAGGAAGGCCCCAAGGTTCGGGGCTATTTCACCCTCGCCACCGAGATCTTCGACGACTCGGGATCGCCTCATACCCTAGAGCACTTGGTGTTCATGGGTTCCAAGAGCTATCAGTACAAGGGACTGCTAGACAAGCTCGCTTCGAGAGCCTACTCGAACACGAATGCGTGGACTGCGACTGATCACACTGCCTATACCTTGGACAGCGCTGGCTGGGAAGGCTTCGCTCAGATCCTGCCAGTCTACCTCGAGCATGTGATCCTGCCCACTCTCACTGACGAGGGTTGTTACACCGAGGTATGGCATGTAGACGGCGAAGGTAACGATGCAGGTGTGGTATACTCCGAGATGCAAGGTGTCCAGAACAACGGACCTGAGATCATTGACATCAAAGCTAGACGATTGCTGTACCCCGAAAATGTTGGTTTCCGATACGAGACTGGTGGTCTGATGGAGAACTTGAGAGTCCTCACTCCCGATCGTATCCGCGCGTTCCACAAGGAAATGTACCAACCGAAGAACTTATGTCTCGTCCTGGTTGGTGAGGTCGACAAGGATCACCTCCTTCAGATCCTGGATGAGTTCGAAGAAGGCATCATCGACTCTATCCCTCCCCCTTCTGCCCCGTTCAAACGGTGAGTCTTTCTCTCGCCAGATATGAACCGGACTCTGATACTTTTCGAGGCCGTGGATCGAGTCTGCCCAACCACCACCTATCGCCAAGACAATCGTTGAGACTGTCAACTTCCCTGAAGCGGACGAATCGACGGGTGAGATTACCATTGCGATGTTTGGACCGAGCTGCAAAGATCCTATCGCTACAGCTGCTCTTAACGTTCTCCTCACTTACCTCGCCGGGTCTTCTGTCTCGATCTTGGAGAATGTCATGGTGGAGAAGGAAGAGCTCGCATCTAGCATCGGTTACTACTGGGACGCGAGACCCAATACGGTCATCTGGCTGCAACCAAGTGGTGTTCTCACGGAGAAGCTCGAGTTTGTTGAGCAAAGACTTTTTCAATTGCTAAAGGAAGTTGCCTCAAAGCCTTTGGACATGAACTACATGCTCGACTGCATTAAGAGAGAGCGCCGGCAGGTGAAATTCCAAGCCGAGAGTTCATCCAGTTTCTTCGCGACCGGCGTCATCAACGACTTCCTCTTTGGCGAGAGGGATGGCTCCACTCTCAAAGACTTTGGAACAGTATCCGAGTATGACACGCTCGAAGACTGGACTGATAGCCAATGGCGCGATTTCCTGAAGACGTGGATTTCGGATGCTAACCACATTTCACTTCTCGGCAAGCCTTCGAAAGCTCTGGCTGATAAGATCAAGAGTGACGAGGAAGCACGAGTCGCAGCTCAGAAGGAGAAGTTGGGTCCAGAGGGCCTCAAGAAGCTGGCAGAGAAGCTGAAGCGGGCAATTGAAAAGAACGATGTGGAGATCCCTCCATCTGTTCTGCAAAAATGGCCCGTGCCAGGAGTCGAATCGATACATTTCATCGAATCTCTGAGTGCACGATCGGGTCTTGCAAAAAAACTCGGAACCCTTGACAATGAGGCTCAGAAGGTTATCGACTCTGCAAAGTCTGACCTGCCAATTTTTCTACAGTTCGAACATGTCCCGACGAACTTCGTGCACTTGACATTGCTTCTCGGGACTTCCCAGGTAAAGACAGAGTATCGTCCATTGCTTCCCCTGTTCATGGACAACTTCTTTAACACGCCAATCATGCAAGACGGAAAGCGAGTCGAGTTTGAAGAAGTTGTCACCAAATTGGAGCAGGACACTATCAGCTATACCATGGGAGGCGGTGGCCGCATGAGTGATGCCGAAGGTCTTGCAATCCAATTTCAGATCGAGCCCGACAAGTACGAGACAGCGATCAAATGGATTCGCACTATGATGTTCGACAGTGTCTTTGATCCTGTCAGACTCAATGCTGGAATGGCCAAAATCCTCGCCGACATGCCCGAAGCGAAGCGCAACGGTAACAACATGCTTTACGCCGTCGATTCCATGATCCACCTTGATAAAGATTCCAGCGTGAAGTCTCGCGGTACACTTGTCAAAGCCGTCTACATGAAGCGTTTGAAGAAGCTCCTCGCCAAAGACCCCGATACCGTTGTCTCCTGGCTAGAAGACCTTCGCAAGTCGCTCTTCACATTCAGCAACATGCGCGCCCTAGTAATCGCCGATGTCACTAAACTCCCCAATCCAGTCGATGCCTGGAAACCCCTCGTTTCGGGCCTCGACACCGCTGCTCCCCTCCTTCCCTTCGTCAAGCTTTCTGAACGTCTGAGCCCTAACGGCCAATCCCCCGGAAACTACGGAGCAGTGGTGGTCCCCATGCCCACGATCGACTCCTCCTTTTGTGTCGCCTCGACTAAAGGACCCACCTCTCACAACGATCCCGTGCTCCCAGCTCTCATGGTCGCCATCTCCTTCCTCGAAGCCGTCGAAGGGCCTCTCTGGACCGCCATCCGGGGCAAAGGACTCGCCTACGGCTCGTGGTTCAAGCGTGACTCCGACGGAGGCTTCGTTCAGTTCTCCGTCTACCGATCTCCCGACGCCTACCGCGCTTTCGTCGCTGGTCAGAAGGTCCTCCAGCAGTACATCGACGGCACGCTCAAGTTCGAGCAAGCTGCGCTGGAAGGCGCAATCAGCGGCATCGTGATGAATCTTGCGGATGAACAGACGACCATGGCCGCCGCGGGACAGTTCCATTTCGTGAACAGCGTGGTGCGGGATCTAGAGGATGGGTACGACGCGAAGATCTTGAAGGCGGTACGGAATATCACTGTCCCTGAGATTCAGGCTGTCATGAAGGATGTTCTGATGTCGGCGTTCACACCCGGCAAATCTAACATCGTGGTGACCTGCGCACCGGTCATGGAGGAGGTACGTCTCTCCCTCCTACTCTCCTGTCTGCTCCTGTCAATTGGCACCATCTTCTGTGAATTATTCTCATGTACTGACAAGCTCCCAGGGCATCGTAAAAGGCTTCTCCGAGCTCGGCTTCAAGACCTCCGTGCAGCCCCTGTCCAGCTTCCAAGAGAGCTACGGCCTTGAAGCAGATGACGATGAAGGTGGTCCCGAGGATGAGGATGAGGATGAGGGTGAGGATGGAGAGGAGGGAGAGGAGGGAGACTCAGATGATGAGATGACGGATGCAAGCCGTGACGAGCTCTAGATCCACTTCACAATGAGGGAAATGAAGTGTCAACGTAAGTTAGGAAAGAACAAGCTAGGCATTTGTCAGAGGGGCAGCGAATCCACATCCGAATTCGATCGAAATTTAGATTGAATTTGAAATGACGTCTCCTTTCTGGCCCATATAGGTCGGTAGTAAATTCAAAGTTTCCGCTGCCGATGCATGCAGCCCACTATTACCTACCTTTGTTTACCTCACGCTTTCCTAAGCGAGATGGTGTTTTGACTTCACAAATCCGAATGAACATCGCGCGAACCACAGGAAAACCTCGCTCTTCTCCACCACGCAGGCCTCACCTAAGGCTGCAAGGTAGAAAACAATCTTCTCCCCTCAGCGGGAAATAAAAAAACACGTTCTCTAAAAGGACGAAAACCCACTCACTCACTCACTCTATCACAGACAGGTCCAGTAAAGCGAGCACCTTACATGTACAGTATGTGTACCCACCTACCTACCTGTACTGCACGCACCTCAGCCCCCCCCCCCCCCCCCCCCCCCCCAACCGCCATTTTTTCAAAAAAAAAAAACAAAAAATTCCAGGTCCGTGTCCGTCATATAGCGAGCGAAGCGAAACATAGCGAGCCCATCTCAGTCCGTTATAACGTTAGCCCAACAGCCCAACGGCATGGCCACGTTGGTATTACGGGATTCCCCTACTCTTTTCTTGTCTTTCTCTGTGGAAAAAAAACCCCTTTAAAACACTCTCCAAAAGAATCCTCTCTCTCTCTCTCTTTCTCTCTCTCGCGGCGCTCTCGCGGCGCTCTCGCGGCGCTCTCGCGGCGCTCTCGCGGCGCTCTCGCGCGCGCACCCATGGAAAAACATAGGTAGGTAGGTAGGTACTCAACTGGGTTTTGGTTTTGGAAGTTGGAAGCTGGAAGCTGGAAGCTTGCGACCTGCGCGGAGACGAGGGTGGTGAGCTTCCAGGTGAGTTTTTGGCATCGGTTTTTTTCGATTTTTTTTTTTGGCTCTTTCGCGGGGGGGGAGGGGGGGGGGGGGGGAGACAAGCGTTTTTTTTTTTTTTTTTTTTTTAGTCTTTTTTTTTTTTTGGCATTAAGAAAAAGAAGAAAAAAGAAAAAAAGAAGAAGAAAAAAGAAAAGAAGAAAAAAAAATCCTTGTAACCACTGCTTTTTTTGGGAAGTAAAAAACATGTGGTGGTGCAGTAAGTAGTAAGCAGCAAGAGGAAAATGAAGAGAAAGGGGTATCAAAAGTCATGGCTGCAATTGCGTAGAATTGAAGCTTCACGAGCTCGCAGGCGTCGTGACGCCCCGTCCTCTATTGATCTGGAGCATCTTGTCCTCGCCCCCACTCACAATACCGACGTTCTCATCCCACGCCACGCCGAAGACCTTGATCCCATCTCCCCCTACGGGTCTCTTGCCGCCCTGGTGGCTCTCCCTCTCCACGACATACACCGCCTCCCCGACCTGGCCGCCTCCCTCGTCCTTGGTCCCCGGCCGCGAACTCCGCAAGTCCCAGACGCGGCACGTGCCGTCGTGGCTCCCACTCACGAGGCCGAATCGGCTCTCGGGGTCTTTGGCCAGGGACACGATCTTGTTCGTGTGGCCGCGTAGAGTCATGACTTGGTTGGTCTGCGCGGATGCCCGCGGGTCGATGAGCGTGATGTGACGCGCGCTGGTTCCGGCCGCTAGGAGCTGGTGGCTGATCCCGGGGAGCGCGGTGAGGGAGAGCAAGGGGTGGGACGTCGTCCGGGTGTCTACGAGCGTGGACGTCGTCAGGTCAAGAGTGCGCATCGTGTGGTCCTGGGAAGCGGAGTAGCCGACAGTGTGGTCGTTGGGGTTGAAGATCACCGCGTTTACGGCGGCGCCGTGGTGGGCGTGTAGTGATAGCGGGCCGCGCTGAGGAGTGGATGTGGATGTGGTGAGCTTTCTGCGCTTGGCTGTTGGTCCAGAGGTAATCAGAGAAGTCGCGGCTTCTGGCGCAGAGTCTCTGAGCGTCGTCCAGAGCCCAACGTGACCGTCGGTGGATCCCGAGAGGACTTGGTTCGAGGGGCCCCATACATCGATCGATTCGATAGCTCCTTTGTGTCCATACAACTCCAACGTCGGTTTGAGCGTCGCAGAAAATTGATCTTCCGCTTCCTTGTATTTCCATATCCGGATCGTGCGATCCAAGCCGGTAGACGCAATTTGTGTCGGCGAAATGAACTTTGCGCTCTTGATGCTCGATGAATGGCCCCCTGCGCTCGAGGACGCCGACGTTGCCATGGTTTGCCCGGACTTGTTCCAGACACGCAACAGTCCGTCATACGAGCCTGACAGGATGCGCTCCTGTCCTCTCGTCACGCCGTTCCCCGTCCCCGATCCAGCTCTGGACGTCGCTGACAGGATGTCCACGCAGCTCACCCAGTCGTCGTGTTCAAAACTTGCCTCGTACAGCGGCGGGATCAAGCTGCGAACGTATTGCAGATCTATGGTCGTTTCTGAGGAGAGGCCGTTGGCTGTGAGGTATTCTTCGAGGGTTGTGCGGAGGAAGTTTCCATTGATCAGGAAATCGAAAGGAATTGGCGCTTCCGTATTGAGCATGGACTCGGAATTGAGGATTTGGGACAAGCCATATCTCCGTACGTCTTTAAAACATTGTCAGTATAGGCCAATGACCAAGAATCGCATTGTGGTTCTGCTCACTTGTCGGGACCAGAAGCTGTGTCTTTCCCTCCTCAAGCTCGATCGTGGGGTCTTCGGAATTCGTGACAAAGTGAACCTGGACTTGTCCGTGCCGACTCGAGTCCGCGATCGTATCGGCACCAAGTCTATCCATTTTGAGGGAGGAGGTGAGTCGTATCGAAGGGTGAAGTTTTGCGGTCTTGATGCGATGCAGCTGGGGAAAAATATAATTTACGGAAAATCAAGCGGCCGCATCGCCCGAGCCAAGATGGAACCATGTCACGTGACACCCGCTTCAGGTGTTGACATTGGTTGACCTGAGCTATTCTTCCACCTCTGGACGATCTTGCTTGGACTTCATATTTCGTACTGCGTGTATGTTCTTGTCACCTCAGATGGCTATGGTGCTCTGGATGATGTACGTCACGTCGAACATTTCCTTTTATACAGCTACTTTTTCAGTTGTTCACGAGCTTACAATAATGCATCTGCGATAGCTGATCATGAGTGACGAGACTCCCCCGAGTTTGCCTCGAATCGGCCCCAGAACTAGCGGGCGAATACAGTCAAGTTGTCGTTCTGCGAAGTAGTGCGTTTGAAATGAGAAATGGCCATCTTAAGAAGATCTAGTGTCCACACAGTTCAAGCGAATCTCTTTCCAAATCTCCCGGTTTTCGGGAGCTTTTTGATTTCCTATGACGCGGGTTTGAGCATTGGGAGATTCTTTTCGTTGGATCATCGACGAGTAAAATCTGTGGTCGACGTATTTACATGGTTGCTACCTACTGAGAGAGAAACCGGGACACTTCAACCGATCGAGTGTTGAAGCGGTGCAACCGATCATTCAGTCGTCGCTAAAATGTCAACAAGAGATCCGAAGCTTGGTTTGCTGAACAAGGAAAGCAAGACTCGAAGCCATGGCTGCAACTAGAATAGGAGACTCCTTCCCTATCAACGACAAGCCTTGACAGCACGCGTTCGAGACCTCGAATTCCACCAAGATCTTCAAACACTTCCATCATTCACTCAAGCAATTCCAACTTCAAGCATTCTTTTTGCATCGCATCACAATTATCAGCGAAGCGGTACGTATCCATCATGCCTATCTCGGAGGTCCTCGGATCTGCAGCGATCAATCCCAGCAGCGAAGCCCGTTCAAGACTGTGCAGCCTTCCAGCCGAGCTCCAGCTCAAGATCTTTGAGCTTTGCGAATCACAAAATCCGAATTCGGGGCCTTTTTTTCTCGAACCCCGGTGTTCTTCCTGCCCACCATTGATCAAGGCTCTGCGGTGCCAGCCTCGAACATACATGGTGGCCCTCGATGTCTACTACAAGAACAAAAGCTTCTGCCTGTCCCATCGAAACGAGTGGAGTCTTGGAGACCTGTCAACAACGTCCATCGCGAGGATCAGGTCCTTGCAGATTCAAGTCAGGTAAGACCGTCGGAGGAATACCTCAGAGGCTCGAAAAGCTTACCGGCACCTACCTAGGTTGATTCTCAAACGCGGCCTTTGGGTTTTGGAGCCCACGCCTCAAAGGTTAGCACGGAACCTTCAGAAAGCCACAAACGTCGAAGCCGTCTCACTCTATCCCTTGTACCCCGGAGCTATGTGCCAGAAATTTCGAATGCTGCGATTCCTCAACAACTTCCACAAATACCTACCGGGCTTCAAGAAGCTGAACAGAGTCGAGGTCCACTTGGATCCTCACTTCCACCGAATTGATCATCGCGACAAACTGCAGTACGCAGAATTCGATCCGAACGAGACAACCATCAACTCTCTGTGGAAAGAAGCTAACGGGGTCGGGTTTTGGCCTACGCGGAAGATAGGCCCTGCATGGGTGTGGGATGCGGGTCGGGATTCGCGCGGGCAGAAGATTGCTCTTGACTGGTCCACTGCAAGAAGAGGCTACAGGCCCCATCACAACCTCCTGGACTTTGTGCACGAGGAGTCTCTGGCGGAGGTGGGCGGATGTTTTGTCGTCGCCCCGGAATTCATGCTCGCCAGTCTGCACCGTGCCGCGATGGCCAGGACGCTGTGATTGATGTTCAATGCGAAGATAGCCGCACAAGCGCTCGTTGATCCTATAGTACTCGAAGCACAACAGTATCACCCCTTCTCAGGAACCAAGTGCGTCAAATTCTGATGGTGGATGGTCTTTTCGCGAGCACCTTGGTACTCTGTGACAGGCTGTACAGATGGCATTCATGTTGACATCACATTTCGTGTATGAAACATATGTTTCAGCACGAATAGCCCTTGTTACTTCATCCATGAAGCATTCGTACGTTCTGCTCGTACGTGCGTGCGTAAGGGTGAAGCCATCTTGTTATTTGTTCATTTGTGTTTATTTTTCCGTGTTGATCATTTACTCAGTCGACACCGTTTCCCACTGCGAGGCCTTAACCTGTTGGTTTCGGCGAGTGTCAGTGAGTCTAGAGACGACGAGCTTGTCCTCCTTCATGATTCTTGATCAGATCAAATTCTCACCGTCGTATCGAAGTCGCTGATGTCGCGACATCACAGAATTTTGGTGATCTAGCAAGATCCCAAGTCTGAGTGTTGTTCTGGGCCCTGATGCAAGTTCTGGCTTTCGTATGTGAATCAAATCTGGTCGTAGGGTCAAGGTAGTCAGTCGTTTTCCTGGCACACTAATATGTATGTAAATCAACGGGTACCTAAGGTATGTTAACAATTAGGCTTCGAAAGACCCTAGTAGTGAGATTTTGTTTTTGCTGTTGTTATGCCATCAACAGCGAACCGTACGCCTATTAACAGTATTTACCCGAGAGCCTCGCATTGCTGAGACTGAGACTTGGGCAGAATAACTGTTGACTTGGCTTTGGACGTGAACGGGTCTGGACTACTTCCAAGCCATGATATTTGTTAAGCCTTCGATCGAGCCATTTGGGTAGTGTGGGCATCACTCTTCTACCTCTCGCTCAAGAAAAGGACAAAGAGGCGTCTTGGTTTACTTCGCTCTTTGTGAAAGCCGGGCTGCGACACGACTTGACCCCATGGTGATATCCTTCCTGTGCCTACGAGGCCTTGATTCGCACTTGGGGTCCGGAGTTGAGGTCTCTCGGGGCATTGTATCAACAAGACGTGGCGTGGATGTAAGAGATGTGGTCTTCGGCTTCTGGTTTACAGGATGATACTCGCCATCCTCCCTCCGTATTGCCTTTGCAGGTACAGAATCTATCACTCGAGAAACTGATTAGAGTCTAGTCAGTAACGCCATTTGAGAACTTCAGCACCAAGTTGCACCTATGTTGAGCCTGATTGTTTGAGATCTAGGCTTGCTGTGAAGATGAAGAGAATCAGCATTGCATTCTCTTGCTACTTGGGATCCGCAGAGGGATGTGATAGAATGCTGTATTGGGTTGACATGAGTTAGCATCGCTATGGAGTTGCGACTATGTACGGATGTGTGCACCGAGGCCTTGCTGGTCTGGGGCCATCATCGTCAGGTGATTGACACGTGACTATATCTGAGAGCACTTTATAATATCGCATCATATTAAGAATCGTAGCAAGAAAGAAAAATAACATTTGACGTAATATCCAAACAGCGTCCGTAAGAAACAAATGGCTCTGCAGCAGAAAAGAGCAACGGAGCTGTAGCTACTGTATACTGTAATGCCGTGCGATGGATGGGGAAATCCAAAAACTTGTGTGGCCTTGGGGTGGTAAATACCCCCATAATGCTTATACAAAAAGACTTTCTTAATCAAAGTAAGGCTTAGAATATCGTGGTTCTTGAACCGTTTTTATCAGCAAGTAAACAAGTAAAATCGACGCTATTCGCTTAACAACGCTGGGAGTGTGTACATCTCTTTTAGAGCTGTTGATATCGTTGCCATACGCTTAAAGGCAATGAAGATAGATGACCCAAGAAAGATGGTCACTTGTTTCCAAAAGAAGACATTCTCTGCCTTCCACAATCATAAGACATTGGATCGATATCGGCATAGTGACAGACTGTTGGGTATCGAACAATCCACTCGAAGGTGAGATACGGAGCTCAACACATGCATGCGGTAACAGCTTGCGAGTGATGATTGGTAAGCAAAGGCTAGACGACCAGACGACCATTTCTTCCAGCCTCTTTGTATACTCACCTAACCTTTGATGTTTTTCTTCGTCTGACAACTCATCTCTCTCTCTGCGATTGTCTCTGATCTGGCTCTCATGGAGAAACAATATTCGGACTCGACACTCCCATTTCCGAGCCAGTCTGCTGCCGCCCGCCCAAGCAGCAGATGGGGGATACGCAAGCTTACCTGGGCCACAATCACTCTGGCAGCGACATATATCGCTGCCACCCATCTCAAACGGTGGGCAAAGGAGTCTTCTGTACCTCCGGTGAGCTTTGGGAATCAGTGTGTCCAACCTGATGCCCTGGTCCCGAAAGACAGCCCCGAGCTCGCGAAGGCCTTCGACTACATTTCGAGCGCTGCATTCAGGAATGCCTCTATCGAGCGTCTTTCCGGCGCTGTCAAGATCAGGACAGAGAGTTTTGATGACCTAGGGCCAATTGGCGACGATGAGCGATGGGAGGTTTTCTATGGGTTTCACGAGTACCTTGTCCAGACCTTCCCCCTCGTACACGAGAAGCTTCAGGTGGAGAAAATCAACACCCACGGCCTCCTATACACCTGGCAGGGGAGCAATGCCGACTTGAAGGCCACGACTCTGATGGCTCACCAAGATACCGTGCCGGTGCCCGCGGACACGGTGAGTGTGATCGGCTGTACGTCCTGGCTGGCAGATCAAGGCTGATTCGTCTCTGGATCGCCGCATGGAAATATCCGCCATGGAGTGGTCATTACGACGGTAAGTACATTTGGGGGCGTGGCTCATCTGATTGCAAGAATCAACTCATTGCGACTTTGGAAACGGTGGAGTTGCTTCTCCAGGCTAAGTTTGAGCCCCGACGTACTCTCTTGCTGGCTTACGGCTTTGACGAAGAGATCTCGGGCTATCACGGAGCTGCGCACATCTCTGCGGCCCTCCACGACCGTTACGGTGACGATGGTCTCGCGGTCATTGTCGACGAAGGGGCTACTTTTGAAAAGACGTGGGGAACGGTCTTTGCAAAGCCAGGTATGTATGTGCTTCAAGATCGACAATTGCTACAAAGCTGCTGCCAATTCTAGGTGTTCTGAACCTGACCGAGGAGACGCTATCCACTACAGTTACGGGAATCTCCACGCTTTTGTGAGAAATACCAAAGAAGTACTGACCTCGATCAACCCAGGTGCTGCTGAGAAAGGCGCAACGGATGTCACCATTGCCGTCCGCTCACCGGGTGGACACTCGTCCATCCCACACGACCACACCAGTATTGGAATTCTCAGCGAGCTGGTGTATTTGATAGAGTCCACTCAGTACCCAACCCGTCTCTACGATGAAAACCCGTATTTCGCTCAGCTCATTTGCGGCGCCAAATACTCCCCCAAGTTCGACCCCCAGGTTCGAAAGCTTCTGGACCAACGTCTCCAGGCTCGCAACACTTGCTCAGCGAAAAAAGACGCCCTTGCTATAGAGGCGGCAAAGTCAGGGCCAGAGATCAAATACCTATTGCAAACTTCGCAAGCGGTCGACCTCATCTCAGGGGGCGCCAAAGTCAACGCGTTGCCGGAGCGAGCTCAGGCGGTGGTCAATCATCGCATCAACGGTTCGTCTGCCCTCTCTCAGGCCCACTCAAGCTCCACCCTTTCCTTGATCTGAACTCATGAGCAGCAAGCTGACCAAATCATTCAGTCGGGGAAACCGTCGAAGTCGTCTTTGACCACTTGACTAAAGTGGCCGCCCACGTTGCCGAAAAACACGGCTTGAAACTCCACGCCTTTGGTGAGTGTTCGAGAGTCGCCGTGTCGCTAGGCATAGTCTCATTCTCCCTCTAATCCTGCTTTCGGAAAATGCGCAAATGGTAATCTGCTGACTCTTCCCTCCTTTCAGACGGCGTTGAAGAGCCTTCCTCCATCATCTTGACCCATAGCGATTACCTCAACCCCGCCCCGGTTTCTCCATCTGATGGCTCCTCAGTAACGCCCTTCTCCGTGCTCGCGGGGACAGTTCGTGCCATCTACGGAGACGCAATCATCACCACGCCCGGGATCATGACCGGAAACACCGACACCCGCTTCTTCTGGGACCTCACCAAGCACATCTTCCGCTTCGGGCCTGGCTATGATCCGGAGGATACGCAAGAGGGACTGGGGTCAATCCACACGGTCAACGAGAGGGTGTCGGTTGTGAACCATATCAACGCTGTAAAGTGGTTCACACTATTCATTCGAAATCTTGACGAGGCTGATCTCTAAGCCGGCTTTTGGTCTTCACGCATGTAGAGGCCAACCATAGTGCCTCTTGAACTGTTACTGTAAAGCTATTGCACCGGGCATTCTGATCATTTCTCTGTCAATATAAACATGTCTGCTTGGAAGACACTCCTCCGTGGTTATGGCAGCCTGGATTTAACAACCAACCATCTTGCGTCCGTCATCACTGTTTTCGTTCCGGTACAAAAAAGACACGGTGCCACGGTGACAGCTTCGCTTGCCGGCGCCGTGGAACGCTCGCTCCCTTCAGCACCGTTTCCATCCATCGCAGGCCCCACGTCGTCCGTCTACTTTCTCACGGCTCTTCTCCGCCATGGAAAGTTTGACGAGAGACACAGCACAGAGCGTGCTTGATCTGGGACTCCTGAGTTCGACGAAGTACAAGGTCGCGATCGATCACTTCGCTAGCGCGGTGAGTGAGTGAGTGAGTGAGTGGAAACGTGCCATGTACCAGTTTTGCTAGACATTTCATTTATTCATCCAGACAGCCAGCCAGCTCGAGCTGGGACCCTCCCCGGTTCAGCCACCGGACGCGCCGCGGAAGGGAGCTCACAAGACTGCGGCGTACTGGATGTCCATACGCCACGCCGTTCCAAAGCATGCCGGCTACCAAGACACCTACCTCTCTTGATGACAGGACGACCGTGGAGATAAGTGTATATAGATATCTCGGCGTATTGTCATGGTCGCATATCTCGAGTCCGGAGATCTTTTCAACCCTGTTTTCTTTTTTCTTCTTTTTTCTTTCTTCTTTTCTTCTTTTTTTTTTTTTTTTTTCTTTTTTTTTTTTTTTCTTTTTTTTTTTTTTTTTTTCTTTTTTTTTTTTTTTTTTTTTTTTTTTTTTCTTTTTTTTTTTTTTTTTTTTTTTTTTTTTTTTTTTTTTTTTTTGTTTTTTTTTTTTTTTTTTTTTTTTTTTTTTTTTTTTTTTTTTTTTTTTTTTTTTTTTTTTTTTTTTTTTTTTTTTTTTTCTTTTTTTTTTCTTTTTTTTTTTTCTTTTTTTTTTTTTTTTTTTTTTTTCTTTTTTTTTTTTTTCCCCTGCGACGGAAAACAGTCGCTCCAAATTGAGCGTTGACGACATGCCCAAACTGGATAGTCTTACTGCAGGACCCTTGCGGTAACTCAAGGGGCGTACTATTGTAAAAGTAGGTAGGAAAACCAGACTGATACGGCCACATGTCGGTGGGTAAGATAGTCTAGGGAATCCCTAGAAGAGACTGAAGAAAGGAAAAGAGAAATGAGTAAAGGTATGAATTGGACTGCGTGCCTATGGTACTATCTAAGGGGGTGCCTTGCTCTTATACCTATTGAAGGTAGTCAGTGGCAGGGGGTCTCGGAGGGGTCCATGCCTCGACCATAGCTAAAACTACCAAATCCCATCAATACAAAGTATCACCGTTTTACACTATACGCACTCGGAGTGTCTCGCGGGCCTTTGGTTGGCCGTATCTCTCTCTCTTAGCGTTACGCCGCTGTTGATTGATTGATTGATCAGGCCTTCGGATCGGTGCCGTGTGCATTTATATATATATATATATTTCCTCGCGAGTTTTTAAGCTCATTTTTCATGCGGCGGGAGCTGTATAGAGCTGCGACTTCTTGAATCTTTTTTTTTCATGCTCGTGTTTCTTGTACAGTATATTTTCTTAGCTCGGCACGTTTCAGTTCCCTCTGAGAGGTCTTACTGTACCGTAGGTACTTATGTATGTGTTGCTAGAATTGGTGTCTCGTGCCGATCGCGAAAATGATATTGGGCCTCTTTGCGCATGACATACAACCTTCGTACTGTACTTGTTGTAGCTGAATATATTGTAACCTTCCCAGACAGCTGAAATAAAAGGAACACAGCTAAGCTGGATTTCATACAGCCACGCTGGATTCAACACAACCAAGCTGGATTTTGATTAAATCCACGTCGCAAAATCTCTTTACTTTTCAAATGCGTCGTGGCCGCTTTTCACATTCGGTTTGTGTTATACTGTTTTTTGACACGCTACTACGAAGGAACATCACGAAAGCGTGGTTGTAGAAGCTAGGACGTGATTTCCGAATCATCAAAATCCAAGCCGCCAAATGCAAAGCATTCAATGTGGAACTTGATTTTGTTTTGGCTTGCTACAGTAAATACAGTAGATGGAAATCTACATTGCTTGGCTGCTGTATCAAACATAGCTTGGCTGTATCAAATCTAGCTTGGCTGGCTACACAATACATATATTGCGTCTATCTTGGCTGCCCGGGAGGGGTGCAATAACCTTCAGAGCAGGGCAGAGCAGGGCAGAGCAGGGCAGAGCAGGGCAAGCCAACGCGCAATACGAAAATGGTGAATGATTCACGGAAAACTTCGACAATTCCTAGCATAGAAAAACATGGTTCGGGATCAACTATTAGACAGGTTGATAGATTAGCGACGGCATGGAATTCGGGTCGTTGAGCCCATTTCCATTCCAACTCCCAACCCAATCTCATCCCTCATTCTGGGAAACCAAATCCCCAAATCCCACTTTAAACCCCAACCCCAGCTCCAACCCCAGCCCAGCCCAGCCCAGGACCCAGCCCCATCTATGAGTGTAAAGTGACGACGACCACGATGAAAGCCACCCAACCCCGGAAAGAAATTAATTACGTCGTGCAAAAAGGTACCGTACATGAAAAGAATCGAAGTCAATACAGGGCGGCAGAGTCAGTCGTTCAAGGCGAGGCTCAGTTGAGGAAGCCCTTGCACGCCGCGGTGCCGCAGAGACACGGGATGCGATCCGTGCTGCCAATCTCACGCTCGAACTTGTAGTCGTAGGTGAGCTCCTCGTCTGTTGCGCACAACGTTAGCCGGCATCCAACACCATTTGCGATAGGGATAGGAAATGAAAGACTCACTCTGCGCAATGTCCCGCAGCGCGTAGATGACGATCCGCTTGCTCTTCTCCACCGTGATGATCTTGGCCGTGCAATTCGGCATGCAGCTGTGGTTGATGAACCGCGCGATGCCGCCCTTCTTCGTGGCGTCAATGACGGTGTTCTCGTCGATCCGGAACAGGTAACTGCTGCCTATGCCGCTCTTGAGATACCGTTGCTCGCGAAGATCGGCCACCTGCTGCCGCACCTTCTCCCCGACGTACTCGATGATCATGTCGTTCTGGTTGATGTTCTCCATGGCGTACAGCCCCCAGTTGTGGATGGCGGAACGGTCAAAGTTGACCAGCTTCTTGCGCTTCTGCAGCTGGTTGAAGCGGAGGACGTCCACGTCGCCGCCGAGGTTCTTCTTTTGCTCGTTGACATCGGTCGCAAAGCGACGTTGGGTCACCCGGTTGGCCCGAGAATGGCCTCGGGCGGCGGACTTCTCTGCTACCAACTTCGCGGCCAGAGCGGCCTCTGCAGCGGGATCTCGGCCAGCTCGGGAAGCCTGCGCTTGGCGGGCCTCGCGCGCCCTCTGCACCTTGATGCGATGGGGCAGGTAGAGGGACTTCTCCGAGTTCAGAATCTTCTTCGTGCCTTCGGTACGAGCACAGCCAGTCGGGTTCGGCACGTAGTAGCCTTCGATGGTCGTGTCCGTGGTAACGAGACCTCTGTAGCCGTTGCGATTGAGGGCCTTGATGTCCTCTTGCTTCCAAGCCCACGGCTTTGCCCACCCCTTGCGGACGTTGGCCGTGTCTTTGAGGAGGGCAATCGCCGCTGGCGTGTCCTCGTTGTCCTTGATCAGATTCTGGAGACCACTGAGATCGATCACGTTGTTGAAATCATCGTCCACCGTCGGACGGGGAATCTCGGCAGACATGCCCCATTCGACCGTCGTCTCGACAGGCGCCGTCTCGGTGACGAACTCCTCGTCATCGTCCTCTTCGGGAACCTCGCTCGGCGTGGGTGCGTGATCATCCGTGTCGACACCCTCCAGCTCTCTCTTGAGGGCCTCGCGCTCCTCGAAGATCTGCTTCTTTGACTTCTTCTTCTTCTTGGTGGCAGCGGCCTTCTTCTTGCTCTCGACGATGGCAGCCTGCGCCTCGGACTCTTGGAGAATGCTGTCGATGTTGCGCATGCCAAGCTCCCCATCAACCGGACTGCCTGAAAGAGGGAATTCTTGATCGAGCTTGTCCTTGGCGACACCAAACAGCTCCTCATCCGTCTTCTTCTGGCGTTTCAGGGCAGCCTCAACCTGGAAATCGTGCTTCCGTTTCTTGGACGGAACCACGTCGTTCACCACGAAGCTGGCCTCGCTCATGGAGTCCTCGTCGCGCGCATCCACCGACTCGACATCGCCCCTCGCAGCACGTCGTCGCAAGGCATCTTCCGACGACTCCTCATCTTCGGAGGTCATGCGGCTTCTCGGTCTCGAGTCCGGCTCCTCCGTATCCACAACACGCGAGCGGCTCTCGGCGTCGTCCTCGGAATCTTCATCGTCACTGTGGATGAAGCGATGCATGAGAGGTCTGTACGCCGTCCTCCGAGCGACGGGGCGTGCCCGGGACCCGAATGGATCCTTGAAGCCCACATTCAGCCTCGCTCCACCCGTCGCCTTTCTGATACGAGGCAGCGCCGAGACAGACATCCTCTTAGGAGCCATCGCCCGGCGTTCGACCTCATTTCTGGCGCTTGGGGTCCCAGTCGACGAGGCCTCTTCTCCCTCGTCATCCTCGTGGATCAGCTGAAGTTTCATGTCCTTGGGGTCCGGGATGTTGAGTTTGCGCCGCTTGGCGAGATGCTTGATCGGGTCCAGGTACTCGTGCAAGATGGGCGCTGCCGTCTTGGTCCGAAGATTCTTGAGCAGTTGCGTCTTCAGTTCTCGTCGGATGACTTCCACCGCTTCCCTCGAGGGGTCGAAGTTCATGGCCCGCTCCTTTCTCTCCTCTTCCACGTCCAGGTCCTCCTCCCTCTTCCGCGCGAGGGCAGCTCTCCTCTCCCAATCCTCATGATCCGTTTGCGTGGGGCTCCGACTGCGCTTCCGACTCGGCTCAACATAGCGCGCGGCGGATCGGTTGCCAGACGTGCCGAATGGGTAGGGATGCATGATCATCGTGTAATTGAACATCAACGTCTTGTTCAGGGTCCGGAAGCACTTTTCGCAATCGTTCCTCCCCCAGGGATTGTTCGCAAAGACGATGTAGTAGCCGGTGGCGTCCATCTTGATATCCTCGGGCTGGAAGTGCCTCATGCGCTTCAGCATGTGCGGCGGGGTGGTTGGCATGACCGGCACCGACTCGGCGGCCACGAAGAGGTACGGTTGGTGCATGAGCGTGTCCGCAACGGGCTCCATGCTGGGCAGGACGCGCACCGGCTTGGGTTTGCCGAGAGGATTGATGGCATGCATTCCAGGCATCAACTGAGCCTGGGGACGGTAGACGGGCCTGGACGACGCAGGTCCCTTGGGGGCGCTGGGGGGCGGTCCCGAGGATTTGGCGGCCTCGGGTTTGGGCACCGGCGCTCGGATCTGCGGAATGGCCTCGATCTTGTTGGCCTTCAGCACGTTCTCCATCATGCGCCGACTCTTGTTGCCCTCTGGATCAAACTCGACGCGGACGTTGTTGGCGCCGATGCGCAGAGCGGATCCTTTGCGGACCGCGGTTTTCGCAGCTTCGATGGCAGGGATGAAGCGACCGCCCATCAGAACCCTCGAGTCACGGTAGCGGAACGTCGCGAAGCCCAAGCAGCTCCCATTGTCCGGGTGGAGTTTGTTGCTGCTCTCGGCAATCTCCCCAAAGCTCGAGAAGACGGCGGCCACGTTGGAGAAGCTGTGCAGAGGGTCGAAGCCCGTCACCACCACCTGCGTAGGGGGGCCGGGGCCGAGGGAGGTCTTGGGGTCGTACTGGTAGGGCTTGAGGAGGTATGGGGCCTGGCGCAGCCGCGATTGGGGGTTGTGGAAGTCGACATTGATGTAGTCCAGCTTGCCACCCCGCTTGGCCAACCGTGGATCTGCTGGGGGAGCGTCATCATCCTGAAAAGCCATCGATTAGCCAAACATTCACTCGAGTAAGATGACGCTCCCCGCAGCAGATTGTATGATATACGTACTAAGCCTATGTCCTTGTATGTGGCTTTCGCCGTCTTCCTCTCTTTCGACGAGATCTTTCGGTCGAGATTGGGATCGTAGGTGCACACGTTGCCCTTGACGACGTGGGGGGGGCCGCGAGCAGAAAGGCGCGGGTCGGTGGGAGCGTGTTCCTCTGCCTGTTGTCAGCAGCGATGTGGGAGTGCAAACCGCCATTCGTGGGCCTCTCGCGGAGGACGGCGGCGGTCGCCTTCGAGCCAGCCGTGGCCGACGGATCGTGCGAGGGGGGCTTGGGACACGAGTGAGGGGAGAAGAATCGATGTTCGTCAAGGGGGTCGTGCTGACGGTGCGGTGGGAGGGGTTCGACAGCGCATTCTGGTAAGCCGCGGAGCTGAAGACCGACGACACCGTGCTCGAGTGGGAGCTCGCCGAGCCGACGCCGTTGAGGATATCGCCTTCGTCCGAGGAGGCATGTGTTGCATCTGCGGCGGCGGCGGCGGCAGCAGCGCGGCCGTTCTCGTCGCCGGGGCGACCAGACATGGCCTCGTCGACGCGGAAGTTGGGCAGCACGACCTGGGTCTGGGAGTCAATCGGCGGGCGAGTGCTGAGAGGCTCCTGGCCCACGGATTTGCCCTTCTCGCGCTCCAGAGCTTTGTTCTTCGCGGATCGCGGCGCCGCGGGGAAGAACTGCGCGAAGCTCGCACTAGGCACACGAGACATCGTGACGGAGAGTGGTGATTTCTACCTCGCACTCCGCCGGCCAGCCAACATCTCCCGAGTGTGTATCAAGGAGCGATCGTGTGCATCGGGGGGGAGGAGACGAGAGGCGTCGAGGAGCAAGGGGCGAAGGTCTGTAGGAGGTGGGCGAGCAGCTGTCGAGGGACAGATTTCGTGCGCTGGGAGGGGGGGAGGGCGCGCGAGGACGCCGAGCAGATTCGAGGTCGAGGTCGCGATGAAATGTACGCAGATGTCAGATCGCTGCCGCGGCGAGGTGGTCGTAGATGTTGTAGATGGGTGGGTGGTCGAGATGGTCGAGGGGGTTGGTGAGAAGATGGAGGGAGGGATGTTGTGAGTGAGAGATGAGGTTGGAACGTGAAGACGGCCCAGGCTGAAAGGGGTTTAGCGAGGTGTCGGCCCGGGCTGGTCCAGACCTGGAGGTATGGACAGCACAGTAAGGCTTCACTTCTGCAACCGACGAGATGTGAGGCTGAACTGAATCTGATATGTGGACGTTTCTCCTTTTGACCTTGCTCGTCTCGTCTTGTTCTTCGACCGTGGTTCTCTCTTGGATGGAACTCGGCGCCGTTGGCGAAACGTGCCGGCTTCTCTGGCTCACGAACGTACCGTATAACACAATACCAAAGGCCAGAAACCGATCGATAAGATCTCGGCGAGCAAGTTTCTCGTCAAGGGGGTAGAAGAGAAGAATATCCAAAACCGAAACAAGCACCTGCTCGGGAAGACTGGCTCGACATGATAAAAAACGTAGGTCAGTCGTAGGTATGTAGGAAGCCTAGCGTGCATTCCGTATGTAGCTTCAAAATGATTTACTATTACAAAAGAGCCGAAACACCACCAGACTTAAACTCGGGATAGAGATCGAAGTAAGTCTATTTCGTTCTGCGTGATTTTGGTTTTTGACTAGCTTTTGGACTTTGCAAGTACAAACTTATCAATTCTTTTTTACTTCAAACCATTTTTTTCTCCGATATGCAAAAGAGCCTTTTAGACGCATATCGATGTAGAGTCTTTTGGACGCATACCGACGTAACATAAGTACACAAGTACATACCTACATAAACAGCGTAAAGCTAAATACGTCTCTTACAGATATCTTCCAAAGCCACTCAATGCTTAACCAAAAGCACCTCAACGCCCCAAAATCAAAAACCCGGAAGAGCAACTCTCGGGCATGCACAAACACTTTTGGCACCCAGATTACCTACACAGTCAGTCAACATTTACCCATAAAAAAAAAAAAAAAAAAAAAAAAAAAAAAAAAAAAAAAAAAAAAAAAAAGGTTCTCGGGATGTATCTATGAAATGTGTATCGCCCGCTCCGACGCCGAATCATTGTTTTCACCCTCCTCTTCTTTTTCTTACCATCCTTTCCTTACTTTTCCCTTCTTCCTCTCCCACGTATCAAGCTCCGTACTAAACACTGTACATACATACGTACGTACAAAACGAACGAACGAGTATCTCTCATCTTCTTCTTTCCTTATCTCCCTATGTCACCTCCCATTTTTCTCCTCCTCCTCCTCCTCCCACCACCACCACCACCACAACCACCACCACCACCCAACACTATCCTTCCCAACCACCCACCCACACCCCCCCAAAAAAAAAACGAAAAAAAAAAAAGAAACCCCCAAAGGCCATCGAAAGCACAGAAAACCCCACCCCCAACCCCAAGCCACCCATTCCCCAATCCGCACGCACACATGCCAAAAGCTAAGAAGCCCCGTGCTAGCAAGACACTGTGCTGTGCGTACCTACCTAAGAAAAAAAAAAAAGAGAAGAAAAGTAAAAAAAAAAAAACGGAACAAAAAAGCGCGGTGTTGATTTTGCGGATTTTTTTGTAAATGGAGAGGAATGGAAAGAAGAGGAGAGGAAAGGCCTTGCCTCTTGAAGAAAAGGAAAGGAAAGGAAAAAGGAGAGAGAGAGAGAGAGAGAGAGGAGAGAGAGAGAGAGAGAGAGAGAGAGAGAACATGGATGAAAAAGACTTTCACAAGAAAATGGGAAAGATCCCCTTTTGTACAAACATCCCTTTTTTTATTTACCTATTATCATCTACTGCCCCCTTTCCTCCCCCTTTTAAAAAAAGAAGTGAAAGAATAAGAAACCACAAAAAAAAAAAAAAAAAGGAAAAGTCTAAAGAGCACTTTTGTAGAAACATGGGAAAATTACCTTCTGTACAAACATCATTCGTTTTTATATATCATCTGCCCCCTTTCCTCCTCCCATTACAAAAATGAAATGAAAGAATAAAAAACCGCAAAAAAAAAGAGGAAAAGTCTAAAAAAACACTTTCGTAAGAAAATGGGAAAATGCTCTTTTCTACAAACTTCACTTTTTTCTTATTTACCTATTAATATCTACTGCCCTTTTCCTTCCTTCCTTCCTTCTATAAAAAAAGAAATGAAAAAAAAAAAAAAAACCATAAAAAAAAAAAAAAAAAAAAAGGAAAAGAAAAAGTCTAAAAAGCACTGTTATAAAAACAAAGGCAAAATCCCCTTTTCTACAAACATCACTCTTTTCTTATTTATTATCTATCATCTACTGCCCTTTTTGTTCCTCCCCCTTATAAAAAAACGAATGAATTTAAAAATGAAAAACCATAAAAAAAAAAAAGGAAAAGTCCCAAAAAGCATTTTCATAGAAAATAGGAAAGATCCCCTTTTCTACAAACATCACTCTTTTCTTATTTACCTGTTATATATCTACTGCCCTTTTCCTTCCTTCCTTCCTTCCTTCCTTCTATAAAAAAAAGAAATGAAGAAAAAAAAAAAACCATAAAAAAAAAAAAAAAAAAAAAAAAAAGGAAAAGTTTAAAAAGCACTTTCATGTAAAAATGGGAAAGATGCCCTTTTTCTACAAACATCACTTTTTTCTTATTTACCTATTATCATCTACTGTCCTCCTTCCTTTTTCTCCCTTATAAAAAAAGGAATGAAAGAATAGAAAACCGCCAAATAAAATATAGAAAAAGACTTTCATAGAAAAATGGGGAGAATTTCTTTTGTACAAACATTCCTCTTGTCTTATTTACCTATTATCATCTACTGCCCCCCTCCCTTCCTCCCTTTCATCAAAAAAAAAAAAGTGAAAAAATAAGAAACCATAAAAAAAAAACGTCTAGAAGCATTTTTATAAAAACAAAGGATAAATCTCCTTTCCTACATACATCACTCTTTTCTTATCATCTGCTGCCCCCCTCCCTCCATCATTACAAAAAAAGAAAAAAAGAATGAGAAACCACAAAAGTCTAAAAAGCACTTTCATAAAACAAAGGACAAATCTCCTATTCTACATACATCACTCGTTCCTTGTCATCTACTGCCCCCACCATCAAAACTACAACCGCGCCTCCTGAGCCGCCGCATCCATCACGCGCTGATCCTCCTTGCTCACACGCACGCCACTCGCATTCCCCATCAACATGGAATTCTCGGGCTTGTGCCTCTTCTCCAGCAAGCGCACGTCGTACAACACGTCCAGGACGGCGCCCTTCTCGCGCGGCGCGCCGACGGCGGGCCGGAAGTCCAGCAGCAGGTCCGGCTTCACGGCGCAGACCGTGTCGGTGGCCAGCCACGGGTCGTCGCGCGGGTACAGCTGCGCCGTCACGCCCAGGTAGGCGTCGTGCGTGACCATCATGTGGATGTGCGCCGGCCGGTTCGGGTGGCGGCCCATGAGGGCGAGCAGGTCGCCGCTCGGCCCGCTCGTGTCGATGGCGTACTCCGTCGGCTTCAGGCAGTAGAAGTCGAAGCGGCCGTCGGCGTCGGTGCGGAACTTGCCGCGCAGGTTGTTCTTGCTCTGGTGCTCCGGGTCGAAGACGTCGTACTTGCCATTCGTCGACGCCTGCCACATGTCGAACACGGCGCCGGCGATGCCCTTCCCCGTCTCGGCGTCCACGATGGTGCCGTGGAAGTAGGTCAGCTCGCCGCCGGGCGGGAAGTCTTGCACCACCGACGCCCCGAGATCGCGGAAGGGGGAGTCGGGGGACCAGAAGGGGCCGAGGATGGCGGAGGAGGTGGGCGAGATGCCGGCGGCGGTGGCGACTTTGTGGTTGATTTCATCGACGAGACTGTTGGGGGGTCAGCGAGGGTTTTGACAATCTTTCTTTTTTCTCTTCTTTCATTATGACTTCCGTCCTCTCTTCTTTCTCACGCTTTCAAATGATATATCCAGCAGGTACGGGTATGTAGGTACCCGTCCAACACTTACCCCCAAAAGGGAGCCTCGTTTCCAAAAAAAAAAAATGAAGAGAAGAGGAAGAGAAGAGGAAGAGAAGAAGAAGAGAAGAAGAGAGGAAGAAAAGACGAGAAAAAGAGAAGAGGAAAAGAGGGAAAGGGGAAAAGAAGAAAAAGAGAAGAAGAGAAGACGAAAAGAAGAAGTGAAGAAAAAAGAGAAGAAAAAGAAGAGAAAAGAAGAGAAAAAGAAGAGAAAAAGAAGATAAAAAGAAGTGAAGAAAAAGAGCCAAAAAGAGCAAAAAAAAAAACCTCCTACCTCTCCACGCCCAGCACATCACAAATCCGCCACGCCTCGTTCCGATTGCTGCGGTAGGCCTGGCCGATGCTGTTCACGTAGTTCACGCCCAGCACCCACTCGTCCTGGGTGAGCTCGACGTCGCGGATGAAGTCGTGCAGGTGCGTGATGAGGCTGGCGAGGACCTGGCGGGCGCGCGGCGGCGTCGAGGGCGCCATGAGGTTGATGACATGGGAGGTGAAGTCGGGGTCGAATTTGGAGGAGGAGGAGGAGGGGGGTGGTGGTGGGGGGGGTGGGTTGGTGGTGGGGTTGGGAGGAGGGTTAGAGGCCATGTTGAGCGGTGGTGGTGGTGGTGGTGGTGGTGATGGTGGTGGTTAGGGAAGATGTCGATTGATAGTTGATAGATGAGAGATGAGAGATGGTAGAACAGAAGAAAGAAAATAGAGGAGGAGGAGGAGGAGGAGGAGAAGAAGAAGAAAGGAGGAAGAAGAGCGAATAAATCGAGATCAAACCGTAAATAATCCGACGTGTAAATACGACAAGTTTATATAAACGTACTGTACACATAACATAACATATACACGCATATCCCGAAGCCACGGGATCACCCGCGGCACATGGTCGCGGCCCAGCGCCAAAGTCCTGAGCCGTCGATTCGCGGTACCCCGCCCTGTGGACCTGACGGCGTATCATGGATGCGTGTTACTGTATACCGTATATGGTCACACGTGCCGTATATCGTTCTGGATTACCGGGCCGGGATGGAAATAGTAAATCGGCTGTCAAGGTCGGGACGTGAGCGAACCCCGCCGTGGGGTCGGGTGAGTGTTTAGCCGCTTCGCTTTTGATTGGATGGCTCGTGTCGGGGAGCTGGGCGGTGAGGTCATAGAATAGGGAACCACTTTGCCGTATAATGTGCAGTACAGTACAGCACAGCACAGTATAACTGGCGAAGGGAAATATACAGTATTGCACACATAAACTGTATTTTACGGAGTACGAAAGTGCTAAGTAGATATTCTTGGTATATACAGACATGATCCTACACAATGCCAAGCAGCATCACGTTACGGTCACGTGATCAATCATCTTGGCAACCTGTTCTTACACACCCACACCACATACATCGACGGACGTATCGCACCCGATGCCAAAGAACACCGGAGGCACCTATGAACGTGCCATCAGCCCTTCGCTCCGCATCTTTCTACACGGCGATTGCGTAGATATTCAGCATAGACAAACGTTCTGAGACGTAAAGAAAGAATCCAGCATGGTTTGCGACCACGGTCCTTCCATCCCTTTGATTCTGGCAAAGCTGCGTCTACGTGAAGAAGGGAAGAAGTGAAAAAGGGAAGAAGGGGAGAAGGGAAGAAGCGAATAAGCGAATAAGCGAAGAGATAGGTAGCCGAGTACACAGGTAGGTATGTAAATACGCAAACGGTTACAGTAGATATGTAAATCTGCAAACAGGGAGGTATGGCAATGCGTGCCAAAAACGATACCTAACCGTGACATCAAGCTCCCTCTCCTCCCTCTCACGCATAGATACAGACATACCGACACCGACAGAATGCCATCCAAACCGCCCCCGTCTCCACCGAGCACAGCACCTCTCCCCGCTGGACGGTAGCGGCAGCTGAGCAACGAACAGATCGCAGCCACGCTGCCAGCGACAACGAGACGGTGCAGGCGTGGCGGGCAGAGCGAGACGTTGCATGTCCCACGCGTACGGGAATCGGCGTGGACGTGGGTGCGCGTGTGCCGTGGTGAGGTCTGGTATCTGCCTCCTGTCCTGGATTCTTGCTTGTTTCCTCGTCTCTGTCGTCGTGGATCATCGGGCTCGTACACTACACCACCATCCCATGCACAACCCGTCGCCCCGACACCATACTCTTCAACTTCCCTCCGGACACGCAGAGATCCTCCATCCCCAGCTTTGCAATGCAGGTCGCATCCACCACTCGCCCTGCCTCGCCCTCCCCATCTCCCCTTTCCTCTCACACCAGATGGTTCGGCAGCAAGAAATTCGCAATGCCCTCCTTGATCCGGTACTCGTGCCCGCAGTTCGCGCACACCAGCCCACCCTCGCTGATCTGCGTCTCGAGCAGCAGCGTGTGCAGCTCGGCCGCCATCTTCGGGTCCTCGGCGAGCGCGGCGCCGGTCGGGGCCGTGGCGGGGAGAGCGGGAAAGCCTAGCTGTGGGCACGCGTGGTGTTAGTTTGGCTTTGACTCGATTCCTCCCGTTTCGTTTCCCGACTTCATTCCTGCTGCTGCTTGTCACCCGTTGCTTGTGGTCTAGACATAGCGCAGCGGACCACATCCTCCCACAAGCGCTCAACTATACCACAGCAAAGATACCACAGCAAAGGCACTAAACCACAGCAAAGCCACCGACAGAGACGTCGTGCAACAGTTTCGGGGCCGAGATGGAGAGCGAGAAAGCCAAAGAACTCACCTCCTTGGCCACGACCGCCAGCGCGGCCCAGTCCACCCGCGGCAGGATGTTCGCCAGCAGCTGTGGGTTCGGCGCCAGGCTGTCCGACACGAGCTCGCAGTCCCTGGGGTGCAGCGGGAAGGAGGCCGACGAGGCCTTGCACGACTTGACGGCGCAGGTGAGGAAGTTGAGCGTGAGAAGCTTCATCTTCTTCTTGGTCGTGGCCTGTTTCTCTGGTCGAAGGAGGGAGGGGAGGGCGGTTTTGGTGGACGGGGGGTGAAGAAGAAGTCGTTGCTGCTGCGGCCGGGGATCGAGTGTCGAGGTCGCGGGCTGATCGTCGCGGATGGAAATCGAAGGGAGCGAGGATGTGGATTGGCCTGGAGTCGGCGATGGGAGTGGTGAGGAGGTATTTTTGAAGGCCAGACGAGTTTGGCGGTTTGGCGATTTGGCGGTTTGGCGCAAAGAAGAGCGGTTCGTGGTTTGTGGTTTACGAAAGTTTCAGTTGCGCGGAAAAAAGTTTTGGCTCTTAGGACGGCGGGGTCGAAAGATCGGAAGATTAGATTAGATTTGATCAGATTAAATCAGATAAGATTAGATTAGATGAGATCCACAAATCCCACCTCCGCCTTTCTCCCTCTTCACTTGAGTTCGACCATAAAATATCATATGAAATATGTACTCAACCACGTATTTTCTTGCGCGTCTCGAAATTCTACTCTCAATCCTCTTCTACCATCTCAACGCCTATCCTTACCTCGCGAGGGAGACTTTATCTACTTGTGCATCGTTATTTCAAACGGGTGCCTCCTCCAAGGTTCTGCACCGCAGCTGTCTATCTCTTTGCTCACCACTCGATATACGGCAGCAAGTGGATGATACGCTTTAAATCTCTTTTTTGGCATGCAGGTATCTTTTTTCCTCTGAATTTCTTTAGAGGTAGTAGTTCTACAGCATCGAGTAGATCCGAGGTCGATAGAATCAGTGCAAAAAGCAGTCGTTAATCGCATCTCAAAAATCTGCTCCGTGTCAGACCGATCTCTTCATCCTCATAAAAATGAGTTGCCGAGTCGAATTGAGAAGTTGGTTTTTCAGATATCTTCAGCCACGCTTATCCAGCCATCTAGTTCAGACCAACGACACCGACACAATCTTGATGACAATCACATGAAGCAGTGAACGAGCACACTTGGCCGTTGTCTTCGCCTAGGATCTATCCATATACACCCGTCAACCCATACAGCATGCAGCTACCCAACCTAGCCATGACCAAATCCTCTCTCGAACGACTGAGTGATCTGCTTTACAACGTACGAATTGAGAACCATTCATATCAGACGCTTCGCGAACATCCAGCATGCCCATCCACCCTCGAACCTTCACGCCGGCATCCGAGAGGCTGTTCCGCTTTTTCGAGACGATCTTCCTCCTTAGAATCGCTGTTAAAAACCACTATCGGTATTGCAGCAAAGTTTCAAACCCCCAATACTCGAGTCTATAATCTAACATATACACCGAGCATCAAACAGCCAAGAGAAGCATGAGGATCCGTCGAGTTCCTCGCTCATCCTTCCCATTGCTTTCTCTCTCTCCTTCTCACACATACACACATACACACACAACTGTAGTTCCCATCGACTTCTATTCGAAAGTTCAGTGATACGCCAAGTCACTTTCACGATAAAGGCCTCGATGCATCTTGGGCGATTCCTCTAGCCGTGCCATTCGCCTCGCAGACTCAGCTCGTATTGCTTTTTGAACGGCAGTGGAGGTTTCGTTAACAGAGCCAGAGCCAGCATGTGTGGGTTTCTCGGAACCGGCTCTCAATTCGAGAAGATGTGATCTTCCGCTTTTTTGAAATTGAGCTCGAGATAGAAGAAGAAGAAGAAGAAAACACACGCAAATAAGCCCCTTCCCCACTTTCCACTCGGAAACATCTACGGTGGAAAGGGGAACGGGGTTTGTTCGTCTAAAACGCTCCTAATCATAGAAAGATCTTCGGAAAACAGGCGCACGATAGCGAGTAGCAGCTACTCCACATAGTACTCGTCCCGGGAATTGTCTGATTCCATCACTCTCCAATTTGGAACGCAAGTGGAACGCAAGGAAAAGAAAATCTGGGCAATCGATCAGATCTATCGATTCTGGATCTAGTAGGCTAATCTTGATCGTAAAGTAAATTAAGGTGGTGCTCTTATGCCCATGCTCGGTTCCAAGCTGGCAAGGGCCGCTCGTCGAATGGCTAATATGGAATGGCCATCTAGCCGAATGGCCTACTAACGGATCTTCGACAAGACCTGACCATCGCTGATCCGACGGGCTTTTATCTGTTTCCTTGATCGCAGCTGGTAGAAGGCTTCTGCTTTTTACTTTTCAAGCGCATCGGTGTCACATGTACGCGGCTCCTTTTGCCGTTCGTAATTCACGCCCACAGATTCTCAATCAATGGCCGTCCAAGGTGTTGTGCATCACCGCTGCCGGGTCTCATCATCTTTTCTTCTTTCTTCCCTTCTTTCTCTCTTGCATGTCAGACCCACGCCGCGACCAACACCACTCCACCAGATCTCTCCCCGCCATCCCAGCTCCCACGTCAAAGACGATCCCCCTTTTGAGTCCTTTTCGACTCTCTCTTCTCTGCTTATCCAATGCCCTGTTTTTCTCACGGCCAGTAAAACATGCTCGGGTAGAGAACGTCCAGATTGCAGACGCATGCTATTCCATCTCAGCCGGGCAGAGGCGGAATGCTAGCTGGCTCGCTTAGAGCGATCAAGCCCTGCTTCCTGCCATCGAGTCTGGAAAACATATTGTAGAATTTTTTCTTCGGGGCTCGGTTGAGGATGGCTCATTATGTTTATGACTGGTTCTGCTTCTTCTGCTTCTTCTGCTTCTTCTGCTTCTTCTGCTTCTTCTGCTTCTTCTGCTTCTTCTGCTTCTTCTGCTTCTGCTTCTTCTGCTTCTTCTTCTTCTTCTTCTTCTTCTTCTGCTTCTTCTGCTTTTTTCTGCTTTCTTCTGCTTCTGCTTCTTCTTCTTCTGCTGCTTCTTCTTCTGCTTCTGCTTCTGCTCCACCACCACCTCCACCACCACCTCCTCCTCCTCGATTTTTTTCTGCGTTGGGTTCGGAAATGCAAAAGATCATATCCCAGAAAAGAGAAACAACTCGCACTGTTCTCAAAACCTGCGATGGTTACCCCTGTTGTAAGCTTTCCGTTCCCAGGCACCGCAAACGGACGGGTGGTTATGCCCAACTGACCCAACTAGTCGTCTTAATTTTACAACACCCATTACAGCCGCCCGCAAGCCAGCGAAAAAGAAAACGAAGAAGAAAAACCTTGCGGCATAGTACTACCAATCTCTATTGGATCTTGACCTTAACAGCTCGAAGCCTTCGCGAAAATTTGTTTCGCGAGGTAGACCCATCATATCAAATAAACAGCGTTCACTCGCTAAGCGAAGCTTCCTTAGCCTTCCTTCTCAAATTAATGAACGAAGGCACAGAGAATATCAGTACTACGAGGTAAACCTGCCTCCCAGACCCCTTCACTTCTGCCAAAGCGCTCAATCCAAGGGGTAAACTACGAACTAGGTTGTCTGGTCCTGAAGAACGTCTCGAACATCCTCGCTTTCTGTCCAGGCGTGAATTCGTTCGTGCTGAAATCACCAGAATGAGCCCAGCTCTTCCCGAATCCCTTAAAGAAAAGACAAAACGACAAAAAGAGCAGCCATCAATGGGCTGAGAATCAAAACAAAAAGACGACTCACCAATTGTCATCCGAGTAGCCCATGAAGTTATGAACCGGATCCAACCCCGGCAGCCCCGGACACGTTTTGGCGCCGATCGGACACCCAAGAGTGTATTTGTGCGCCGGCGTATCGATCACGAAGTCGCCCGGCCCGTTCGGGTCGCAGGCGCCCAGGAACGTGTGGTTCAAGCCGAACCAGTGGCCGGTCTCATGTACGGCCATGTGGCCCTGATTCCACGAGGGGCTCGCGCGGTCCGGCCGTATGCCCGGCATGGTGCTGCTGCCGAGCTCGCAGGCGTCGCCGGCGACGACGTCCGCGCTCGGGTTGACGACCGGGAAGGTGCAGTAGCCCGTCGCGGAGGGCTGGTAGGGCGAGTAGAAGTGCATGTTGAGGGCGTTGTAGCCGCCGCGGTGGCTGCGGCGGAGGTAGGCCGCGTGCGCCGCGCCGTCGTAGGTGAAGTTGAAGCCGCCGGTCGAGGCGGCCTCGTTGATGAGGAAGCCGTGGCCCGTGACGTTGTCGACGAGGCGGCTGGTGGAGTTGAGGAGGAGCGTGATGCTGTAGGCGGCGAAGGTGGATTGGAGAACGGCGAATTGGTCGTTGACCATCTCGTCGGTTACCACTGTCCGGCTTGTCAGTGTTGATGCTCACAGTGTCTCGGGACTTCGCTTCGTTGAGAGGTCGAATGTGGCTAGGAAGACGAGCATCGTGCGAGATAGGCCAGCAAGGATGGGAACACCCACGATCAGCGTCTGCTTCGGACGAAGCAATATGGAAGTGAACGGGGACAGTGATGGTGTCCGGCAAAGCGCTAGTATCAACATTCTGGCGCATTCTGAGCCCACGGTGGCTCGCGATGTCCCCGTCATCAGCAACCTGACATCCTCTGTGACCGAACCTTTCCAAATCACCACCCACAAACGCAGCTACAGCATCGGCACGAACACCAGCAAGCGCCGAGCAGCTGAGGAGGACCAAGGAAGCGATCTTCATGATACCTAGCCACCGGCGGTTTGATTTGATTTGTTTATTATTAAGCGAGACCAGCAAAACCGCGCGACACACCAGAAACGAGCGACGAAACGAACGAGGAGCGTTGACGGCAGGTTCCTGAGCCAGAAACACACACATGGTTCTGGCTGCACTTTATAACCATCTTTCACACAGTACATACTTTTTCTGTTTTTATCACCGGCCCTGGCCCCCAGACTATGGCCGTGCCTGGTGTGGGCGCGAAGCTTGGCATCGACGCCCCGCGCGTTCTCCTTTCCACTCGGAGCACGGCGACTGGGGAAGGTGATTGTACGTCCGTACCCTGCGGCAGTTCGAAAATCTGCTGGCCAGAATACGAACCGACATTCGATAGTTTTGCATATGTGGACTTCCTACCGAGGAAACTGGATCTGAGGATACTCCACCTTTGCACATCTCATAGTTGCTAAGGGCTTGTTTCCTCGGGCCAAGGGCCAAGATATTACTCAAGTACTTAGCCGACATCAAGGACCAGGTCCTTGGTACAGTGACACCTGACTAGTTCGCGAGGAGGGCTGTGAACCTCGCTGTTGCTTTACGGGACGCCGGCTCGCGACTCAGCTCTCTTGGCGATGGATCAGCGGACAGTGGGATGCTGTGACTCCTCTTCATGCTTGCGTTTCCATCGAGTGAACCGCATCTACTGTACGGTGTAAAGTTTTCTCCTCGACGATTTTCACTTTTCGTGGTTGTTGATTCATAGGATTGTTTGAGAAACGCTATTTGAAGCTGAAGCTTTTCTTGGTCCTAAAAATCCTTCCGTGTTGAGCTCAGGTCGTGGCAATTTCTTTCAAGCCACTTCAGATCTTATGTGCTTTCCACATACCGGCTCTCTTCAAGCCTTTTACTGTGATGGAAAGTCCGGAACTGAGGTGATTTAGGCTAAGCAACAAGACGATAGTTTTATTCGAACGAAACGCACACCTACTATAGCTTGTAGCAATCTAAACAGCCGTATTGTACAAAATGTCAATCAAATTTCTTCCGCTTTGGCTTTTTGGCTTTTTCGTATCGATGATGCTAAATTTAAATCTAATAGCAATGGTCTCAAACCATAAACCTTAATAATATTGGCGTAATCAACTTATGATGTGAAGAAAGTTATTGCTTTTCCGTGAATTTCTGTCACACATCAAAATGTGAGTCCACACCGTTGTGTTTGGTGCGCTGTCCCAAATCGCAACCCCCCTATTGCTGTGACAATTTTTTTTCTGCTGAAATGTTCCCGAGAAGCGATGAAAGTATCTGTCGGAAATTACTCTATTTTAAGCGCCAAAAAAGGCTTTTTAATGGGTTTTTAGCTTTAGACGCCACTCTTCGCCCCTTTTTATGTTGTACAGGTACAACAACACAAAATCCAAAACGAACGACCCGAGCTTGATGCATACGCAATCTAGGCCACAAAAGAGTTTAGATAGGCCAAAGAACAAGTTGCTCGAACGAAACTTTAGATTCATAATATCACGAAAGGGAGATCTCGTAAACCAAAAAAACCTGTGTACACGAATAATCTGCACTATAAATTTAGGATCTTCGCCGGAACATTCCATCAACCAGGAAATACTAAAATCTCGAACAAGTATTTGCTTGGTAGCAACGAGAATTAGTTTGCGAAAAAGAATCGTGAGCCGGTTTCCCGAACAGCAAGTCGGGGTCGTCACGCATTAAAGTGTCGTCAGAATCATACATCAGACCTCCAGATTTCAGTTCAAGTTTCATTCCAGGTCCAGATGACCGCTTCTATGACTAATATTCTTCCCTTTTTTTTTTTCAACAAATTCAGTTAGTATTTGCAGAAACTTAGCAGATGGCTTTCACCTTTCATTATCTAACAAAAGCATAGTTTCCAAAGCAACTATATTCTCCCCTTCCCTTTATCTGGGGGGTGTTCTTCTGCATCTCTGTTCATTTCCGAAAACCCACGGTCCATCAACCTTTTCTGCTTCCTCGCATAAAGCACCTAAAATTATAAGACATTGTTGCAGAACCGGAATTCAAATTCAAATCCACTTCAGCACCTAGATCTAGGTAGTTTTCTTACTTACTTCAATTATTTACTTCTAATCAAAATCCAGCTTTCTATTTTCCCATGCCTTTTAAATCCCATCTACAACTTCATCTTTTGCTTTTGAATACTTGCGCTCCAAAGCCAACGCAAGCCCAACAAAACCTCAAAACCTATCTTCAAAAACACCAAGCAAAGTTAACCAAACCTAACTATTCGATACTAATCCCAAAAACGTATTATCAGATTTGTAAGAGAACAAGAAAAGCGCTTTGCAAATCAGACAAAACCGCTAGATCAATCAAGTCATTTATTTCTGTCCCATACACAGCCGAAAGACATTTAGACGTGCAAGAGCACAAATCCCTCCCTACCTAGCTACCTAGCTAGGCAGTGATCACCCCATATGCACTCACTGCAGGTACGAAGTACCTAGGGATTCCGTATCCGACGAAGATACCCACCCAAGGAGAGCTATCTCAATTGACGAAGAACAAAAACCGACGAAAAAGCCCCTGCACCTATCACACCCTTCGTAGGTACCTAGGTATCTAGTACTTGTCCCATGCTAACTAACATGTCACAGCAGCAACAGGGAGGGGTTTGTGATAGAAGACAGCGCACCAAATACAGCGGTGTGAATTCACATCTTGTTGTACGATATATCACTTATCTGCAAAACCGTATGCAAACTCCAGGAAAAGAGCACGGTTTATGTGCAGTGACAAGAAGGAAAAAGGCGTTTTTTCAGATCCTATTACTTCTTCTGCTATCCACTCTTCTCCCTTCCTTTCCCCTCCCCTTCTTTCCCCTCCCCTTCTTTCCCCTCTACAACTAACTCATAAACTAGCTAACCAACCAACCTACCAACCAACCAACTAACCAGACAAGCAGACAATCTCATCCCCACACCAGAACCAGAACCAGAACCAGAACCACAACCAGAACCAGAACCAAAACCAGAACCAGACCTAGCAATAGAAGCCAGCATGAACCACTCCCACTCTCTCATTCCTCACTCCTCTTTTCTCTTTTCTCGACACGGAAGAAGAAAGAAAGCAAGAAAGCAAAAAGGAAAACAGCAAAAAGGAAAAAGAAAGAAAGCAAAAAGGAAAACAGCAAAAAGCAAGAAAGCAAAAAAGAAAGCAAAAAGGAAAACAGCAAAAAGGAAAACAGCAAAAAGGAAAACAGCAAAAAGGAGAAAATAAGGAGGAAAGCGCCGTTCGCGGCTTGGAAGGGTTGGCTCTATAAAAAAAGCTGGAGAAGCACTATACACAATTACAAGAATCCTATTCCAAGTCGTGCCTTCTTTTGCACCCCCCTCTCACACGCGCACCACTGATTTCCAAGCCCCACACTTCCACCTCTTCCCCCCCTCCCCCCCCTCCCCCCCCCCTTCTAATACCGCCTCGGGGTCGGACTCCCCGACTGTCCCCTCTCCCGCACCCCTCCCCCACCAGGCGGCGTAAGCCTCCCGCCCTCGCTATCAAACAGATCCTCCAGGTACGCACTCGGCGCCCTCTCGTTCCCCCCGTACCCCTGCGACAAATTCAGCGTGCTCGAGCTCTGCATGTGCCGATCCTCGCCCGCGCCGCCCAAGTACGGACTCTCGGGCGGGCTGCTGCGCGCGCGGCCGTAGCCGCCGCGCGAATCAGAGCGGAGGGTGGAGAGCGAGATGCCCGGCTGCTGCATGCTGTTGTTGTTAGATGCCACGCCAGTCCCCGACGGGTAGTAGCCCGCGGGCAGGTAGCCGCTGCCGCGATTCCCCGCCGCCGAGAGACCGGCTCCCGCGGCGCCGGCCGTGGGCGAGAAGAAGAGCGAGCCGCGGTCTGCGGTGCCTGATGCGGTCGAGCGCGCGCCCTTCTTGTTGCCTGGAGTGCCGCCGCCGAGACCCGAGAGCGAGATCTTGGACTCGCGGTCCGAGTAGTTGCTGTAGAAGGGCGCCGGCGGCGCCGGGGCGCGGAACAGGGCCTTGGTGTCGGCCATGCTGGTCTGGTGCAGCGCGGCGCGCTTGACGGAGCGGTGGAGGGACCAGGCGACGAGAGCCCGCCACAGGATCACGCTCAGAGCCATGAAGCCCAGGATGGCGCCGACGATGATGAAGACCGTGCCGTCGGGGAGACTGCTCTGCTGCATGAAGGGCGCGTTGGCGGTCGGGGGGACCGTAGCCGTGACGGGTTGAATCACGCCCGAGATCTTGGGAAGGCCGGTGAGGCCACCTCCTCCTGTGGCCGTGCCGATGGCCGTAATGCTGATTGCACCTGTTGCGTCACCTGTGGTTCCTGAACCGGTGATCGTTGCGGCGGGGGCATCGGTTGGTGTTGAGGCAGAGGCAGAGGTAGACGCCGAGGCGGCTGGCGCAGGGGTTGCAGCGGGTGTATTTGCATCCTCCGTCGCCGTCGACAGGTTCGGAAGGGAATCCATGGTGGGGATAGTCGTCGAGATCCGAGATGCGAAGAAAAAGAAGGGTTGACGCCGAAATCAACCTGCCAGGCGGCTTGCTGCGTTCAGAGTCCCCGTGTTCGTAGGCCAGTTCTTGATGATATCCACCGATGCCCGCCAGCCAGATCCACTCGCGAACTACCAAATTGCGTTTTCCTTCTCTTTGAATCCTTGAGAATGCGTATGAGTGTGAATCGAGGGGTAACGAGCACAAGGCCGAAGTAATCGTCGTCCCGGAGGTCGTGGCCTCGCTTCTGGGATGGCAAACAAAACAAACAAGGTCCTTTGGCCCTTTGGCTTTAGAGTTTCCCCAGACCCCGGATTGTGGATCAGCGAAGCCGACAAAGCCGTGCTGGGAGTATCGATACCGGGGTATTGAAGATAAGCCGCAGAAGAGGCGTCTTGATTGTCTTTGTCGTGAGAGAGGCACGACGGCGAGAGGAAGATGAGTAGAAAGAGTCGGAGACGCGAGAAAAGAAAACAACAGACAAAGAGGAAGCGGCGGCGTTGGTGATGTTGATAGTCGACTTCGGGACGGAACATCCTATTGCCGATTGTCTTTAAAGTTGTTCCGGCCCGGCAGCCGTAAGGCGGTCGGGTGGGGCAGAACCGACCCAGTCCGTCTTTTTTCACGTCAATCAAAAACCCAAGAACTTCAACACTCAGTCGAGTTCGAGATATTCATTCAAGCACTTTGACGCGACCAAGATCCTCAGCCACGAGGACGACGACGACGACAACACAACCGCTATAGTGATACTGCACAGACACCCACACCATGGGTCAAGCAAAGAAAGTCCGCAAGTTCGGTGCTGTACGTCCCTTTCCCCCCTCTTCTCTTCTCTTCACCTCCCTCTCAACCATCGTCAATCATCATCAATCACCTCCAGCCCATCCAACCCAATCCTTCTCCCACCTCCAAGCAAGCAAGGAAGCAAGCAAAAGCAAAAGCTGATCTGATCCCCCTTCTTTTCAGGTCAAGCGTATCATCGGCCAAAACGACGCCCGCCTCAAGAACCAACCCACCGCCGCCGCCACCGAGGCCGCCGCGAAGAAAGCAGAAGTCGTGCGCGAGGTGCCGCAGGTCTCCTCCGCCCTCTTCTTTCAGTACAACACGGCCCTCGTGCCGCCCTACTCCGTCCTGCTCGACACCAACTTCCTGTCGCACACCGTGCAGCGCAAGCTGCCGCTGCTGGAGACGCTGATGGATACGCTATATGCGCACTGCGTGCCGATTATCACGAGTTGTGTGATGGGTGAGGCTTCTTTTTCTTGGCGCAGTATAGGCCTTGAGGGTTCGAGGCTTTGAGCTTGAAGTCTTGAAGTCTTGAATACTTTGATATCCGAGACCCGAGACCCGAGACCTGAGACTGAGACCCGAGACTTGACACCCGAGACTTGAAACTAGTGCTAATCGATACAATCAACAGCCGAACTCGAGAAACTCGGTCCCAAATACCGAATCGCGCTGCGCATTGCCCGAGACGAACGCTGGGAGCGCCTGCAGTGCGATCACAAGGGCGTGTACGCCGACGACTGCATCGTGGATCGGGTCATGAAGAGCAAGATTTATATTGTGGCTACCAGTATGTTGATAGCCTTTCTTCAAATCTTTCTTTTTCATCTTTTGTTTTTGCTCTTGACATCTCTCTCCGTATCTTCTTTCCACATCTTCTCTTTCCGCATCTCTCTTTCCGCATCTCTCTTTCCGCGTATTCTATATCCTCTCGTTTCTCTTTTCACATTATGAGAGCAAGAAACCGCACTTCTCCCACGATCTGCTCCCAGGAAATGTAGCCCACTTCTAGAGTCAACCCAGTACACAACACCCGACTTCCTAAACCCGACTAACCCATCTCTCACCAGATGATCGCGAACTCAAAAGACGCATCCGCAAAGTTCCCGGTGTGCCCATCATCAGCGTCGCGAGGGGCAAGTACGTGATTGAAAGGTTGCCGGACGCGCCCGAGAAGTAGCGTAGCGTAGCGACGCTCTTCTTTGGGATACATCACATTGCGTCTCGACACGGTCCTTAACGACAGCTCAGCAAGGAGTTAGGTACGAGGAAAAGTTTTTTTTGGCATTGCATGGTGTGGGTATAGTGGGATGGCTGGCGTTGGGCGCGCTTCGACAGATAAGATAAGATGGATTGATCAAGAATGTACGCATGGGACGGCGTTCTGGCTTGGTTTGGCCTTGGCCTTTGCAGGTGGGTGACATGGAGTCGGGAAGGATTAGGAAATGGCGGGTTTTGCGGTGACGCGATTGTTGGCCTTTAAGGGACGGGGAAAAGAAGAGGGGAGGAAACGGAAGGGAAGGGAAGAAAGTGACGGTGAAGGGTTGTAAGGTTAGCTAGTAGAGGAGAGAAAGACCCGCTGTCTAGCCGAATGCTGAATGTTTCCTTTCAGACCTGTATATCACGTACCAGCTCACAGGGATGTAATGTATACAATACAAACCACCTGCGGCATAAGCTACAGTACCTGCTGCCCACCTACCTACCTACTTACACCTGGTTAGCAGGTTCCATCCCAGACTATAATATAAGTAGCCGGTCGCAGACCAGACTAGACCAGACCCGATCGCAGCAGGTGATAAGTAGAAATACAGACGGACAGATAGATAGTTGAACTGAGCTTACTCGGTCTATTGTGTGATCGCTTTTCTCTCCTCTCCTCTCCTCTCCTTTCCCCTCTCTTCTCCCTTCTCTCCCATCTCTCTCCTCTCCTCTCCTCTCCTCTCCTCTTTCTTCTCATCTGTTCCTCCAACGGCTAGCTACCCGCATCCAAAGCAGGAAAGAACCTGGTAGCTAGCCAAGCGTCGCTACGTACAGTACTGCAGGTAGGACAAACAAATTAACAAACAAGCGAGCGAGCGAGCTACACACCAGCTGCTTAAAGCGAGAGGTTTGTTCATGGCCATCTATCTATGGATTTCTTCCTAGTTCTTTTTAATCGAAGACGGATATCGCTAGGTGATTGGGAGGGTAGGTAGGTAGGTAGGTAGAGGGGTAGGTAGAGGGGTAGGTAGGTAGGAAGATAGGAAGGAAGGGGCCTTAAACATAGCCCGCTACGCTAGCGTCCCCTGGGGAATAGATACGTGTTGTATGTGCTTACTGGTGGGTAAGGTAAGGAAAGGTAGGGTCAGGTAGGGTAAGGTAAACGAGTGCATAACGCAGACGCACCGCCAACTTAAGCACCACTTACTCACTTATTTACTCCCTCACTTACTCACTCACTCACTCACTCACTCACTCACTCACTCACTCACTCACTCACTCACTCACTCACTCAACCCAGACCGTAGCCTCTCCCACCACGACGCCTTTCCCCTTCGTTCCCTTCCGCAGGGTAACGAGACTCGCAACGTGGATCGATCGCCGAGGACAGAAGTCGCCAAAGCCGAGCAGCAGCAGCAAGAAGAGTCCAGTACAAGTCGGCCTCGGACCCGAGCCTCCAAACGAACACTGCTCAACGTCCAGACGTCTGGTTCCCCAGACCCCGAAAGACGCTCTAACTTGCCTGCTTGGTCGATGGATCAACTGCGCCAGGTTAGGAGGACTGGTGCGAATAGCGGCTGCGGGAGGGCCGGATGCAAGATATCGTGTAAGAAATTGGCTGGCTGGTGGGTGGTTGGTTGGTTGGGTGGTTGGTTGTTGCAAGCAAAGTGAATAGATGGATGAGTTTCCGCGGCTGGTGACGAGGGAAAGGGAAAGGGAGAGGGAGATAGGGAAAGATGGGATAGGATCATGGGATTTGAAAGATGGTAGTGAGAAAGGGAGGCGGGGAAGGAATCGAGAGGTGGTGTGATTGCAGTGTATGCTATGCTGTGCTACACTGTGCTATTGTGAATGGGGATGGCTTGGGATGTCTGGGAGCTTGAGTGATGTTTAATAAGCGAGAGAAAGAAGAGAAAGGTGGGCGGGCAGATGAATAAATAAATGACTGAGTAGGTAGGTAAAACGAGCAGCTTTCCCACCAGACAACCAAAAAGGTAAACAAATAACTAAACGAGCAGCTTTTCCATCAGACAATCAAATAAATTGATAAGCAACCAAACGAGCAGCTTTTCCACCAAACAACCAAATAGATCAACAAACAACCAAACAAGCAGCTTTTCGATCAGACAACCAAACAAATTAACAAGCAACCAAACAATCAGCTTTTCCACCAAACAAGCAAATAATTAATAAGCAACCAAACAAGCAGCTTTCCCATCAGACAATCAAACAATCAAACAACCAAACAAATCAACAAGTAACTAAACGAGCAGCATTTTAAATAGATAAGGTAGGTACCTATCCAAGTAAGTAAACAAGCAAGCAAATAACTAGACAAGCACATACGTACGTACCTAGGTAGGCAAAGACGTAGAAAAGGAGGCAAATAAGAAGATGGAGATAAGTAAATGCTTGACTTAAAGAATAGGTAGGTACCTTAGGTATGTATGTATACCAATCGGTCAGATACCCAACCCACCTACAGTACCTGGTACCTACAGCACGTTCCCACTTGGCTTGATTACCCTCATTCTTTGACATACCCTTTTGTACCTACCTATGTTAAAAAGAAAAAAAAAAAATAGTCCGTAATACTGTACAGTACATACATGATAAGGACATACAGCCAGCTAGCCACGTTACCTAGCTACGACCGCCTACGATGACCAATTCCGAGTCCTCTTTCAAAGACTGCCTCTCCCTTTTTCAATTCTGCTGATTCTGTGCCGCCTTCGACCTCTCCTTTCTCTCACTTTCTCGTTTCTCATTCTCTTCTCATTCCCTTCTTCTTCCCCTTTTCTCTCTCCGCCCCATTTATTCCCCCCTTCAAGGTAGCAATGGCAACAGCGAGCAGCATACAATCCCCTCACTCACATCCCTGGATTACGCCCGCAAACCCAGACCCAAACTCAAACCCAACGACGCCCAACTCATTGCTTCTTCTGCGCCGCAGGCCCCATCTCCTTGTCAAACGCACCGTATGAGACTTCTAGGCTGGCGATGGCGCTGATGCCCACCCAGAGAATGGACACGAGGAGCAGGCTGACGAGGAGGCCCATGAAGAGACCTGTTGATTTGTGCACGTGTTAGATAGACGATCATTTCTCACTGTCGTCTATTCCTTCCGAGAATACGACGTCCTTCGAATGCATTTCTACAGCCAGCGCGAGAGGGGAGATGGGGGGAGGAGGGTTGTAAACTTGAACAAGTGGCGAGGTACGTACCAGGCGACCAGAACTGATACTTCTCAAACAACGGCCTCGTATCCGCCCCTGCCGTCGCGTTCCTCTCCCGACCGTCCAAAGCCCGCTTGAGACCCATGTGCATGACCTCCTCAAATTGCGCCTCGTACACAATCTGCTGCTCAGTGGTGTCCTTCTCAGCCACAACGTCCGCGGGCGAGGAGTGGTAGATAACGGTGTACTTCTGGCCTTCCAGCTTCTTCAGCAGAGAGAAGATCTTGGCATCTGTCAAACCCTTGGTATCAGCATGAGAATTCCCAGCCCAAGAATGGCAAGCAGAGAGAGATATGGATCAGACATACCATTATCGCTCACCACCTTCTTCCTCTCCACCCCAGCAGCACCAATCGCAGGCAAAACCCCATTAACAACCATCCTCTCCTTCCCCTTGCCACTCCCACCCTCCCAATCCCCGAGCGCGACCCTTTCCGCGCCACACGCTCACGAGCCAATCCACCACCTCTCCCCCATCAGAGATGGTCGCGCCCACAACCCCAGACACGCTGAACTTCGTGCCGACGGATGGCGCGCCGACAGCAGCAGCCAGGTGCGGCGAGGAGGAAGCCGAGAGCTCGGCGGACAGGATAGACGGTTGCGCGAGCACGAGGTAGATGTCCGATGGGCAAGAAGCAAGGAGAGATTTCGTGGCGGAGAGGACGGCGGGTGCGGATTGCAGCTGGTGGGTGGAGACGTCTTTGGTTGGGAGACTGGCTTGGAGTCAGCGCTGTGGCGAGCATCGCTCGTTTGGATTCCTGCTATGCGCAGCTTCATGTATACCAAAGCTACGATGGGAGAAACCACGGGGAGCGAGGAGGAGGGAGGAGGAAGAAGACGTACGCAGCGCTGGAGAAGAGCACGAAGGGACTCGTGTCCCGGAAAGCATTCGCGCTCGCGGCGCTTGCGGCCACGGCGGCTAGAGAGAGACGCATCGTTGCTGTGCTGTGATGGCTGCTTTGCTTTGTATTCGGCCTCTGCTTCGTCTTGTCTGGTCTGGCCGTCTCGAGGTTGAGGTTGAGGTTGAGGTTGATGGATGATACTCAGCTTCGAGAGAAGCTAAGGACAAGCTTCTCCGCTCCGCTCCGCCGAGCGGAACCCCGCCCGCCCCCGTCGAGGAAATCATGGGAAAAAGAACTTCAATCCCTAAAACATCACCAGGACGTGTGTACAACAAGATTCGACCTCGACACCCTCTGATCCCCCCAAATTCTATTCGGATCCACCTGCTCAGCAAGAAACAAAACCACACACGCAATGGATCCCACCCTCCTTGAGCCAGGCATATTCCTCCACCGCGCCCCAAGAAGTCTCTCCTCCCGTCGCAACCGCCAGCCAAGCGCCGCAAGACGGCCGACCACAAGATCGAGGAGATCAGCTTCGACGCCGCCAGCCGTGCCGACTACCTGACGGGCTTCCACAAGCGCAAGGTGCAGCGCGCGAAGCGGGCGCGGGAGGAGGAGGCCAAGAGGGAGAGGGAGGAGAAGGTGTTGATGAGGAGGCAGGTGAGTTGGTTTTGCATCTCCCTACGGCTTCTGCGTCCATCCTGCTCTGCGGGACTGTGTGGTGCGGGTGGATGGGAGAGATGGGAGGGGAGAGAGGGCAGAGGCGGAGTGGAAAAGGAAGGGGAATGGAAAGCATCTGAGGAGCGCCGTACTGACACGAAGCATCTAGCTGCGAGAAGAGCGCAAGCAGGAACTAGAGGAGCACGTCGAAGCTATCAACGCCGCGCTCCGCGCCGTCGGCGACCCAGACGTCGCCTCCGAGGACAGCGATGCGTGGGGTGGCATCGCCGACGCCGACGACGATGCGCGGCCGCACGCGCCGGTCGTCGACCACGAGGAGGAGTACGTCTCCGAAGACGAGGATAAATACACGACGGTGACGGTGGAGGCGGTGGGTGTCTCGAAGGAGGGCTTGCATCGAGTGGCAGACGAGGATGGAGATGGGGAGGATGGCGCAGGACAAGAAAAGGCTTGGGAGGTCAAGGAGGAGGAGGGAAAGGCGGCCGAGAAGAAGAAGTGGCCTAAGAAGGAGCGGAAGCCGAAGTTCAGGTACGAGAGCAAGGTCGAGAGGAAGGCGACGCGCATGAAGCAGAAGAACAAGAATAGGGCGAGTGCCGAGGCGCGCAAAGGTGGTAGTTGAGACAGAGCATCAAAGGCGCAGATGAAGGTCTGGATGCATTGCACATGTAACATCCGTGATATCAACTAAACAGCAACGTCGTCCACTCGCGGATCCTCCTCTGCCCCGTGAAGCGCAACAGCGTACCATCGCCAACGCATACGAGGCCTAACTGCAATCACACCCGCTCGCTCGCCCGCCAACCACATCGCCAATCGATCCCCTCGCTCTCGATCACGTCCATGCTTGAGAGAAGAACGGGGGACCTCCTCCGAGAAAGGGCAGAGATGGTGTGGTTGATGGAACCAGCCGCCCATGTACAAGCAGGCAGGCACACCTCCCCAAAATACGCCGTAGTCGCAGCACAGCAGAAACGGGGAGCCTTAGATGTTGCCGATCTCCTGTTGGAAGTCCTCGAGCTCCTTCTGAACCGCGGCGTACTTCTTGGCCATCTCCTCGAACTTGGCCTCCCATTGATCGCGGTCTTGCTCCAGGGCTTGGACTTTGCGCTCAAAGTGGCCGGCCTTGACATCGGTTTGACGGAGCCTGGGGGTGGTCAGCTTGCGCCACGCGGGTAATGTGGTACGGCAAAATGCACAGCACCACGACGCCAGCGGCGCCATCTCGAATCTGGGATCTGGCGGCCCCAGATCGCCATCAGATCGCAGCGAAAGAAAGACTCACTTGTCGTTCGTCTCCCGTAGGTTCTTGTCGGCCTCCTCGGCCTCCTCCTCCAACAGCTGCAGTCGGCGCTGCAGCGTCTCGTTCTGCGTCAGGGCAGCCGAGCCCTCGTCCTTATCGCTCTTGTGCTCCTTGAGGGCCGTCTCCAGCTTCTCCACCTCGGCCTCCAGCTGGCTGTTCTTGTGCGTGAGAGACGTGACCTCGTGCTCCTTGGCCAGGTTCTCCTGCTCGAGCACCTTGATCTGCTTCTGCAATTCCTCGACCTTGCTGGCGGCCTCGTCGGCCTCGATGCGGAGCGAGTTCATTTTCTGGTGGAAGGCATTACTAAACTGCAGAGAGGAAGAGATGTGGTCACCGCCACCACCGGGGACGCGGTGCGGCGTGGTTGAGAAGGTTGAGAGGGTTGAGAGGGTTGAGAGAGCAGAAGAGAGCGTGATAGCGGGGTTGTAGTGGAGAGGAGCAACGTACCTCCTTGATGCGATCCATGTTGACGGCGGTGGAAGGGGATTTGGGAGCGGTAGAAGTCGAGTTGGATCAGATCGGTGTGAGCCGAGTCGCAGAGTGGCAGATGTGTGGTGGTGAAGGTGTTGTCGTCGTCGAGGCCGTGGTGATGTGGTGATGTGGTGTTGTGGTTGTGGTGTTGGTGTTGGTGGGATGGAGGTTGAGTTTCCCTTTTGTTACAAAGTCCCAGGGGCTGCGGGAGTGGGGCGCTGCCAAGGAAAATCGAGCCGTTGCTGGGTCGACGCCACAACCCCTGAAGAGCCGAAACGAGATCAACATCAACATCCATCTCGCCTCGGCCAACCCCTTTCATCGACCAACGCGATTCCGAATTTCTATGTAGAACTGTTACCCTTCCATTCCTCGCCACCCACAACTCTCCCGGCACGCATTCTGGACAACACCACGAAACCCGCCCCCCGACACATCACCGAGTGACGGTCGATCAGGGTCAAGACAGAAGACCTCTTCTGCCCCCATCCCCCATCCGCCATCCGCCGTCCAACATCAACCATCCACCATGTACGCCGCCCGCGACCAGGAGAATCTGGTCCACGGTCTGCACCAAGCAGCAGCCGCGAAGCCGCTCAATCAGAGCACGAGGGCGCTGCTGCCCAAGACGCCCGGCAACAAGTTCCCCAAGACGCCGCTCAAGATTCCCCTCAACGACGAGAATGCGCGCGTCGGCTTCGGAGGGAGGCCGGGCAAGGGAAAGGCGCCCGACGGCTTGATGACCAGCAAGAAAGGCGCGACGTTCGACAAGAGTGCCTTCGTCACACCCTTGGGTACGAGCCCTGTGGCACGCCATGAGTGATGTGTGGTGTCGATGCTAACCACAGTTGCAGGTCCGCGGACTCGCGCGCCCCTTGGGATGAAGACGACGAATGCCAAAGCAAAAGCATGCCCGACACCGGCCGGCCCAGCTACAGAGAAGGAGGTGGAGAAGACGCAGCCCAAACGGCAGACCAGCGCCCGCCGACCCAAGAAGCTGGTGCACGCCGATCCCGTCAAGATGGCGGTCCACGGCGACGAGAGCCCGCTCGCAGAACGAGACGTCGAATACTGTCCCCCCAAGCTCCAAGACCGCGCCTACGAGTCGTCCGATTTTCCCGACAACTGCCTCGACTACACGGCTCTCAGGCCGGAGAATCTGAAGAAGGGCATCAGCCGCGCATACCGACACCTCGTGGACGAGAACGGCCTGTCGCGGATCGAGCGCGAAGCAGAGGAGGGCTACCAACGGTCCGCCCGAGAGTGCGATACCGCCGTGCTCAAGATGATGGAAGAAGACTGGACCGTCGGCGACGTCCCCGAGACTTTCCGCCCCCAGCGCAACAAGACGAAGCCCTCTCTGCCCCAAGTGGTGCCGCCCACCGCATCCCGCAAGCCCCCCAGCGACGTCAAGAAGCCCCATTCCCAGAGCCTCAAAGGCCCCGGAACGCTCGTCTCGAAGCGCGCCGCGTCCGCTCTCGCGCTCCCCTCCCAACCTGCTGCCCTCCCAGCCAAAACCTCCAAGCCCCCCGTCCCCAAGCTACCCTTCCTCTCCTCCCGACCAAAGCCCACGCCCGCGCCCAGCAACGCGTCCACCATGCGTCAAGCCGTCGCCGTGGCCGCCTCCCGCTCGACGATCGGCTACACCAAAGGCCGTTCAGCCTCCGCCGGCATTCTCTCGCACAAGGCATCATCCGGACCCCCCGCTGCCCCGCGGGCCGAGCGCACCTTGCAGCGGAGCGTGAGCACCGCGTCCTCGGCATCCACGGCGTCCGACGTCACGATCACGCCGGCGCGGTTCTTCGCCCGGGAGAGCGAGCTGGAGCTGGAGCGGGAGTGGCGGCAGCCGAGTTTCTTGAAGGCTTTTGAGCAGCTCGATGACAATGGTGAAGAGGGAGAGGGCGAGGAAGAGGAAGGACGGCTCGGCGGGGCACTGGCGGAGTGCTTGAGGAGAGAGGATGAGGAGGATGAGGGGTTCGTTATGAAGCTTGGTGGGGGTGGGGATGAGCATGGGGGTGCGTGAGTGGTAATGCAGAGGGGGCTGTTGGACTTGAAGGTTCTGGATGGCGGGTGTCCTTGGTAGACATTGGCTTTTAATACTTGTTGTTTTGGTTTTGTTCGGTTCTTGCTGTCTATTTTATTTGGAAGGAATGGCATGGGGTTGGATGGAACGGGACGGGTGTTTGGCTTACTTACTTTGTTCTCGTACCACTGGGGGTTGTAAATTAGTGAGATCGAGGATCGAAAAGTACCTACTAATCGTGTTTGACCTCGACGTCTGGGCTACGCTTCCTGAGATGGGCTGGCCTTGAAGATGCTTGTTTTTCAACATTCTACGCTGTTCGTTGTGAATAAGATCTTGTTTCTGCTTGGTGCGGGTAGAGGGAAGAGAGGGGATGGGCTCCGTTCAGGAAGAGAGCCGTTCAGGCGCCGGGCAAGAAAGACTGCACTTGTACGCATCGTTTGTAACGTTTGACTTCTACTATTTAAGGCCATGCGCACACGAGGTTTTCCAAGAATAGGCCGTTGGAATAGAGCTTGTAGGCCCGGGAAAGGAACTGGCGGGATAAGCGCCCAACAGCTGGGATCTCGCTTAAGCCCGCCGAAAGTAAATAAATGTCATGTGTATGGATCAAATGGGATTTCGCTCCTAGATCGTCGAACAAGCCATAGGCCAAACATTCTCTGCATTGATTCATAGAAGTAAAGTAACAGAAAACAAACATTGAAAGTCTCATCGGTCGTACAACTTCCCAATCGCCACCGCATCAGTCTTCCTTTGCCATCAACGGCTTGCAAGCCTCATAAAGCTCTGCATACCCCGGAAACCCCAACAGCCTCTCAAAAACGCCCATCTCCACCACCCGCGCAGTCAGCACGCTCCCCACGATGACAAAATCATCCCAGCTTGGCTTCGCACCAAGGATAAACGGCCCTTCCACCCGATGCGTCTTCATCAGCTCGCCCACAGGCCCCATGCCCGCCTCAGCTGCCGCCCACACCTCGTCTTCTGTCTCCAGATCGAGCAGCTCCTCCAGCGGGTGGCCCAGAGCCGCCTCGCGCGTGCGGCGGAAGTACGCCTGCGAGCGCGGGCAGAGGACGTGTGTTTCGCGCGGCGTGATGGATGCGCGGTAGGCGGCGCCGCTGATGGCGCGCGTCTGGCTATTATCTCGCTGCCGAGGGGGGAGGAGAGAGTGAGCATTCGGCGTGGGTAGATTGCTTCGAGGAAGTGCGCGATGAGGAGGGAGTCCATCATCTTGGTGTTGGAGGGGAGGTGGTGGATCGCAGGGACGGTGTATCTACCTTGGGAGGAGAGTGGGGGGGCGATGTCGCTGGGTAAGTCGTTTCAGCTCGGGACTTCTGGTTTGGTGCCGGCGGATCGAGAAGGAGGGAGGGTTGTGGAAGATGGAATGGGAGGAGAGGAATGGGATGCTTGAACGGAGACGACTTGCAGTTCTTTCAGGGTGGGTTCGATGTCGGGGAACTCGAGGAAGATGGTTTCATATGGGATGCGTTTGTAGTTGAGCATAAGACGGATACGCCAGACGATGGGAGAAAAGCAGACATTCTTGGTGGATGCCAAGTCGTAGAGAACGACTTCGGCTTGGGGTTGAGTCGCCATGTCGGATTGCAAGATGACCAAAAAGTCAGAACAGATATTATCAAGAATGCTGGTGATACTGGATTCTCTAAGGACCATTAAGAATGCTGGTAATAGTGATTTCTCTAAGGACCATTGCAAATAAGAAGTTGTACGTGGTGGTTGACGCTGTGGACTGTCACGTGGTGTAAGCCTGGACAACGTTATGTATCGGTAAGAAGAAATAAGAGATTGATCACATTACACAGGAAGCAGCCAGAGGAGTACAAGATCTCCATATATACCTATAGCTCTGTATGACTCTTTTAGTCCAAGTGAAGAAATGGAGTTCAAGGAATTGTGTATGTCATGTTTTGAACACGTGACAATGACCGATGCTCTGCCCTTTAGTCTTCTCTTGCGCGCTCACCACAATTCACCCTCTCGCAGACAATGCAACTATTTATCTGAAACCCTGATCGCTCTCTCCTCTGACAGTTGGTGCAATGAAACGTTACGGCGATGTGATAGCACCGTTGTGTTTCAAAGCGAGCTCCGTGGCTTCATGGATCCGATTTTGCGCGTCCTCTCCGTGAACAGGGCTCAGTCAAATCAACAGCCTACGCTCTCCCCATCATAGCCCTACAGCAGAGGTAAAGTATAGACCCGGGGGGTTTGACATTCTCCGATGTAGTTCACATCTTCAGAACCCCACATCGCGACTAGCATGTGTAACGATGAAAAAGTCACCAGGAACATGGATAAGTCGTTGAGGTTGATCTACTTGCCACTGTAATATGGCCTATATATGCGGCTCCTCCTTTTCATGTAATAGATCTTCCCTCTCATGTTACGGAAATACATAGTCGGAAGTTTCGATTGGCATCCTCGAATATGACTGGCTACCGAAGCAAAAACAACAACAAAAGAAAACAACACAAGGAAATTTCAAAAAGTCAAGAAAATACAATAATTCAAATCCCCAAAAAAAATATTGGACGAAAGAGGCAAAAAGTTCAGCCCGGTGTCGAATGCCTACATCTTTTGTCGTATTCCGCCGTTCCCAATCGTCTCGGAGTTGTTGATCCACCACACCAGGTGACCTGACATGAAGAGCTCGTCTAACTCAACTTGCGCTACTGGATGGTAGATGGAAGAGTAAGTAGATATAAGAATGAGTTTGTGGGTTGTGCAACCGTGCGCGCAGTGTTAAGCGAGTCAAGTAAACAATGAACCACTTGCCTGATTAGAATGTTATAAATATGTTCGTTCATATCAAGAGCAGAGAATTATCTATTCATATTCACGTAGTTCAGGACAGATACACATACCTGGAATGTGACGTCTGAATGGTATTTTACGCTTGTGCGGTAGCATTGACGATCGTCTTAAAGTGATTCACTGTCGAGACAAGCGAGCTAGACTTAGCGTATTAAACTGCTTAAATCTCTACTCGTGCACATTTCCTTATCGATCTTTAGAGCGACAGAACATCCCAAGACTTTACAAGATGGAGGAAACAATTACCATCAGCGACCGCGAGCGCTACGAGCGTGCTGCGACACAGTACCACCGCGACCTAGGCCAGTTCGAATGGGAGCACGAGCAATTTGAGCGAAACAAAGAAATTTACGCACAAAATATGAAGATGTATGAGCAGGAGATGGACCGGTATCAAAAAGCCCTCGGAACTGGCGGTTATCACGTCCAACCAAGAAAGCCATTCAAAGCCTGTGTGCTGAAGCCGACCAAGCCTTGGAGACCAATCTACGCAGATCCTCTGTCGGAAAACATGTCTCGTCTCTCAGTTAATACACAGGATGATCGGAAGGCGGATAGTGAACTCTCGGTCAAGGCCATCAACGCCTTTACAGCGTCCCACAATCGGCTCGTACGCTCCTCTGTTATGAGGACCAGATCGGGCCGAAGTCATAGGAAGTTCTCCGTCGCCAAAAACAATACGCGGCCAAGGATAGCTGCAAACATTATCGAAAGATGGAAAGCGTTGGGACAGTAGGTAAACTCGTGTTGTTGTTGGCTCCAAACATGTATTGATGGACGAAAGGAAACACCAGCATAACGCGATCGGAAAGAACCTAGATGTTGGGGCTGAATCAATACCAAACTTCTCAAGGTGAGATACAGAGCTCCTGTCACCATGTATCTCATAATGTTAATAAGATTCAGTCGCAACTCACAATTTAAAGACAACTACGGCGCTAAGCTGCTGTTGTTGGAAGAAGATTTGGAGAACATGTCTTTGGAAAGGAGCAGTTGAACTTTCTCGGCACAACACCTGATGGGTATTCACGAGCATCTACCGCTCCTGCGCCGATTCAGGAATTGGGACCAAAACTATCTGGTGGAAGTTCCGCTGGAGTTCTGCTCTTGAGTGTTGCCTCTTGTCATTTAAAGCGAGCTGCAGAAAGATCGATCTCCTGACATGAATCAGCTTGGAGTCATCTCTCAAGGCCGAACTTGCTTTTCCCCCTCCGTGTATCGCAGGCAAATGATTCACAACAAAGAAACCTGCAGCCTCGTTCAACTCCCAGTTTCGACCTATACTAGCGCCGCTGGCACGCGAGTTTCGAATATAAAATCACTCGACAGCTTACTCAGCTTTTGTTGACATTGTTCAACGGGCCTAAACACGGACCGATCTGACGGCCAAGCGTGTTGCAATATCAGTCTCTCCGTTGATACACGCCACCAACATACACTTTGCCAAAAGCGTCGCTTGACCAATCAACCAACCGACAAGTCGAAATCAACAAACCGCTCCGCTCTTCCACCGGACTGTCCACCACCCCACTAATATTGCGCTAGATTGGGCTCAGTCGAAATGGTCAATACACCCACCAAGAAGCGCAGCAACTCTGTTGCCGCCGCGGACCATAGCTCTGAAGAGGCGGAGGAGTTGACCCGTAAGGCAGGAACTCGCCGCCACAGCCTGGCCGTGCCCGAAGTCCATGCTCGAGGCCTCTACGTGAGTCTTTCACCAGCGACCTTTAGCCCCAGCCCAGACACGCAGTAGATGAGGTTTCCCGCTGAGAATCCCTAAGCCATCCCAAGATTTTCGCCTCTGCTGACACTGCGAATTTGACTCAGGACCCGGAGAACATCGCCAGCCGTTCACCGTCGCACTACGTTGTCGAGGGGCCAATCACCACGGTTGGATTTCGGTATGTTGCTTTTCAAGGGAAATCTGAGTCTCCTGAGATTTCCATCGTGGTAGACCCGCCCCCTCAACCAGAAGTCAAGACCGTTGCATCGAATGTCGCGCCCCCATACGATCCAACCAAGTCCCTTTCCAGCGTTCTGTATAAGTTTCCCCGCTCTATCCCCTCCTACAAGCCCTTCTGGCCCAATTACCCCAACCTAAGTGGTCCTCAAGCTCGACATGGCAGCATGATGGGGAGCAAAGTTGCTCAAGCCCCAACGATGCATGGCGGTGTGATTGGTAGCAAGGTTGCCAAAGCTCCATCCACCGGTCTTGCAAGCAGCAGAGAGAGAAGAGAATCCACGACCAGACAGTTAGCAGGCTTGTAAGTCATCGATCTCAAGTGGTTGCCAAACAGCTAACTTGATTTGCACCAGCATGGCTGACGAAAACCTTGCCGAGGCTTTGGTACCTGATCCCAGATCGCGTTGGCCGTGAGTCTCCTTACTTACCTCCCATTGTGCTTGTTTTGGGGGCCCCAACTGACTTTGGCTATAGAGCTCGTCGCACGTTTCCGGTCCGAGGCAAGCCAAAGGATGCAAAGGACGAGCCCAAGGAGGAAAGCAAGAAAGACGAGAAGCAGGACTGATGAATACAAGGAGGTGATTGCCAATCGCCTTGCTATAATTGCGGGTGTCCTTTCTCGAGGGGGCTTGCAGGTGATTGGATGAGCACACCTTTGAGATCAGTGCTATGGCTTTGTCACCTGGGTCATCCCTTGTCAAACTCTGCAGAAATGATTTGCTTAAGCTGTACCATAATGGGTTTAGTCCGTAGTGGCTATCAATCGCAATGCTCTTAGCGCGAAACCGACACCTATTGTCCTGCAGATTCTGACATTCGTTCGCGTGATAGAATTGTTACAGTCGCGAGGTTGCGTACTTGAGATGATATAAATCTCAATCCCAGCGATCTTAACACTGAGACGCCCCTTATCAAGGTGGATGTTCAGACTCTCCCTTGATCGCTTTTCCCGTCACTGTGGCTGGTCGGCTGATAACTTAATACATACAGTAGGTATCTCCGCGGCAGCAGGCGCAATCTTATTTGTTTACATTGGCTCAATTGGTATTTGCGGCCTTGTGCCAGGGCAGATGCCGTTGGTTCTTCTTTGTTGTTCCTCGCTTAGCTTAAGCGGATGTACGCTAAGCCCATCTCTGTCGATCTTGCACTCTTCCCCCTTTTGACCTTGGTTTGGACAGAACGAGTCACGTATCTAAGCAAACACCTGAAACTAAGACACAATTCCAAGCGCAGAGAAGCAAGGGGCCAAGTCGCCGAGCTACAATCCAGTCTCCCACGCGTGCCGTGCCAAGCCAAAGCAATTGAGTTCCGGCTGGACAAGCAAAATCGGGATATCCCGAGAATCAAGACGCTAGACTCTACAGAGTTTGGAGTCTTGATAATAGGGTTTATTCACAGGTTAGGTTTGCAAGTGGCCGCTGTACGTACGTACATATAGCTCTTTGCGTTCTTTTCCCCTTGCATTCCGAGTCCACTTCAGCCCGAAGAATTCACAAACCTTACTTCCTTATACCTGCCTCTTTGGAAGAGCTGAGGGGCTCTTTTGACAGGATGTAATAACTTTCCTCTTGCTAACGAAGTCCTCCCAGATTAAAGTTCTTTATCTGGGGCATCCCTGTCGACTGTGAGGTGAAATGAACGATGCAAGACATTGACGATTATCACAGAAACGCAACACTCTCGTGGTTCTCGAGATCCTAGGCCGCGATTTTCGCCACGTACAACACGATACAAGACAGCGGGACACGCCAAAGGCTGAGGAATGATAGAACCCGCAGCTTCTGTGAGATTTCTTTTTGCACTGATCAGCTTGCAAACCTGTGTGGACATTCACACACGTGATTCAAGCCAGGCCCAGTTACCCGGTTCGAGCTGACTTTGCCAAGTTAGCTATGTGGCGATTTTGGTTCGCTGAACCAGGTCTGCAGAGTGATTGTCGGTTTCGCCGACCTCACATCTTTCCCCACCCCCATTCACAGCTTGAGTTATTGAGAGTGGGGGAGGCAGATGAAGAAGAGGGGTTGGTTTGGAGAAAGGTTCGGGGGGCGGCGGATTTCAACGATGCAATGGTTTGGTGGTAGTACATTGACCCAGAGACCAACATCCTCAATGCCAGACTTGCCAATCGGTCTCTCAATTCGTCCACTTCGGATTGCGGTATCGCCTGTCTACACAGTACTGACTGGACAAGGCCGGGGACATGAAGCAGTTATAGACTTTGAGCGAACGAATCAGGCTTTTGCAGGTTTGAATTGTGTGGCAGGAACTTACTTCGGCCTCTGTCGTCATGGAGACTATTATATTACACTGTAATGCCTTCGAAGTCTCGTGTCTCAGAGAGTTTGAAAGCATTGTTCGAACTCAGGAAGCTGTGATAGTTTCCTCTGGTAGGAAGCTTTTCATGCCTTTTGCTACTGTATCCTCCCGCCCCCTGAATGGAATTTAGCTTTTGCGAATGCTTTTCCGCCCAAGATTTGCCTTTCGTCCTGAGGAGCGTGGGATAGAATGATCAAGTGTCCACTCAGTCGTGAGTTGCTGAACCTGTGAGCTTGTGATAACTGCCGCTTGGTGGCAATGTGTGAAGTAGCTATCCCGACTCATAGACAAGGTAAACGCCGATTGGGAAACCGTAAATCAGCCAAACAGCTTTCCAGTGGGAACAAAGTCTGTCTGAATAGCAGCCATGGGTCCACTTCAAATGGCACCCAGCCACTTCACGATTACAGTCGTCCTATCAGGGCTGGAGCTGCTCTGTTTTGAAATGTTGAGAATGACAATATTTCGCACTGTTCCATCATCACAAGACGGGCCAATACAGGGTTGGTTGAAAGATGAATTGTGTTGAGTAGCTACTCGTTCCTGTGCTTTTTCCGTGACCCATGGTATACCTCCCGTACGCCAACACCCTATGAATCCGACGTAGCCCCAACGACCCAACCGTAGATTTTGTCAACACCAAGAGCCCGCTCAAACCCCGCTAGAATCGTTAAGATTCATCCCAAACGCCAATCATCAAACCCCAAATTTTGCTGACCTGCCCATGAGTTCCAGACGCCATGTGACTTCGTTCGCAAGAATCCCATTCTGGGGTTCCGCGGGTTGTGTTTTCCCGAGGGGTTCCAGCCTCTGGATTCTCAAGCGTTGTCTCGTGTTGGGCGCTCCAGTCGTCCCGTTACGTATACCTGGAATATTCCGTCGACGAGCTTGAATAGTCCGTCCTACATGTCCTGCTAGACAACGTCTTGACGCCCCGCACCACATGTCCAATTGTGCACTCGACGATCTCATAAGACTCTGCCTCGTCTTCTAGCGTTTTGAGAATCGAGTCCATGAAGGACGGATCTGGTGCTGACGAAGCCGAGCATGAGACTCCGTCGTCACTATCGCCGCTCGTGCTCCCTTCGGTGTCTGCGTTCGAGTGCTGGTATCGTGATCGAAGGTCTTGATAAGCAGTGGGAAGGCAAGACCTTTTGGACCGTAGGATAGGGACACTGCGCGGAACCTGACTGGTGTCATTCCTCGACTTGGTCGAATCACACGGCTTCGTTTTGCGGATGTAAGGGCTGAGTGATTGTCTTTGTCGAACACTTTGCTTGGCCGAGTCCTTAACCTCCTCGCCTTTGTCCTCACACAGCGGCGGCAAATGCTGCCCGAGTGATTCGGTGCTGCTACGGACCGCTGGACTCGAGAGTCTCGTACCGGCCGTCTTCGTCACCACTTTCTTTTCCTTCAAATCGGGGGAGGAATTCCTCTCCGAGATCACCCTGCCGAGCGCCTTTGCCTTGGTGACGGCCGAGATCGGTTTCTTGGGCAGTTTGGTCATCAAGACCGTGAGGTGGATGCTGATGGTTTCCAAGTCGCTAGTGGAGCAGTTGAAGACCGTGATCGCGTAGAGCTGATCCAGGTGTGCTTTGACGACGGCCACGCGCTCGGCGCGATCAACTGCCGCATTCATATCCTGCAGAAGGTACTTCATGTTGATGGAGAGAGAGCTCTGTGTCGTCGAAGACAGGTTGTCAAGAGCAGTTGGCATCGAAAGTGAGATCAGGAAAGTCAAGAGAGGACAGCTCAATGTTCGAGCGTACACGCCAGGACGAGGGCAGGATGAGAATAGGACCTTATACTTCTACCTCCCGCAATCAACTTTGAGATTTCTCCGGCCCGCCGTGAGGCCTTCGAATAAGGTTATCAACATGGTCCGCCCTTGCAAACGACGTACATATAAGTGTGTGTTGTCATAGAAGAAAAAAAATTGAATTTGTCTCGAGAGAAGTAATATGTCTTGAACTTAGCTCAAAGCATGTGTACTTTCACACCAATAAGTTTACAGTGCAGGCCCGCGGCATAGTTCAGCTTGCATATTGAACCCAATTAAATTCTGCCTTTATTGGATACTTGGCAACGCTGCCATCTACTATTGGATAATGCCCTTGTAAATAGCCCCTTGTAATGGAGTAGCAGCCGAACGTAAAAGCGACATTCTTTCATTCTTTGGCCCAGGTATTATAGTAGATCATACTCTGTGGTGACGTATAGTACTGTACTGTGCTGAACTGTAGAACTGGCTGGTGCATATCGTACCTAGTACTATGGTAGACATGCTTCAAGACTAACTTCTCATGAGCCTCTGTTGGTATCGCAGCGGATGACACCGGAGAGACTAGGTAGGCTGCTTGTATGGCTTCTGTATGTTTTCCATTCACGATGCATCGTGCCAGAATACCCATGCTCTATAGGAGACGCACTTCTTCAGCGCAGCATCACGTATTACCCACGTGTTCCTAATACCCTTGTGTTGTCTGTCTCCACAGCTTCCATACGGGTAAAGAAGCAAATAAGCCTTTGTTGTTGCGAAGTCGAGCCAAATCGCCGATCCTACCGGAACAGGGACGTGGGAGCCACAACGCCGGGCGGAGATTCCACCCACTCGGATAGCTACAGTACCGTACACAGTACAGTACAGTACACTCCTTATGTACGAGCTCTGTCACCGAGTCTGCGTTGTGGCTCAAAGTACGCACACATGCAAGTGTAAGCGTTCCAAGAGGAGAATATTCGCAGCTCGGAAACCATGCCAACCTCTGTGGGAAAATAGTCGTTACCGTAGCAAGGCTACCACGACTTCTACCGTACTACTGTACGGTACGATACTGTACTGTACCGTAAGTACACCGTAGCTAAATTGGCGCCACGGCCCTAGTCTACTGTTCTGTACATACTTCGTACTTGGGTGAATTCATATTAGTTCGATATCTGTGCGTAGGTGCCCGTTTGACTGATGCCGATCAGAGACTTGGCAATGCTGCTTCTGCTAGTTTTTCTGGTATCTTGTATGGCCTTTTGGTGGCTGCAATCACTGCTTTACATCGTTCTAGCGTTTCTCGAACTAGCTCGGGGATTGGGCCTGTTGTAATAGCTCCCACGCTTCCAAAGCCATTCCCCGAAGCTTGGGGTGCGACCAAAGCATCTTCGGTTATTGATCTTCCGTATACTTTTTCTTTCATGTAGGTCGTTTTGACAGGAATCATCAATTCCAACTAATCGCAGGCCAAAGAATCGGTGTGATATCAACAGCTGCAAGCAGTTCTTACATCAAAGCAGCTGCGTAACCTTTTGCACTATCTTGTTGAAATTGAAGATCTGAGTGTTTTTCGAGTATTCTTTAAATCTCCGGAATAAGAACACCTGAACACAAGCCAGCGATTATCGATTCCCAATCTTCGTATCGGCTTGATATTAATTCCTCAAAATATTCATCCGATTTTTCGTTGATCTGGACTTGTTACGCCATCGTCGTGTTTAAGGTTCGAATAGCAGGGAGATACCATTGAAATGAATCGGTCGGTTGATTGTTGAACCGATCTCTGCCTTCAGCGTTCTCCCTTGTTGTCTGGCCTCTATATATACAGTTTCTGATGAATGGGGCTCTGGGCATCATGTGACCTCGGCTTTCTCCGACCGGCCTGCTCGTCCGGCGGAGGCATCTTCGACCCGAGTCACCTGACTGCACATGACCCGTCACATGACCTGGCTCCTGCCCCGACTCCTGACTCCTGACTCCTGACTCCTGACAGCGTTCGAACTAATAACCTTTTCGTTTAAACGTTTTCGTTGAGGTGTATTTAAGCCGGCTTTGTCTTTTTGACAACGATGTTGCGGTGCTAATCGATTCGATATTGCATCTTGAACTCAACGTGTAGAAATGTTAAGACGAAGAGCAATTTGGTGGTAAGTTTGATTGGCGTCGATATAAACGGTTTGGGAACGCCATTATTCATCTCAAAACGTTGGTGTTGTGAGAGTTTTTAGTGGCTCCATAATCAAAGTCGTAAAGTCTGATTGAAAAAGTGGCAAGTTGGCATGAATGAAAACATGGGCCAGTAAGTGCTCTTGTAAACAATCCCCTTGCAACAAAACGCTCGGGAAGCCAGAAAAAGGCACGAGGTAGATTTGTTATTGTTTCCACACGTACCAGAGTACATGGCTCTCTGCCAATCCTACTGTATCGAATCTAGATACCTTGGATCCTAAGAATCTCGAATTGCAATTGCGGTCATGCTACTGATTCAACCTTTCCTTCGCTTGTACAGTAGCATGTGCGTCTGAGACTCGTTCCGATCTTTTGCGAAATTCAATCTAGACAAGTGGTCTTCGTTCTTCTGTATAAGATGATCAAAGCTCTTCTTATTACGCTTAGGTCTTTGATAATCCAATGGAAGTTCTCGTCGCTTTCTGGAAAAGGTCAATGATACACAAGTGAGATTTACAGTACATACAGTATCTGGAGATTTGGGTTGAATTAATTGCTTGTAGACAAACTTTCTTTTATTGCATCGACTCTCATCGTTAAACATACCTTTTCTGCCCCGAGCGCGTGCGATGAAACGTCAACCTGTCTTTTCCAGCTGTTACTGGGCTTATATAGAAAACCACACGCCCACCTGTCTTGCGGGCTATTACAGTCTAAAGAACTCATCTTGCCTTGTGAATATTTCCCATTTGTGAATCTGATCCTAGGCCTAGAGAATCCGTTTGATTATACTGTAACATCGGACATTCTGTCGTCGCGCTCTTCAAATTTCTAACAACGCCGCGGTGGTCATGGACAACTCTCCCCCACAAGCTCTTGGTTGAAAGCGGGCTCTCGGGAGACACTGACTCGAACCGAGTTCCAAATCTTAATCAGTACCTATCTTATTGTCCTCGAAGATCCAGACACGTCTTCAACTGAACCAAACCAAACCAATCCGCAACCGGTTATCTTTTTCCCATTGCACTCCTTAGCAGTATTTTCAACCTTTGCAGCCAAAGATAACACTATTGAAATAATTGGCAATAATAATGCTATAAGATAACTCTAAGTTTTTTAACATAGCAATAGTTGTTTTGCTTAGCGACAGTAGGATATAAAGATATTATCGGCCAATTATAACCCGAAGTTCCTGGGGACCCTTGTTGAACAAAGGACAAAAGACAACCGCTGTACAGTACATACTATAGCACGCAAATTATAGTGCCGCCAAGCAGAACTTCTACCAAAAGATACGATGAGATAATAAGGCTGGCGACACTAGTGAAAAACTCTGATCTGGGAAAATGCGGACCTGCCTTAAGAAGTATCTCATATCATAGAACCCGCCGGGCCAGAACCGAAAAGACCAGTGGAAGTGCCTAGACCGTATGCTGGCCGTCCGCGCGGCTGAACGCGTACAGCACGTCGTCTCCCCGAGCCTGACTTTGTGTCGATGGACGAAAGTCAGGCGAAAAAAGAACAGCAGAGTTGTTAGTGGCAAACGCTTGGTTGGGCCTGGAAAAGGTAGCCGAGCATCCTTTGCTCCCTCGTTTTCAGATCCTCGACTTTCACTTCAATGATACCAGATAGTCTGCCGTGCAATAGGACCATTTTGGACTGCGATGTGTCTTTCCAAAACATCTGATGGTCCAACTACCCAGAGGAAACAATATCCCCTCGACTTGCGAAAAGGAAAATGGTACAAATCCTCTTGTAGAAGGACTCAACTGGAAAGTACACTCGCGCGTTTGGCATGAGAAATCGAAGCTGTGTCTATCTAGATCTAGCTAAAAGCTCTCCTGTCTGGTCTCCTCTTCTACCCAAGACACAACCGAAGGAACTATCCCCCAGCAATTTCGAAGGGAGAAGTTGCTGTCCATACGCCACCCACGATCTCCAACGACGTCCCCATTCAAACCTCTCCAGAACCCACGTTACGTCTCAGCAACCCCCACCATTCCTCTAAACCTCCCAGAAAGCTGCGGGCACGATGAGAGCCCCTAATCCTGTACAGCGGATGGCTGCCAGTGCAGAGCATTGCGCCGAAATCATGGAGCGTGTCACTAGACCAGGTACCACCGACGAACAGCTTCACGAAATCAACAACCGTCTCCACCGTCTCAAGAGAGACTACAGTACCTACCGAAGTCGGGACCTTCAGCGACCACCCCGGGGAAAGTGATGGGGGGTCTTGCGAACGTCGGCAAAAAGGCCTACGGCGATGCGCGGCGCGAAACGGAAGAGGATACACAGAAGCGAAAGAAGACGAACACGTCTCAGAGGTGAGTGCTGCCTCTGTGAATCAGATTACCATATGCTGATTCTGTTCGAGCCTGCTCGGTCAGATGGCAAACCAGGGTGGTGATATGTGGGGGAAAAGGGTCACGGGAACGATGAGACTGAACACTATCGCATCGCAATTAAATCGTTATTTGCGTCCGCTAGAAGAGGGATTCGATTATTAGGAAGGTGCTGGATACTGAATAATCGGATGTGAGGACATGTTCAATGTTCGAAACAAGCGTTAATCCCATAGTCTGGGACATTGTTGATCTCTCGGGGGTTCCCTTTGTTATCCTTAAATCGGATGTTCGACGATCTTGGTTCTTTAAGCAGATGCAAAACGCTTTCAAGTACCTTGGGGGTTGGTAGGCCATGCATCGACTTATAGTCGCGCTTTTGGAACGTAAAAAGATTTCTTTCCTATTCTGGGTCTGAGATCTATACATACAGAAAGGAAGAATCCGCTAATTTAACCGAAGCACGAGAACTAGTTCTTTGCTCGCTCCTGTACACCGATCCACCCCCTCTCGATCTCAACGTGAGAATAAAAACAATCTTCCCTTGTCTTCCGATAGCTTTCCCTCTCATTCATGTCCTCAACACCATGCACCAATCAACACGCCAATACGATGGCCACATCGCCGGAAGCGATAGCAGCCACAACGGTTCCAGAGAATCCTCCCTCGAACACCCACAACGCTCGTTAGATATAGAGTCACGATGTCCTCCGATTCTCTTTATGAATGTGTGACGTTGCCTAGAACCAGCAGAACCGTTTGATCAATAGTCCATGAGATCCTCATGCCGAACCCCCTGGATTTTCACCCACGAGCCTTGGTCAATCACGTTAGTGCAACCTCGTCATGCCCGAGGGCTGGTTCGATGTCGAGATCCGAGATTCTTACTAGCGGCATAACAGCTCCAGAGATTGAAGTTGCTACCCATTCCACTCAGACAACGAATCTCCCTACGTCCAGCCTCGGTCTGCGTCATGTTCGGCTCATCCTTTCGCCATACCGCCCAGTATTCATGCCCTCCCACGCAAGACTCTAGAATCGATTTACCACGAGGCTCGAAGCCATAATGGTTGTTACCAGGCTGCGAGGGTCTTTCAGGGGGGGGGGGGGGGGGGGGGGGTTCAAGCTCTACTCCCGTGATCCGATGCTAGTATTATAACTCACAAACGGGGTACTGTATAATACTTCAACATAATCATTCCATTTCACAGCCAACAGAAAACCCATCGTTCTCATAAGAACCTCGAAATGTCAGTACTCGTGATGGTGGTTCTTCAAACTGAACATGAAGAAGTCAAAGCACGGGATCCCATCCGTCATCAAATCGACAGACACCTGCATGTACAGTACCACGCTGATAGGAGCACACCAAGTCGACAATCACGGCGTGATCGGCTTCCCCCTCCCTCCAAGCACGCCGTCGTGGTCACTAGGGGTGAGGCCTGAATTGGACTTGCACACATGTCGCAAGCGCCTCTTCCACTACCCTGCATTTGCGCCTCGCATTTTCCTAGATGAGGTAACCGAGACAGACAGTTGGTCTTGCCAGAAAGGTGCTTGGAAATCTCATAAGTTGATACGCGGGAACAACAAGAAAAAGGTGGGCAAGTGATGAGTGGGATTTTTGCCGCGAGGGGAGGGGGGGGGGTAAGATCAGGTAGACTTGCTTTTATCGGACACTCCAAATCAAAAGCTCCAGAATCTCCTCGGACATCAATCCCACCCGGAGTTTCCAACGCGTATCCAAAAGACCGTAAGAGTGCTCGTATACCTTTTTCGACTGGTGAGGTCCTCCTGGGGATTCACGATGTCAGATTGCGCCGTTGACTCGCTTATTTGTGTACATGTGCAGTACAGTACCGGCATTCGACCCCAACACACACTTGGACATCGATACACGGCAAGACTCGCAATTTCTAATATTCCGGTCGATGGATCGTAAATGCTGTCCTTGGTATGAGATGTCGCTCGAACACGGCACACAAATGGATTGGCCAACAACCACACTGACTGTACTGTGATCGCTCAATTCCCAGAAACCAGCCAGGCGCTACTGTGCCAAAGTGACATTCCATCTTTAGCCACGGCTTTACCGTCTCTCTTCCCATCAACAGGCAGTTGGCCTAAACCTGCTGCCCAGAGATGCTGACTGTCAGATGGTCGAATCACGTGTCAAGCGCTGGGTTTGGTTTGGGTTTGGGTTTGAAAAGCTACGACGATACTTCCGTCGCCAGGTCAAATGGATCCAGCAATCACTCTCATTACCGAAGCAAGAGAAACGAAAATCCAAGTGCCGGCTGTCCCCTCGAGAATGCCGAGTGTAATGCTGTAGACTCTTCGCAGCGCTTGACGCGAGCATCGAGCCGCTAGTGGACGGGATATCGCTGGGGGTTTGCGACAGAAACACGAGAAACTCTCCAGAGGTGCACAGTAGACGATGTTTTGGGAATCGTCCAATCCAGATACCAGATCGCGGATCCACTCTGCTCTCCTCTGTCCGTAGTTCAGCCGCGTAACACTGGTAGGATTTGGGAACGAGAAGCTTGTTTTGGAGGTTAATTCGAAACGCGTTTCGCGGTTAGCCAACAAATGGTCAACCTGTCTCTTCTGTCTCGAAGCGACGCTTCGGAATCATCAAGGAGTTGGTCTGTACACTCGAGAGTGGCCGATATGCTCTTGGCAGCTGGCAAGACGGTACAAACAAACACAAGCGAGAATAGCTCCACGTCGAAGCCGTCGTTGTCTTCCCGAGTGGTACGTAGGTAGTATGTACTGTAGGTACTGTACAGTACAATGCTTGACCCTGTACCCGCTCTCCAAACTGGATCAGCGTGTGGTGGTGGTAGCTCGAAACGAAACGTGTCGAAACAAAACACCGTCGTGAAACAAACTTTGTCGACGTCGTGAGAACTGAATGATCACCGTAGGGGCTCAAACAATGGACGAACACGAGGACAACCCAACACAATATATATTCTGGTTCCTTTCCCCTCAAAATACTCATCCACGCCACGCTGTCATCACCCTTCTCGACCACCAACACATCTATACCGCTCCATCCATAACACACAGACAAGCACGCGATGTCATCCCATATCTTATTCGAGGCTCTGTCAACGATAGAAGAGCACGAGAACGACTCGGCGGCGTCGACGACCGACGTTGACGAGACGTCTCTCTTGGGCGAAGAAGAAAAAGGATGGTCACCCCATATGCCGAGGCGATCAAAGCCGAAGACGCGTTTCCATTCCTTCAGATGGATAATCGACACGCTCTTGCTATTCACCACTCTCGTCTCGGTACTCCTCCTATGTTGCAAAGGGAAGAAGATGAGCCACGCCTCGCCGTTGCGGCAGGTAGGCGGTGATTACACCGGCGCCGGTCCAACATGTAAGACCTCTTCCGCGCCCATTCCCCCCCGCCCCGAAAGGATCTCGCGAGAGAAACCTGCTAACCCAAGCCGCAGTCAGCACCCAAATCACCAAGTTCTCTGAGGACCTCCGCTACACGCCCCTCGACCCCTCCAGGATGTTCAGCCCGTCCACCCACGCCGCCTGGGACGCATTGCTGCCCTCCGGCGGCGGCCACAGCCCGCTCGCCACCTCGCCCAACGAGACCTTTCTCACCACGACGCTCACGCACCAGCTGCACTGCGTGTACACGATGGCGCGCATCTTCTCCGGCGTGGTGCTGAACCAGACGGCGCCCCTCGCGCCGGGCGCCGTGCCGGACGACTGGCACCGCCACTTCATGCACTGTGTCGATTACCTCCGGCAGAGCGTGATGTGCGCGGGGGACGTGGCGGTCGAGGTACACGAGCCGGATGCGTCGCCCGAGATTGGGCCCGAGAATGCGGAGTGGAAGGGTCACCATGGTGCGTTGCTTTCTCTTTGGTGCCTCTCGCTGTGTGCTGGGTTCGGCTGACAACAGAACAGTATGTAAGAATTATGGCGAGGTGACGGAGTATCTGGAACGTGAGTACTCTGGCATTTGAGAATGGACGACACCAGACTGACCTTTCTCAGAACAAAATGCCGATGGCGTGAGGGTTGTTCTAGGTCTCCACGACTGAGATGTCGAGAGATTCGGGAGAGCTGTTATTTAATCAGGATTGAAGCAGATGATGAGGTAGACTCGGGGCAGGCGCATAATGTTTCCTGATATAAGATAGCCTCCTCGCTTGAATGCAAAACACCACGAATACAGTGGCATCAGAAGGTCCAAGTCAAGCATTGCCTTCGTAATGATGTCCGAAAAACATTGACGGCTTTCCGAAAAGGTGACAGTCAAAAACTGAGGCGAAGAGGAGCAATTGACCCAAGATCGCAATAAAACATCAATGGACGTTTTGTCTTTCCGCATCGCGTAGACCCCATCTGCTGGCTTCAAACACGTATTCTCACTGATAGAGAAACCGGGAGACACGACACACACACACACAGATAGAGAGAGAGATGAGTGTCTGATAAAAGAAAATCAAACACTACCATGGCATAAAAGCGTTCTTCCTCTGCTCTGACGGCCAAAGCTACCATGACATAAAAGCGTTCTTCTTCTGCTGACGGCCAAAGAACCAAAGGTCAAAAGTCAGGTACTAAAGAGCTTTGGAGACAAAAAGAATACCATACTCATGACCCTTCCTGCACTAGCAAAGCAATGTCGAGATATTCTTCCTACGTCGAATCCGTGGAAGCCATGAAGGCGTAGCAGGACTCGGATTCGGGCTCCCCGTCTGCTGCGGAGCCAAGAAGGTGTGCTGTCAATTGGACATTGACACAACTGGGCAACGTGTTTGTAGCTGCGAAAGATTGGTTTATTTTATCGACATGTGGACTTTGACTGAGATAGCGCTCAGCTTTCTCGAGTTTAGATTCTGCTCGTCGAGACGAGAATCACCAGCGCACCAACTAGGCCCTACTCTTCAGCAGCGACCTCCTTGATTGCATCCGTGATAATCTTGATGCCCGCTGCCATATCCTCCTTGGTGATATTCAAGGGCGGGATGAACCTCAGCGTGTCATAGATCGACGTCGTCAGGACTAGCATATCCTTCTCCATGCACTTGGCTTGGATCTTGCTCGCGAAGCCCTTGTCCGGCGTGCACTCCACCGCCAGCATCAGTCCCAAGCCCCGCACATCGTGGATCAGCCTGCCAGTCTCCGCGTCCTTCCAAGCCGCGTCCAGCGCGGCTCTGAGTTCCGCCCCTCGCGCCTCGACGTTCTTCAGGATCTTCTCTTCCTTGAAGGCCTGGGCCACGGCGACTCCCGCCGCGCACGAGACTGCATTTCCGGCGTAGGTCCCACCCATCGAGCCGGGCTTTTGCAGATCCATGATCTCTTTCCTGGATACGATGCCGGAAAGGGGGAAGCCGTTGGCGATGCCTTTGGCCATGATCATTATGTCGGGACGCACCTGGTAGTGCTCGATCGCGAACATCTTTCCAGTTCGGCCGAATCCGCACTGGACTTCATCCACGATCAAGAGGATGTTGTTCTTGTCGCAGATCTCTCGCAGCTTGGCGAGATATCCGGCGGGAGGGGGGACGTAACCGCCTTCTCCCAGCACGGTCTCGACGACGATGGCCGCCGTATCACTCGGCGCCGTCTCTCTCTTCAACAGCAACTCCAACTGCAGGACCGGGTCCATGCAGCAATTCTCGAATCCAAACCTCCCATCGGAGCGAGTCGCGAGGGAGCATTGCCTGCAGTACGGGAACGGCACCGAGAACACGCCTGGCATCAGGGGCGCGTAGTTCTCCCCGTAGACCGTCTTGCTCCTCGTCATCGCCATGGTGCCGAAGGTGCGTCCATGGTACGAGCCTTGCATCACAATCACATTCTGCTTCTTGGTCGCATGTCTCGCCAGCTTGACAGCCGCCTCGACAGCCTCGGCCCCAGAGTTCCAGAAGAAAAACGTGTCCAGTGACTTGTGGGGCATCAGCGGCAGAAGCGCGTCGACGAGGTCGAGATAGGATTTCTGGAACGCGATGTTGACCTGGCCATGCACCAGCTTGCCGACCTGCGCTTGCGCGGCCTTGGTGACGGCCGGATGGCAATGGCCGAGATTGGTGACGCCGATACCTGAGGTGAAATCGAGCATTTTGCGGCCTTCTACTGTCGTGACATAGCTGCCGGATCCGCTCTCCAGGACCTCTGTTGAAAGGCGTCCGATTCCTTTGGCGACATGCTTGACGCCGAATTGAGCGAGCTTCGTGAGACTCATGATAGTGCCGGTGTCAAGAGAGTGAGCATGAGACAAGCAGGTAGTGGAGGTGGTGAGAGGTGGTGAGAGTTGTGTCGTTGGAACGTCAATGTTGATCTTATATAGACGAGAAGAGTGGGGCGGAACGGAAGTGGTGCCAAGACGGGCGGGGCGGGGACAAAGATCCAGGATGACCCCGTGGGGAGCGGGGCGGGGCGGGTCTTCCATCGGCTGCTAGCCAATCAACCAAAGCCGATATGTCAGATGTGTTGATAAACAGTCGAAGCGAAAACACAGCGGACGTCGAAGTGAAGACCGAACGCGGTCCTCGTTGATTTGTATGGTGCATTCCAGATTGGGCTGGAGAGTGCGTTGAGCTGAAGGTTAGTGTTTTTGAGCCAAACGCAAACGCTGAAGTGTGCACTCAGTAAGCCTGGAATGCAATGCGACCTTTTTTTTTCATCAGTAATGCATTTTAGCTCGTACTCCGTCATCAAACAGGCTTAGTGATGGACGGTATAATGATCTTCTTCTGATTCACATCTAGCTTTGCAATTTTGATATGCTTATGACGGTATGACCACCGTGCTTCAGAAGCGTCCAGTGACTAGGCAATAATTTGCAATTTGGAAAGGAGCAATCTGAAGCAAAGCCACTCCGAAAAGGAATTGTGGCTGTCCTTTAGGGCTTGATAGACATATCACATACCTATAATGCGAAATTGTCCTCCAACCGACTGAAACATTATAACTTCAACTTCAACTTCAGTCCGTGTGAATGAAATCCATGATCGTGTTTACGAAAACGAGCTTGAAGTGTATTGAATCGCATTTGGAAACCGGAGCATGTTCCGCACATGATAAAACCTAGATACTGCCACTTATTGCAGATCTCAATGTCCTTGGAGCTTGCTTGAGAAGACCATCATCAGGCTGCGAAATCCAACCCCAACTGCTTTTCCGTGTGACACGGGCTGCTACTGCATTTTGGGACGCGAGAAAATATTCTTTCGGTCTATGTAGTATCCTTTCCCTAACATAGCACTCGTTGAGAAGAATCGGCTGGCTAGTCCAGTGGTGCATTCTCGGTTTTCAAAGTTAGCCTACTCCGAGAGTAGACGTGACACATGGGGGGGTCGCGTCTCGATACCTGAGTATACGCTTTCTTTTTGCTTTTATTTGCTTGTTCAGAATAATTTCTTTCATGTCTCTGTTTTTCTGTGTTTTTATATATTTTTCAATCGTGTTTTTTTCGTCCAAGATGGTGTGCGACCCACCGACCGATCCTCGGAATCGTCAACGGATTCATCTTTGTAACGATCGATTGCTATAAGAATTACATCAGCAATACAACAGAAGTTTTAAGTTTCGTCAGTATGCACATCCTTGAAAGAATATCAACCATTTTAGTTCGTATGTCGGATAGGTGTCGGGACAAAAGTAGTGCGGCTCGCTTAAAACAAAACATTGACTAAGGCATCTATCTAAGTTTGGTACCCAGAAAGCGAGAGCAGCCAAACATTGCGCCAATACTGTACTTGGACCACTATCGGGCTCATAGTATCGTTCAAATTCTCGGCTTCGCATCTGGCGAGCACGACGAACTGTCCGTTTTTCTGGCGATGGGAGGTGGTGCGACCGGAATCTTGTCCTTCCTCGGCCGACGGCTCAACGTCCTCCTTGTCGTCAATGCCTTCCGGCCACCGACCCCCCACTACCACTGAGAAGTCTAGCCACAGTCTTGCCGAGTCATTGTCTTTCTTCGCTGCATTTCTTGAGTGTTGTGTGCGTCGAACATTCCACGAAGTTGAAAGACTCGAACATAAAACTCTCCACAAAGATCGCCGAAAATCCAGCGCACATGTCCGGACTGCTAATCTAGAGGCTCAAGCGGATACAGGATTTCGTGGTGCTTGGGAAGCTCTGCAGGCTTTCCCACGAGCCGGGTAAAAGGTGTTCCCAGTAAGAGAAGAACTCACAAGTGAGAGATAGATCTCCAACGTTAGACGGTTTTCGACGGTGGAAAGAAGATCCCAAGGCCCTGAGTCTTTTACCTACCTAGATACAAGCCGATCTCCGATCCAGTGTTTCAAGACGCATTGTAGAACTGCCAAACGCACCCGCTGGAGACGTGAATAAGCTCTTTGACTCAAAGCAGGCACTCCCCCCCCCCCTCCCTATCTTTACCGTGACCCAACGACTTAAAACCCACCGTTTCCCTCAGAACCGCAACATACCAACAAGCCTACACCACATCTACAAACTCAAGCCACATGTCACCTCTCTCCAGAAGCAGACGCTACTCACTCGACCCACGCCCAGCACAGGCAACACCCTCATCATCGACGCTTCACTTCCAATCCACATCTCCAGATCCAAGCTTCCCCCTCGTAGACCGCCCGAGGACACACACAGGCGTGCCATGTCTGAGCCCGAATCCACCGAGTACGACGCAGACTCCGAGTCCGAACCCTCGGAACGCTCCGCCGACCCAAAGCGACGCACCTCTCTCGGACCATCCTCCGAGCAACCTAGCGCTGTCGTCCACCAGCCCGCAATCCAGAACCAAGAGCACCCAGCTTCGTCGGAGAGTCAAGAACGAGCAGCGTCCCGTCGCCACATGTCGCCCGTGGTTGGGGCTCCGGTCTCAGGATGCGACCGCGGCACCACACGAGCGGCGTCAGCGCCGGAGGCGGACGTCAAGATGATCGCGCAGCGAGGTCGTAGCGCTGGGACCGAGTGTCTGGGCCGTGGGGTGCTCGGGGATGGGGCGTCGACATTGGAGCCGCTGTCGAGGAAGAGAGCGGCGTTTTCTTCGCTGGAGAGTCTGGTGCCGCCGAAACGTCCCAAGGTACGCGCATTTTTCCACCCCCCTTTCCATGCCTGGAAGGTGTGATGGCTTTGGACTGTCTTGTACCTCAAGCTATGAGGGCTACGCTGATGCGGTGTTGGGATTAGTTCGATCTTGTGGCTGGGAGGTAGAGGGGGACGTGAGATGGCCTTGAAGGGAATGAGCAAGACCAGCAAGGCTTGAGGCGCATCGACGCAAATCTGCTTTCTCGCAAAATCAACTTCATAGGCTGTCTATACATAGGCAATCTGGAAGACTTCGTGCGGCTGGTGAAGGAACTGAGCAGGAGGAGGTGTTGGGGGGACAAATCTCAGATACCGGCATGCCTCATGGCCTGCTTGCACAACAACACAAAGCCTATGAACAAGAACCAAAATAGAGCAAGAAGCCTCACCAAACCAAATACATTCTGAGCCATTCCCTCTCCTCTAACACCTAGGCTGCCGTTTATCGCATCTCCTTCCGATTTCCCATCTACAAGCTAGTCTCGATCTCGGCAGACGTTGTATATACCCGCCTCCATACCACCTATACACCCTCCCCTCCCTCACTCGTTTGAGGCGTACAGCCCAGGCGGACAATCTACACTCTGGCGAATTCCATGTTGACTATCCCCTCCAGCCGGCTCGCTTCCTCAACCAACACCCCCAACCTTCCCAAAGCCCTCCTTTCCGGTGAGACATGGTGAACTGGCTCGAAAATTGCTGGGCTTTGGCATGGGCGGGAGCTTGGGCTTGAAGAGGTTGTGGAAAAGGGACTCGAGAGGATTCGTCGTTCTTGATGTCGTATTGACGTTGGCGGGTTGAAGTTGAAGAGGAAGTGGTGTGTGGAGTTGAGAACGCGATGCGGATGAATCGGTTATTTCGGGTTTGTGCACTTGCTCAGCAATGATTGATATATGAAATGGTGGCGCGAAAAATCGGAATTGAAGAGGGAGATTGAGATGGAAATGGAGAAGAAAATGGAGAGTGAAAGGAAGAGGAAAATGGAGATGGAATAGAGATATAAAAAGAGAGGAAAATGGAAAGGGAAAGGGAGATAGAAATAGAGACGCAATGGTGATGGGATGTTGCTGAAGAGGGCCCACGAGATGAGCTAATGTCGATTTGTAGATGTCTGTCTCCGTCTACTCTTTCTAGAGCACCTGAGCGAATTGGAGTTTTTGCTAGCGGAAGCGAACAACAGCAGTAGCATGTTGGAATAAACAAAGTTTGGTAATGAAATCACAGGATAGCAAAATGCTTAGATCTCAACGACGGAGGAAAACGTGCAATAGATTCTACGATACAATACAGATCCCACCCAAAAAACCCAGATTTATGCCGGGTACCGCTTCGCTGCCCTTCTTCGATAGATGCGCATGCCCACAACGACGCAGCCCATGACGGCGGCAAGAAAGAACGTCTTCTGCAGCATGGTGTAGGTGGCATCGTTGGTGACATCTCCAGCCGCGGGCTTGTTGCCCACGACGGGAGCAGCAGCAGGCGGATCCTGGGCCTCCTCTTCGCCCGCGACGAATTCGGCGTTTCCATATTCAGCTGCAGAGACGAAAAGGCGGACGCCAGAATCAGCCAGATGCCCCAATACATACAGACAGACATACGAGACGATGCGTGCCGGCGCGACGTTGTGACGAGGGAAAAGATTAGAGTTCCGCGCGGATACCTTCTTCTGGCACGGGGAGCTCGCCACTCTTGGTGATCTTGACGTCGGCCTTGGGCTTGTCACCAGCACTCTTGGGCACGTCCTCGATCTTCTGGACGATTTCGTAGCCCTCGAGAACCTCGCCGAAAACGACGTGCTTGCCGTTGAGGTGGCTGGGGGGAGGGATTAGCTTGTGGTAGACGGTATGGGGGGTGGGGGGTGGGCGGAGGGGACAGACCTTGGAGTCGAGGTGGTGATGAAGAATTGAGAGCCGTTGGTGTCTTCCCCGGCGTTGGCCATGGACAGAAGACCAACCTTGGAGTGCTTGAGCTTGAAGTTCTCATCGGGGAAGCGCTCGCCGTAGACTGCTTGCCATTAGCACGCGTCCCTGTGTATTGCTGTCCCTCCGTGTGCTGGAGCCATTGTACGTACTGGACTTGCCGCCGGTGCCATCATGATTGGTGAAGTCGCCTCCCTGGATCATGAAGCCCTTGATGACACGGTGGAAGGTTGAGCCCTCGTAGCCAAAGCCCTTGGCTCCAGTAGCGAGAAGGCGGAAGTTCTCGGTCGTCTTGGGGACGGTTCCACCGTAGAGGCCCATCACGATGCGGCCCAAGGGCTCATCGCCATGGCTGATGTCGAAGAAGACCTTGGAGGTGATCTTGGGGCCCTTGGCAGCCTCAGCAGGTTGGGAGAGAAAGGCGAAGGTGATGGCGAGGATCAACAGCGCCGACGCGATGAAGCGCTGAAGCGTAAACATGGCTGGGGGGTAGAAGGGATTGAGCTTGAGGCTCTTGAGGCTCTTGAGGCTCAATTGGTGGTGATGATGAGGTTGTGGTGTTGTTGTCGGTGTTGTCGTTGATGTTGTTTGAGGTTGGTGGTGGTGTTGTTGTTGGGGGGTTGAGGGGAAGAAACGAAGAAGCGACTCGAGAGCTTGAAAGGTGTCGAAAACCGAGTCACGTGAGTGGAGGTGGCCCAAGCTCGAATTTGGTCTCGAGATGCCTTCGACGTCCAATTCAGCATCAACACCAGAAAACTAGAAATCCAAGCTGCCACAGCTCACAACCTCACAATGGTAAGCTGTACCTCTCTTCCATGCCTTTAAAGCAACGCTTCTAACCCATCACCCCCCAGGTCTTCATCTTCAACGTGAACTTTCTCGAATCCAAAGTCCTAAAGGTACATCCTTTCCCATCCTTTGCGCCTCCATCTTCCTCTCTTCTTTGCTAACCACTACTCTCCCCCCCCAGAGCGCCCTCGAGACCTTCTACGGCATTGGCACTCAACACTCCTCGCGTCTGCTAGCCAAGCACTCCATCTTCCCCGGGGCCAAGGTCGGCGAGCTGCCGACCAAGACGGTGCTCGCGCTGAACGCCGACCTGGCTGAGATGAAGCTCGAGAACGACCTGCGTCGCGAGGTGCGCGCCAACATCATGCGTCTGCGCGATATGGGCAGCTACCGCGGTCGCCGTCACGCCATGGGATACCCCGTCAGAGGACAGAGGACGAGGAGCCAGATCATGACGTCGCGGAAGCTGAATCGCATTGATCGCGACAGGCAGGGACAGGTGTGAGACGAGGGAGGGGGGAGAGGTCTTAGTGCGATGGCATAGAATCGGGTGTATACTATGATGTACGAGTCTTGTGGGAATATTGGACGGGTCGGTATGGATACCCGGGGACGAGGCTGCTGGGATGGGCGGGGGGGGGGGGGAGAAAATATCCATCGAGAGGGACAGCCGTCAAAAGCCTCAGGCAAGGAATGCCATCTCTTGATTGCTCGCGTTTTACTGCTTTGCCGGTGCTTCTTGTCATTCGTGGGTCCATTTTCTTGTGCTTCTCTCGCATGCGTACCTTTTCCCATGCCATCTTCCTGTTCACCACAAAGTCTAAGAGCCTCAAAATATTTTGCCGCTATTCCACCTTTCTAGGACTGGCTTTAACCATTACATCGCTATGACTATCCATCGCGAACGGCGGGCGGCAAAGGAAGCATTAGACCCATCGGCCGAGCGCGTTGCATTCAGACTTTCAAACACGAGATTTGCGTTATGGCAATTGCATACTTTTGCCCTTTGCGTCTTGGATGCGGTTGATACAATAGATGGAAACTCATATCTCCTTTTGCTTTGCACGTCTCCGTACCTCCAGAAGGGTCTAGAACAGCAATCTATAGTTGGAATTCGCGAGAAGTTAATCAAATCCAGGTCTTAGAAACCCTTTTCAAAAGCATTTCTTTTCACTTCGATACATTTAACAATATTATCTTCTTAGCGCCTTTGGCCACGCTCCCGGTGCAGATAGAAACTCCCTACAAGATTCCTGTTCTATTCTTTTGGTCAGTGCAATCGGCTTTCGTCCTGCCTTTCACTTACACAATCACTTGCAGTTCGTTGGCATCAGTTACATTTTCTCGCCGATCAGCCCTCCAAGACTCCGACTGCTTCCAGGCCTTGAGTTCCATTTGATTTGCCTATGCCTTTTTTTCTCCCCACCTTTAGAGCCAGATGAATCTTACCCTCTACGAATACCACGGGTTACTATCCCGTCCTTAAATAAAATTTTATTCAACGGGTTTACTTGTCACACATTTTTAATAAAAAAATTCTGGAATATTGCAATCGGCATATATTTAATTTCCCGTGAAAGCTTTTAAGTTGTAAGCATAATTATAACAGTTTTTCCAATAGTAAATACTATTATTTTTCTCGTTTCGTAAAAATTTTCAAGCCCGGTAATCTAGCAATAAAACCACTATCGGATCAAATCAATAGCTTTAAGTCAAAAAGTTAATGCGTTGATAAATCTAAAATGTATGCTTTAAATCAATTATTAATTAACACAGTTACTTTTAATCTTTAAATATATAATTCAAATCGATTTTCAATATAGGCTTCGGATCAGTCTTAGATCGAGGAAAAACTATAATGCCGTACGCTTTTTAGCCGTGATAACTTAGAGCTGTTAACCGATGGATAAGTCTTCGATAAGAATAACAAAGTTTCTTTCTATTTATAAGAATGTAAAAAAAATGCAAATGATTTTACAAAATAATAAAACAGTTTTTTTTTTTACTAATTGTATTATAGCTTCGTTATTTAGAAATCGGCTAGCGGCTTCCGTTAGTTATTTTAAAAAACTATTTGTATCTATTTTCTCTTTTGCTTTTCTTTGCTTTTTCTTTTCTGTTGTTTGTTTTAACAACTAAGCGGAGTTTTTGATATTTGATACAAATACATTTTCAGCACCCGTTGTAGTAAATAACTAAAAGAAACAAAAACGCTTGAATAAATCTGAAAATGTTCTGAATCCAAACAAAGCAACGTAATTAGTTTGAAAGTGGATTATAAATGCTTCAGATAGTTTCAAGTGTTAGCTTTAAGCCGATCTTCCGACGACGTAAAAACCTTGGACTGAATAAAAATTTTAATTTATAAGGAAAAAAAAAAGCTTCAGTTTTATTTTGCATCGAGAAAGCGACTTCAAAGCGAAACAGAACTGCTTGGGTATTTTAAAATGCAAATCAATCTTGGATCACGTAAGTCATATTAAACAGAGATGAATTTTTGAATTTGTAAAAAGCAAACGCTCTGATTTAGTTCTGCATCGCGCAAATGACTTCGAGCTGAACTAAACGTGCAACTATCTAATCATCTCTGCATGGTCCTTGCAACCTAAAGGTACCTATGGCTCCGCTTCTGTCTCCAGAACTTGACGTCCTTCCAAGCATTCTTGAACATGCGGTTCGTGCGAGAAACAGCGACCTTATCATCAGCGTAACCCAAGACCCACGCATGGCGGTTTCTGTTCTTCATAGAGCGCAGATCACCGACTTGACCGTCGTCACTCCCAGCAACACCTTCATGGATACCCACCTCCCACCGCCAACGAAGGGCAGAGAATCATCAGCAGGGCTCGTGGCCGTCATTGCCGCCTGCCCGACGGCGAAAAAGACATCGTCGGGGCGGCGAGCGGCGGCTGTGGCAACGCGGGGGCTGCTGCGGGCTTGCAGATTACCCATGCTCTGGCTTGGGCGGGCGAAGGGAGGCATATCGGGGGGCGAGGCGGGGGAGGCACTGGCAGCTGGACGGGACGGCGTGATGATGATCCCAAAGACCTCTTCGTCGCCGCGTTGAGCAGCGCCTACATCCATTCTGTCTTCGCCGGCGGGGGGGTGTGGCTGCTTGTTCTCATCACCCTCGGAGATGTGTGCCTCGTCGTCTTGAGCCCGGCTTCCATCGATCGCGTGGTAGTTGCGTTGTTTACGACCAGCAGCAAGGTTGGCGAGGGTTCGGAATGTCTTGATGACGGGGGCTGTGGAGGATTTGGTCAGCTTCTTGAAGGTGGAGCCGCGCGTCGTAGCATCTGGAGACGGAGCGGAAGCAGCGGCGAAGATCGTGGGTGGAGGTCTCTCGAACCCTTCAACAGGATTGAGGGCCAGACCGTTGGCGAACGTGGGTTGAGATTGTCCCTCCGACAGAGCAGCGGCATTCTTATCCTTGTTCTTATGCTTCTTCGGGGTTGCAGCAGAAAGATCGTCGTCTTGGTGAACACTGAGCCGCAGGAACGAGAATCTTGAAGAGTTTCGGTCTTGGTTTCGGTCTGGTTGCGGAGTTTGAACGTGCATGGATTGAGCATCAGGAACTATGAAAGAAGGTGTTAGCTAAATCCGTTGTTTTGAAAACTAGATTTGACTCGAAGGATTAAGCGAGGAAAAGAAAGCTAACACGCAACGTACCATTTCTTCTGAATCTGGAACCAAACACCGAGGATCTGTGGCCTATGCATATGTCAGTATCAAATCATATAAATGATAACTTCTGTTGTTTTGTTATAATAAAATATAACACGTATAACATAAGTATACATAAAGTAAAGTGATAATAGGAAAAAGCACAAAGCAAATAACGTTGTTGGAAAAGATAAGTGTAAGAAGAAGTAGAAAAGAAAAAAATTAAAAACTCAAAAGGAGATCGAAATCAGAGATAGAACGGAGAAATAAGTACTTACTTCTGTAACCATTTCCTTGGGCTGTCGCATAGTCAGCATTCGCTCAGGTTAGGTGTAGGAAAGGAACAGACAGGAGAAACTTACAAGACAGAGAAGACTCGCCGAGCTGATTGACGAAGACGTCATCGGCAGAACGAGGGCCCATCATAGCTGCATCGGAAGAGATGTTGCTAGACAACGCACTCTGACCAGCGCTCGCCATCCCGAACCGAGGTGGATCGGCTTGAATGACATTGCTGCCATGTTGCGAACGAAGAGGGGACTGACCAACACGAGCGCTTGGAGGCGTGGTTGGCATACTGAAGTTCGGAACCCGCGAGGTCTCTGCAGCGCCAGCAGAGGTGCCGGTTGGCTCACGACCCATGTTACCCACGGGCGACGACGCAGACATGTTCGTAGTCCTCGTGAGTTGTTCTGATGAAAGGTGTATGGAGCAACTGTGTCAAAGAAGGAGAGAGTATGAGAGAGGTGCGCGGAGGAGCGGGACGAAGGCCTTGCTAGTGTGCTTGAGAGAGTGTGAAGGTGTGTGGAAGAAAAGAGATCGGAAGAGAGAGGAGAGGGTCGGGGGTAATTTATGGTCCAACTTGTGGAAGGCGCGCTAAGAAAAGAACGCTAACGGTTTCGCGCTGCGATCGTGTCACTGCCTGGACAACCGCGGCGGGTGAAAGGGGAAGGCGTCATGTCAAGGCAGTGTCGGATCGGGTTAGTCTATGGAATAGCAATAGCATAGAGGTAGTGAATCATCTTCGTAGAGAGAGGAAGAAGAACAGGCGCTGCGTGAATTTTGCTCTATGTATTCTGGTTCAAGGGACGGAGGAGAGCAGAGCAAGTTCTACTCCGTAGAAAAGGAATAGACTCTGTGCTCTCCTCGCCATCAACGTCGTAGAGAGGAGATCAAGAGAGAGCAGGTGTTGTAATCGAAGTCCTCTGTCCATCAGACTCTGCAGGCAGAGGAGAACAGAGCTGACGATAGCCTATGGCGCGGAAGAGAACCCTCCAAGATCTCTGTCCAACCGATTGCTCTCTGAAGTCGAGTCTCTTGTCTGCGCCTGCGCCTGCGAATGCCTTTCCTCGATCTTTCTCCCTTCTCGCGCTTCTGTCATACTGTGCTTTTGCTCTGCCCTGATCTAACTGTCACACAGGAGCGGGCGACTGTTCGAGGTGAGGAAGTCGACCTTCCATTTTCGCAGATCGGAGATCTCAGCCCCTGATGGTGTTGGCACCGGCGATACTCTACCTGCAGACGCACAGCAAGCGGGCGAACGCGCGGTCAGGGCAGAGACATTCTACGGCGAGGTGATTGGAAGTTGGGCGAGGTGGAAGAAGTGGCAGAGAGCAGAGACAACTGTGGGCAGAGAGCAGAGCGAGGAGAGGAAGCAGGAGGCAATTCCAGTCCCTCACCCCTTGTCATTCAAGGCTTTTTCCTCTTTTCGTAAGGCAGCAGAAGGGAAGAGTAGAGGATACAGAGCCGCCGAGACAGCAGAGCGACGCATCCGTCCTTCCTTGCAGAAATCAGCTCTAAGCTCTTGATCTGCTGCTAGACCGAAGTCTTGACCTTTCCTCAAGTCTTCCCGTTTCAACAGCAAGCTATATATTTGCCAATCGCAAAGATGATCAGAAGTGTAATAAATATTTTCGTATATAAACTTCTCTAAGATTTTTCTTTTTTATGCATTTATCATTTAAGGATATGTCCTTTTATTTTCTGTTTTATCGCTTATCTCGAAAAAGACTTCCCTCTATCTATTATGCTCGAGGAATTGTTAGCATTTTAATCGTAAAACACAAAAACTGATAGCTGAATAAAGATCCGCTATCGTACAAGTTTGTTATTCTTAATAATACCGACTAAGCGTTTTGATATAAGCATGCGAAACAAAACAGCGTCCATTTTTTCTTCCGATAATCCTAAGCTTAAGTATCGTTGGAACGCTCAAAGCCAAAACCAGAGTTATGTTTTCCTTTGTTTTTCTGATGTTTAAAAGCCCGAGGATATTGAAAACGCCGCAGGAAAACGCTTGTGTCCAATAGCTACACCGCTGCCTGTTTATAAGCCCTCCTAGCAATGCGTTCCGGTTTGTCTTATATCTCAAACTTGTATATGTATATATATTCCCCTGGTTTCTCCTTCCTTATGATCCCCCTTTTTTGTTTCCGCCTCTAGATTATGTATGTATGTATATATGCCACAATTGTTCCTCCCTTACATCGCCTTCTTGAGGTTATTGGAATCTAGGATATGCCCCTCTCTCTCGCTTTCAATCTGTTTATGCAGATTGCCATTCGTAGAGAATTCCGTTTTGATCTTGTAGAATAGGAAAAAGGAAGGTTTCGTCATCGGGGTGAGGATATTTGTCTGTGGAAGGATTCGAGGTTCTATCTGTTCGAGAGGTATTAGCAAATAGCCTAGCCGCTGATGTTGGGTCTTCGGAAGCAAAACAGTACGACGTTAGTCTTTTCATTTTCTCTCCTGCCTCCACAGTTCCAGATCATTTATTTAGGAGGAAGAGGGAGGATGACCTACAAGTCACATTGCTGGACTTACTACTCCGCCGCTCTTGTCATCGGGTATGTTGATCTGCGGCTGCTCGAATTTGCGCAAGCGCGTATGCCCCTGTTTGCGTCGTATTCTTCTCTGGACATGCGAGACTAAAGCCTTGGGAACGTAGATGAGCACATTAGCAGATTGGCTCTGGGTGCTTCTATCTTCTGAGCAACTCTGTAGACTTTACCTTGGTTTTCGTCCGCTGGTCATCGGACAGTTTTGAGCTCGTTTGCTTCTCGCCTTGTGATGTGTACACTCGTATTTGTGACGTAGCATACGTTCCTTCGGTGGAGGCTCTAGTCCAAAGACATGGAAGCGCTGGTGATCGATCGCGCCGATGCTGGTCATCTGCAGCTCAATTGGTGTTTCTCTAGAGTTGCTGCGAGTTGCAGAGCTACCAACAGACTCTCAAGCTGGCGTGAACTGATGTGGGTAGGGGAGCAGGGCAAGCACACTAGACCGCGTTGTGGATTGCCTTGGCCCCTGCTGTCTCTGTTGAGTGAGATTCGAAGAACAAGTGTCGGATATTGATCTTCCCAGAGACGTATATGAGAGAATGGCATGTATTCCTATTTTTGAGTATATGCAGAGAGAAGGGAGTCAAGTCCGGGGTGGAACTTCGATCTCAGGCGTCGCGATCTACGGATACGCGCGCATTTGTTAATGCGCGTTGCAATTCCTGAAAACAAGTATCATCCAACGTTGTACGGTAGCTAGCTCTGGTTACAAAAGATTCAGGACTTTGGTATCTATCTTTGGCAGTTCAATGTCACTGCGAGGTGAAGTCGCATTTCTGTTCCTTGCCCGCCCCACCACTTCCCAGATGTGCCCCCGCCGAAGTCTCTTCAACGATCTTTCGAAGAGACTGTAGCTTGTTTCCGCAGCACAGAGCTTGCGGGACCTTTGCACTAGAGGGATGTTAGGATTCAACCTTTGTGTTCGTACCTAGCTGTAGATATGGAGAAGGAGGGGGGGAAGCCTGGGCAGAGTCGTTGATAGTGGCCTGGAAAGGATCACATACCTTTCGGTACTGCATCTGGCCATTTTGCTGTCTGAATCCACAGTGTCGTCTTAGGGAGCGGCGTGAGAGAGGAAAAGAAAGTCGTGGAAGCCGAACATTCTCGGCTATCTCGAAAACGTTGTATGAATGCAGGATGGAAAAACATGTAATTGGGACAGGGAGAGAAAGAAGGATAACACTTGGCCGAACTCTGCACAGCTGAGAAGCACAAGAAACCGCCCTTACCCTCCCTCTAGGAGACTTCAAGTTTCCTTCCCGCTGACAGCGTTGTCGCTTGTATCAACGCCCGTGGTGTTTGCATGTCCTATGCTTGCAGTGGTGAAACCAACTCATTGACAAGCTTTCTTCCATGGTGCACGAACAACTTGGACAATCTCTGCGGATTTCTTCACCAGGACCATCCATGCATTACCTGTAGCAAACAGCCCATGCGAGACACAATTCAATGGACGTGTTAATAGAGGAAGCACGTCGTCTTTCCAGCTCGCTTAGTCGAAGCGAGGAATAAACTGCTGTCAAGGGTGACGAAAAGAAAACACAGCTAGGCAGGGGGTCCTCGCTTCGAGCTTAGCGAGCTTGTGTTTAAGCGTTGACGTCGCTTTCAAGAGATCCGCATCTGGAATTTTTAAACCGACCAAGAACCTGCGGATTGAAAGAAAAGGCCTTTGATTTAATAGATCTCTGGAATTGTAGGATTAATGCATAAACGCCGGAAAAATTGAAAGTGTGTATTAAGGTCAAATGCATACTCAGAATCTCTGCCATGCAGGCTGTGATCTGAAATGCTTTGCTCTCGAGCTAACGACCTTGGGAGAGAATAAAAAACAAAACATGGCGGATTCATTTGGCTAAATCGATATGATCACACAGAAGTGATAAACAAGGCTTGAAATCAAGCAGGGACAAAAGAATTGTGATTCTGGCAAAAAGACATGTTTCTTTCCACCTCCCAGCGCATAAGTCTAGGCCATTGATGGCATCTCATTTTCCTCACATCTCCCCAATCCTTTCACACGCTCTTCTTCAGATACAAACTCTGGCAATTGCAATACGCTTTCAACCCCATAACGCCCCCCTCAAACCCGATTCCACTCTCCTTATGCCCGCCAAACGGCACCTCGGGGCTCACCTCCATGTGCGTATTAACCCACACGCTCCCGGCCTCCAACCTCCTCGCTATCCTCCCCGCCTCCTGCAAATCATGGCTCCACACCGAGGCCCCCAGCCCCATCCTCGTATCGTTCGCGCGCGCAATAACCTCCTCCTCGTCCTCCCACTTCAAGATGGGCAAGATGGGCCCGAACGGCTCCTCCGTCACGAGCCGCGACCCGTCGGCCGGGTTGTCGATGATGGTCGGCGTGATGAAGTAGCCGGCGTCCGTGGGCGAGGGCAGCGTGCCACCGACGGCGACGGTTTGCTTTTGGGCCGCGATGTCGAGGAAGAGGGAGCGTACTCGCTCGTATTGCATGCTGTTCTGCACGGGGCCGAGGAAGACGTCTGGGGCGAAGCCAGGGCCGAGCTGCAGCGTGCGCGTGTGAGCTACCATGGCGTCGCGGAACGCGTCGTAGATGGAGGCGTGGATGTAGATGCGCTTGAGCGCGACGCAGATCTGGATGGAAATTCGTGAGCATGTGGGAGACACGACGCCGACCCTCTCGCTCGCTCGAGCAAGGGTAGAGCGTGAGTGGTAACGAGCAGCACCGACACATACCTGTCCCGAGTTCAGAAACGCCAGGCTGGCGATCTTGGGCGCCGTGGCGGCGATGTCGACGGACTTGCAGATGATGGCAGGGTCGTTGCCACCGCTGTGAGATGCCACTGTGTCAGTCTCGTGTGCAAAACGGAGGGAGGGAGCATGGCGTACAGCTCAAGCGTGACTCTCTTCAGCGTCTTGCTGGCACTCTCCAACACTTTCTTCCCCGTGGCACTGGACCCGGTGAACGAGATCTTGTCCACGCCTGGATGAGCCGTGAGCAGCGGGCCTAGATCGCCGTCATCGCTCAACGCCTGGATAACTCCCGGTGGGAAGAAGCTCTGGGCCAGCTCCGCGAGCTTGAGAGCCGTGTACGGCGTGAAGGGTCTACACACATGTCACTCCTCAGTACACCACGTCGGAAGGACTGGACTGGACTGGACAACTCACGAGGCTTTGATGATCACCGCGTTCCCCGTCAACACCGCCGGGGTCATCTTGCCAGCCGCGAGGAGCAGCGGGAAATTCCACGGCACGATGGCGACCACGACGCCGAGCGGCGTGTAGCGCGTGACGATCTGCCGCTCGTCGTCTTCCTCGACGACCTCCTCTTCCGGGATCGACATTCCCGCTAGGAGGGTAAGTCGTTGCACCGTGAGGTCTGTTTCCATTTTGGCCCATTGGAGCTGATTTTCGCTGTCAGCCAGCTGTTCCGCCTTCTTTTCTCCACTCACATGTCTGCCACTTTTCGACCCTAACTCAAGAGAGAGGGGGGGGGGGGGGGGGGGGGGGGGGGGGGGGGGGTGGAGCGAATGAAGACAAGGTCTTACGGGCTTCCCCTGCTCCGTGACCAGCAGTCTCGCGAACTCCTCGCTATGCTTCTCGAGCTCGGCAGCCAGGCCCCGGAGGGCGTTCTGGCGCTCCTCATACGTCGTCTTCGACCAGCTGGCGGATGCTGTGCGGGCGGCGGCCACGGCTTCGTCGACGTCCTGCGGCGTGGAGATAGGTACGGCCCAGCTGTTCTCCTTGGTTGCTGGGTCGATTGCGTGGCGGGCCTTGGCCGTGAGGGTTCGTTTGCCGTTGATCACGTTGGTGAAGGTCGTGAAGTCTAGCTTGTGGCTATCGTCGTTGGCGACCCGTGCTGGTGCTGGGTCAGCCGAGGGAGCCATGGTGGATCTTGTTGGAGAGCGAGAAATGATAGATGGGTCTTTATTCATGAATGGGATCAGAGGATTGGAAAACTAGAGCAATGGTTGTAAGCTTGCAAAACAGAACAGAGAGAGCGCCCTGGCCAATATATACCTTACCTATCTGTAGGTACAGCACCTGTTACAGAATCACAAGCCCGCACGCGATCGCGAGACCGGATTGGGGGCCAGTAGAAACAACAGTGACGTTCAACTGCTCAATATCAAGTATCTCTATGTGTCAAGCCCCTTCTAAGCCCACGATCACCAAACATTCTTGATTGCGATGCTGGTGGTGCTGGTCTCATGTTTACACCCGGACCAATCAGATCGGGTCTCGCTTACTCGCATAACCGCTGTGTCCAGCTACCACGACTTCCGTGATAAGAATCACCGCTTCTCATGTCACATCTCTCCACCATGGGAAAAGATATAAGAGGCTATGAGCTTTTCCCGCTGGCTTACTCTGCACGGTTTCATCCCCCTTACGAGCGATGCATTTCATGCTGACAATGCGTCTTCGCCTAGCGCTTACATCTGTTTGCTTCAAGATCCAGTAGCTTTTTTACACGAGAGACGCAGTTACTATCCGGGAGTGGCTTGCTTCCCCTGCTATCAGCGATGCAATATCTACAGCAGCGGCCTACTCGTCCTGGTCATGGAGCGCAATGACCGGACTTCGTCACAGTGTCGCCTAGCCTCCGCGATGATGTACGTACCCATCCACGAGAAGCAACGCGCCAGAAGCGTTCTGAAGAGCCCTTTTTATTTCGAACTCCCATTTCATCTTATTCTCATCCTCGCTCACGAGCAAACAGCGACACGGAAGTTGACTGGTACCGTACCCAGGGAGGGAGCATTGATGTGCGTCAAGCGAAAAAGCAACAGTCAATCCACACCAGGTACAATTCTAGGACTCCTTGCGACTACGGAGATGTGCACATCCCACGAATGCCTCTCTTTTCCATCAGAACCACCATATGCGCAAGCTACTCAGAAGCCCATCACCCTGGTCATTGCATCACCACTTGCAGTCCCTCCAAACTCACGCCCTGGCTTGGTTTTCTCACTCCTCACTACCACTACAAGGCCTTCCTCGTTGGAGGGCAGCGCCACTTTCAACCTTGCTGCGAGATTCCATTCCCAGTGAAGCGGAGCCCGATGGACCAACAACCAGCCTGTCTGTCTTGGAGTAAATCCATCCAAGCATGTGTGAGTACCCGGCAACCATCAGGCACTTCAGGTTACGCTTGCTACCTCCTATTTCACTCAACACCCATCCCACACAAAGCCCCTACCTTGGCCTCTCCTGATATCCATCAAAACCTCAAGCTCGGCAAATCATCCTCCACAGGCCTCACCCCCTCCCGGCGCATCCGCGTCGCAATCGCATCGACCTCTTTCCACACCCTCAGGATATTGCCTCCCACGATCCTCTCCACATCCTCATCGCTCACGCCCATTCTCAGCATCTCTGCCACCAGATTCGGGTACTGACTCACGTCCTCCAGGCCGCGCGGCCCTCGCGGTATACCATCAAAGTCGCTGCCGAGCCCGACGTGCTCGTACCCGATCAGCTCGCCGATGTGCATCACGTGGCGCACGACCTGGTGCAACGTGGCGTTGCGCTCGTATGGCTGTGGCATAGCGCCCGGCTCAGCTCCGGGCGTGGGGACGCAGGAGATGAAGTCCGGCGCGAAGTTGACCATGACGAGGCTCCGCGTCGCAGCGACGAGGTGCAGGATGGAGTCTGGCACGTTGCGCGGGTGCGGACAGAGAGCGTGCGCGGAGGAGTGCGAGAAGATGGCGGGGGCGGCGGGCTCTTGCAGAGCGGCGCGCATGGTGTCTTGCGAGACGTGGGCGAGGTCGACGATCATGCCCAGTCGGTTCATCTCACGGATGAGGAGGCGGCCGGAGGAGGAGAGACCGCGGTGCAGCGGCGTGGAGGGGATGAGGCCTGAGGGTGTCTCGGTGAGGGCCGAGTCGGCGTAGATGTTGTGGCAGTTGTGAGTTAGGGTTGCGTAGCGGACGCCGAGGGCGTAGCTGGGTGGGGGCTTGGGGTCAGCTGTTGTTTCTGTGGAAGTAGAAGAGGAAGAGGAAGTAGAAGAGGAAGAGGAAGAGGAAAAGGAAAAGGAAGTGGGAGTGGAGGGGGAAGTGGAAGCGGAAGAGGAAAAGGAAGTGGGAGTGGAAGAGGCCTGAAGACTTACTAAGAGCGCAGGTTGGCGAGGGAGTTGCCGATCTGGTGGAGGCCCTCGATGCCGAGGGGAGAGATGAGCTGGCCCGACTTGAAGGCCGCGACCGCGGTGCTGCTGTTGGGTGGTGGAGAGAAGACGGCAGGGTAGGCTGCTTGGAGACGTTTGAGGACGTCGATTTGGGAGTACGTGAAGGCCACGGCTGGGACGTGTCAGAGAGACGGATGGGTGGTCACGCTTCGGTGGTGTCGAAGCAGCTGATGAGCAGAGGAAAAAGATGAGCGCAGGACAGAAAGCTCACTCTCGGCGTAATTCGCATCGGAGAAATCGGTTCCATTGCTGGGACAGGGAGCAAAGGCACTCCAGAACGCGCCCCCGTTCTTCCCTTTCCGTAGCCGAGGAATGTCAACATGGCCGTACATGCCTCCCCCCTCAAACGGCTCCGTGAAATGGGCATCGTAGATCTTGTTGTGGTACCACGCCCTGATCACGATGGCAAGGTCATTATGGCCATCTACACGCCGTTAGCCTCATGAATGGGTTTGGGGACGAGTGAGATACTTGCCGATCAGGGGAGTACTTTCCAGGATCTTGTTGACTCTTTGGCTGATGGTTCGTGGTCCTGGTCTCTGGTCTCCTGTGCCCTCGGGGAGGAACAGCATCGCCAGACTACACACAATGCATATTGCCAGCAGCACGGCTCCAAGGTCGTTGGATGTGCATCTCGGCCTGCCGCTGGCTTTCTCGTCTCCTGGCGCGGCCTCTGTGGGGTTCGCATCGACGAAGCTTTTGACTTCTCCACCCTGGATCTCGGGAGATTGCTTGTGTCTGGGAAGCAAAGGGTGACGCTCGGTCTCGCCTGTCATCTCTGATGAGCATCGAAATAGAAGACAGATGGACAGGTGTGATGGAAAGAGATGTTGTCAGATGTACGAAGGCCATAGATGTGTGTTTACATCTGATGTTCGCTAGAACCTCACTGGTGTCTCGCCCGGCGCCGGCACATCTAGTAGAGCCGAATCACGTGTGCGCCAAGCCCCCTCTCTGCAGCTTCTCGCTCTCCGCTCCGCTCCGCCCCACTCCACTCCACCCCGCTTGCCCCCTTCCCCCTTTCGGCTGGCGCGCCCGGCTCCTATTCTGGGAGCCGCTAGCGCAATAAGATTCCGTCAATCTCATTTTCTGAATATCTTCACTCTGTCCTCATTTCTCTCTCTCTCCATCCTGCTGCCCTCCTCGACTCTGCGCAGGCACTTTGACGACGACGACGGAGCCGACGAAGCCGACGACGACGACAACGACGACGACGACGACGACGACGACGACGAAGCCGACGACCACGAGACAACTGCTCAGTCAATGCAGCTGGCCGAAGCGCCGGTGACCAAAGACAGACAGGCACTGCACGACAGCCACCTCTCGCCCACCACAACCACAGCCGCAGTCACCATTACAACGCCCCAGTGACGAGAGGAAAAGACGGCGAGCCAGTCGGCGCCTTGGTGATCCTTCCATCCGACCCTATTTCGGTGCGCGTGCAAAGAGCGGAGCTACCATGCCGGGTTTCGCGGACTGCTTCTGGTCGCGAGACTACGCCGGAGGTAAGCAGAGCAATGAGGGCGGAGGTAGAAGCAGAGCACCAGGAGACAGCGACTGACGCGAGACAGGACTCGGCGTTCTCTTTGGCAAGCTCCAGCAGGGTGTGCATGAGAACCAGCAGATGCTCACCATTGCACGGATGCGAGCTGAGGCCGAAGACCTCTATGGCATCAAGCTGGGCGAGATCGGGCCAGCCACGGATAGAATTGGCGGCGGCGGCGGCTTTGCTCGAGACGACGGCGCGAGTGTCAAGAAGGTAGGCACGCAGGCACCATGCCACACAGGTGAGAGGGTGCGACGAGCCTCGTGCTGACGCGTGCAGGCCTACGACGGCGTCCGGACCGAGATGCAGGAGGCGGCCAAGAACCACCGCAAGATTGCGCAGAGCATTCGAGACCTGGTCGTGTCGCCCTTTGCCCGGTGGTGCGACGCCCACGAATCGCGCGTCCAGAACTCGCAAGATGACCTGCAGGCGAGGATGAAGCTGCACGACCGGCAGACGGAGCTGGTCAAGAAGCTGCGCACCCACTACTTCAACAAGTGCCGGCTGGTGGAGGACATCGAGGAGGAGAACAAGCTGGCGTTCCAGGACCCGGAGACGAGCCCCAAGTCGAAGATCCCCGAGATCAAGTTGGAGGAGAAGGACGACGACGAAGACGAGCCGATTGAGATTGGCGACGAGATCTACCAGCCGGAGCAGGTCAAGAAGATCTTGGCGCACATCCTGCAGACGGTGAAGCTGGGCGAGACGAAAGTTCCGATTCTGGGCACCTACCAAAACACCACGACTGGGGCCGAGATCGTGGAGTATCTGCAGAAGAACATGGGCGCGACGAGTGTCAGCCACGCGGAGCGCATCGGTCAGGATTTGATCACGCATGGGTACCTGCGCCTGGTTGGGAACGTGGGCAGCATCTTCGCCAACAGTTCCAAGATGAACTACCAGTGGAAGCCCAAGGCCTTCCAGTGCACTGGCATCATGGAATCGAAGCTATCCTTGAACCGTACCTTCTCCATGGCCTCCAACACGGAATTTGCGGACTCTCCGGTCGTGGGTACGGTCAGCGAGTACTTGGCCGGATGGAACCCGCTGAACACCACTCATCCCAATGAAACCCCCGGTGACAAGCTTCGAAGGGAAGCGGCCGAGGCGGACGAGCGATACAAGAGCGCCGTCCGAAAGCTAGATCACCTCCGGTGCCAGCTCGAGGAGGCGATCATCGAGCACCTGCGGTACCTTGAGAAGTGCGAGCTGGACAGACTCAAGGCCATCAAGACCATCATCCTAGACTTCTCCGGCGCCATCAGCAACGTGATCCCAAGTCTGCAATCCACGGTCGACAACATGATGCTCTACCAAGAGACCGTTCAACCCATTGGGGATCTCAGGTACCTGTTGGAGAACTACCGCACCGGAGGCTTCGCGCCAAAGGTTGTTGTGTATGAAAACTACTACAATTCGGCCGATGAGCAGACCTTCGGAGTAGATCTCGAAGCTCGCGCGAGAGCGGATCGCAAGCGAGTTCCGGGTATCATCACCACGATCCTCACATACCTCGACAACCGATACCCCGACCTAGAAGGGGACGAAGCCCGGCGCAGTGTGTGGCTGGTCGAAGTGCCTCTCCATCAGACTCACCGAATCCGTCAAGCCCTCAACACTGGAAAACCATTTGCCATGGAAGCTCTGGACCCATACGACATCCCCATCATTGCGAGCGTTCTCAAATTGTACCTGCTGGAGCTTCCAGGTATGTCACGACTTCTCCCTCCTCCCATGGCTCGCTAACGTCGTCAGATTCCTTGGTCTCCTCTCACGTTTACGAAATCATGAAAACCATCTATTCTACGCCAGCGTCCGAATCTACTGACGAGGCTCGTATCTCTGTTCTCCAAAACACCCTCAGCCAGCTTCGACTGGCCAACATTGCCACGCTTGACGCCCTAATGACCCACTTCACCCGCCTCATCGAGCTCACCTCTGCCGACGAGACGTATATCGCGGCCCTCGCCACGAGCCTCGCTCCTTGCATCCTCCGCCCTCGCACCGAAACATCCATGACCATGGAAGAGAAGTACTCCTACCGCCTCATCCGCGACCTCTTCTCCCACAAGAACACCATCTTCTCTGAACTCAAGCGCGCTTCGTCCCTTTCACATACCATCAGCGTTGAGACCCGACCGCGATCGTCCAGTGGCGTGAGTACGGACGAGAGCAACCGTAAAGCCAACATGGAAGCTCGCGCCAGAGCCATCATCGCCGCCGGTGGCACCAACCGCGGGCGAGACAAGAGCCCGGTGCCTTCTCCTCGAGGTCACCGCAGAGACCGCAGCTCAGGCGGCCCAGAGACGCGCTTCCCGATTGTCTCGCCCTCTCCCACCCTCTCCAGCCACGGCCAGACCCCGCGACAGAACACGGGTCCCCGCAGCAGCCTCGAGGTCCCGGGCGAATCTGCCCCGTCGACCCCCGCCGATCCGACGTACGGGCCCGACTCTCCGCTGAAGACCATCACAAACGGCGCCGAGACGTCGCCGCCGATGAGTGCGCCGTACGTGCCGAGCGTTGACGAGGGCCTGGATAGCGCGGGCGCCGGCGTCGAGAAGCGGAACTCGCTGAATCGGTCCGGGCCGGCGGGCGGCAGCGGCCGGTTCCCGGGAAGGAAGGGCTTGTCGCGGATGGGTGTTGAGGACAGGAAGCGGGACAGCGCGGGGAGTCAGATTGGGGAAGATGGTGCGCGGGTGGGTGTCAGTTTGACGGATAAGGCTATGGATGATTAGGAGGCTGCTACGGGGTGAGGATTTGATAGCTATGGTGACGATGGGGTAATGGTGATATGGGGATAGTGATGGGGGCAATAGAGGAGACCTGGCGACGAAGGAAATGAAGAGCAAGGGAATGGACGAGGAAGTGGTAATGACACATGAACGCGACACTGCGATAGGCAGGCAGGCAGGCCGGCGGGCAGGCTTGGTGTGTATGTACGTATGTGTGTGTATGTGTGTGTGTATAATAGTAGAAGCACGACCAATGTCTCAATTGTTTTCATCCTCCTTCTTTCGTCTCTTCTGCTTTCACTTCCTGGCTTCTTTTCTTTTTTCAGGACTTCTCTCCGCTGTTTTTCTTCTCGGTTCTTTTTTTCTGGGGGGGCTGTTTGTCATCATTGTGTTTCGTTTTTTTTCTTTTATATTCGCTGATCATCAGCGGTTGAGTTTCTTTTCAGGGGAGGGATGGGGGGGGCGTAGGCGGGATTTTCGATGTTTTGTTTTCGGTCCTTGGGTGTGTGCGAGCCGAGAGAATGCTCCCGGCTTTCGGCCGTTTTGGGAAAAAGGAGGATGGGGGTAAGTAGGTTGGTACGTACGTACGTACGTATGTAGGTAGGGAGTGTGGTTTATGCTTCGGAGAAGAGGTGAGACGAAACGAGACGAGACAAGTGAGGAGGACAATTGTTTCTTCCCCTTCGGTTAGCACTAGTGGCGTGTACGTCTGTGTGTATACTCCTGCTTCTACACAAATCATCATCAGCCGGTTGATTACATACATTTATATATACATCACGATTTCCGTACTCGAAAGAGCTGGGTTCCCGCGGTGAATCGCGATCCTAACATTGTCCTGGAACTACGATCGGTTGGTTTTTCTCCTCTCGAGAAGAGCGTTTGCAAGTTGTTGTAGTGTTTGACGGAGGAAATGAGCACTACCATTGCTGTTTACATCGTCGCCGGTTTTCGTGGAGTCAGACTCACATCGCAGCAGCAGTCAGTCGTCCGACTTAGCCAAACAGGTAGAACACAAGCATTATTACTTTTCCCCAAGCGCTATAGCCAAAGCCCCATGCCGGCTATAGCCCCCGAGCCAGCCATGCCTACCCCCCTACTTACCTCTGTGCAACCGCAACCACAAGGCCGATCCAGGGAACCACAGAAACAGAACAGGAGGAGCTTAGGACCGCTCGTATCCCACCGTCGCTGTTTTGGGATAGGAGTCCCTCCCCCGCCAAAAGGGGCGGCTTATTCGGGTCCCCTCGCTGTCCTCGTACGTACAGAACACTGAGCTCTGTGCTGTGCTGTACCTGACTCCATCCTTCCTTGCTTGCGTGTGCGTGATCGACTGCCGTCGCTAGCTGGCTGGCTGGCTGGCTGGCTGGCTGGCTGTCGTGCTACATACCGAGACTTATATTACTGTACTCGCTTAGTCCAGTAGCTGCGCGGACGTTCTGCGTGTATGCACGTATCCGCGACATCGGTGGAGAGGAAGAGGGAGGGGACGTGTTTGGATGATAGTGAGGTCCTGACATTGATCAGTGACGGGTGTTGGTGAACGGGTCTTTGGGGCGGGTGATGGTCGTTTTCGTCTTGCGGGGGAGAGCTGAGAGGTCAGTCGAGTGAGTGGGTGGTGGTTTGGCGATGAGGCTGCTTTTCGCTGTCCGAAGAGAGGCACAACTGGAGAGCTTGAGCCGCAGATTTGGGCTTGTTCCTGTCTGGTTATAGCTTCGGTGGTTTGTTTGTTCGGCTTGTGAGCCAGGGGACTAGCGTGGAGCGTGGCAGTCTTCGCACCCACTTGACAATCACGACTAGCCTCCGAGGGCGAGGACTATCTGGTTTGGCTTGTGGTATATCGCTCGTTTTTGATTTTTCGTGCGGATGAGTCGCGGAAGTCGAACACTTCATGAAGAGAAACCTCCACTTGAGAAGCTAGTCACCCTCGTGCCTTGGGCACAGTTGGTCTATCCAAGATCACATCCACCTGTGTCTACTCACGCGCCATGAACACATTGCACTTTTGTGAGATTTGCTGGCAGGGAGACTATTTACCGATGGGGCTATGCGGTGGAGCGTGGCCAGGCAAGAAAAGCCCCGAGGTTGAGGCTCTACATCATGACCGCTGTGATATCTTCCCAGAGCTCAGATTTGCCCAGGACGGCTTCGGGCCGAGCATCTCTATGGGGAACCGGTGACTTTTCCAGAAGAACTAAAGGTGCTCATGAGGCTGGAAACCACGTTGTGCGCAGCGTTGCTTGTACAACGACGCCCCGTTATTGATTATCTCGTGCGAGGCTCGATTGGGACGAGGAATTCTGTGGTAAGCTATTCTGCGTCCCGATTAGTGTTGCTGGACGTGACTTTGACATCAGCTATGCCCGTTCGAAATTGTCTGCCACCTCTGAGCTCTCGCAATTACGACAGATTCCGCATTGAAGAAGTCCACTGCATCTCTTCACCTTGCTACCCAATGCAATCTACAAAAGACGGCATTTCACAGATGCCGAAAAAGCTCTATTCGGAAAAGCCCAGTCTGATCAAAACGGGCTTGTACATGCTTAACACAGAGCTGTGGATGATCAGCTCTTAACTGTTCCCCGCGGTCTGATATGTCGTGACATGTCAATCCTACGCCAAGGTGATGGGATGAACCGCCAGGAACGTGTTCGCTGCATGGCGATAATCCGACATGATATTTGAGAAACGCACCAGGTGGAGGCTTAATATTTACCGAAGCTGACGACAGCTGAGAGGTAGCAGTTCAATCGTAAGTTCCATGTTCTGGATAAAAACATAAACACAGACAAGAAACTACTCGGAACTATTGCTTAGTGAGATAAAAGAAATAGTGTTTACGAAAATTGTACGTAGTTCGAATGTAGTAGTAAAAGGAGTGTTTACAAAAAGGGCCTTTGATTTTCTCAAGATAGCTGACTTAGTCCTAGGCCTGAAAGATACTATATACACCTACCACCATGCTATTTGTGGCCACACCGTTTCGTATATCTTTTTTCCATCTCACGGTCGCGCAAACATTGCATGGATTGCGTTACTGGCCTTCAAAACGGCAACTTCTACGAGAATCCTGGTGCCACTTCAGACCTCTGGGATGGGCATGATCTGAAATGTGTTTATGTGTGTGGAATTTCCGAGAATCTCAGCCCTCGGGTGTGGGTTCGTAGCATACCAACAAGGCAACACGGCCTCGTGTCAACCACAGAAAGCTCGGAGGTGATATCTGCGTGACGGCATGAACTATTTTCAACCTTTGTTCCGGTGGTTTGTATGCGCAAGTACCTTGCAGCCTGATGGAGTTGAACGGGACTTTGGCCATGTCGGGTAGAAGGCCCAGGAAATGATGTTTTCGCTGACCGAGACTGCCATGAGAGACCCGAGCCATGGCAGAAGAGGATGTCACTGAGGCTATATAATGATCAGTATCTCGCTCTTCCTGTACTCGAAATATCCAAGAAGATCAAGAAAGACAAAAGAGTAACAAGAGTCAACCAATCCAATATCTTTCCACCCCAAGCACCACAGTTTTCATATCAGAAGCCCAATCCCCCTCACTCAACCTCACAATGGCTCCCCAAATCGTCCGTCTTTGCGTCATTGGCCTGGCCACCATCAGCGGAACATTCGCTGCCGCAATCGAGAACGTCGAAGTCGCTGGCCGAGACTACGTGCCTCCACCACCACCCCCACCAACCTACTACACACCTCCCCCTCCTCCATCCTACGGCCCAAAGACCTCCTGCGTCCCGAGCTACATCATCAGCTACGCGACCAACGTGGCCTCGGTCCCGGTCACCAAGACCTACACGGCGCTGAGCACCAACACGGCCTACAGCTACGCAACCCACGTCGCCACGGTCCCCGTCGTCAAGACCTACACCGTCTTGAGCACCAGCACCGGCTACGACTACTCCACCTCCGTGGCCACCATCCCCGTCGTCAAGACCGTTACGAACCTGGCGACCAGCACCACGCTCAGCGCGACGACCTCCGTCAAGACCGTGAGCGTCAAGACTAGCGCCTGTTCCACCATCAAGGTCCCGGTCTACACGCCTCCCCCAACCTACTACTAGGATCGACGCCGCCGCCGACGCGTGTCTGCGGAGAAGACCACAGTCCGCGGGACCTCTCTTGTAATGGGCCTTGATGTTTAGAATGCTGTTTCGCTGGGAAGAATGGTTGCTTTTGTTTTGCTTTCGTGGTGAATTTTGCTGCTGGTTGTGGAAGGTGCGATAACCGAGTTTATCTTCTTGTCATTCCTTAGGATGCTTTTGTCATCGTTGTTGATTTAGAACTGCGTAGAGAAATAATGTATCGTCTTTACGTGCTTTGGACCCTGTCGGACTATCCACGTGTTTCGTAGTGGGCAGCAGCTTTACGAAATGTACTCCATGCTGGGTGGACCCTTGTGACGCCAAAAATTTGCTCCTTTCACTTCACATTTGTGAAGTGTTTTTGTAACATTCTTACTTCTGGGGTCGAGCAACGGGCTCGAGAGTTAGATTGTATGCCTTTACTATATGCGATCTTGCCCTGGGCCAGATTTATGCAAGCTTGGTCGTCACCGCGATGATGGGTACTCGCACAAGTGAAGAAGTGCGGCAGCGCGCCACATTACGATGCCGACTCAGGCCTTAAATACGTATTGACAGCTGATCACACAGGAAGATGCACAAGTAAAACGGTACACCGACATCCCACTACTTTCGGTAAGTACTTTCTTTCATTAAGCTGCCGTCGGTCGACTTCTCACAAACACAAGACAGATCAGCCGTGATCACATATTTGAAACTGATTCACTTTCCATTTCCAACCTTCACTTTACCCCGCTGAAATGCGAACTACTTCAAGAAGAGGTCGTCCGAAGGAGTTGGATATGGCAACGAGCTTGCTAACGTTGCTTGGTACCTTAGAGATTGGAAACTGGAAGTGTTTGGTGTCAACAAAGGGGTAAGATAAATTTTGGTCATCGTGGGTCGGAGATCTTTCGCGTTCCTCGACAGATTGAATAACGTGCTCTGTCTCAAGCTTTTTGGCAGGAGGGACAGAATCGGTAACGTCTTTTCTCTTGTAGGCGTGTGATCGCCTGGGATAAACATGGGCGTCGTTTCGAGAAAGGTTTGGTGAGTGGTTCTAGGTAATCACTTCAAGCGTTTTCAAGCGCAAGACGTAATCGCAGCTTTTTCAATAAAAAATTGACTTCACCCACGGTATTATCTCGCAAACGTCACAAGGTGGATGAATCGGTCCAGCTGGTTACCGAACTCTCCGGGAGTCGCAGTGGATTTTAAGAACCTTACCGATCGCAACAGCTTGTGAGGATGGTGTTTGGATCTCTCCCGGTGATATCTTTGCAAGCATGAGTTTAAAAGGGAGGGCTTGCTTAACGAAGGACGGTGTGACGCCTGTAGTTTTCAATGTTGAGTTGGTGTAGCAGAACTCGAAAAAGTAAAAGTGCTCCTCTTATTTATCTTGTTTAAAGTTGTTAAAAGATCGGAAGAAGCTCCCAAGCTGTCTATCACATGTTCATTCTTTTCGATGCCATGTTGGTGAAACGCTGTAATTGGAGCTTAGGTGGTGTTGTACGTTTTCCTAACACACGTCAAAAAAGCATTTACGAATAAATGCCTTTCATCGAACAGATTATGAATACCATCAAACAAGAGGCCACAAGTTCGCGAAAAGATGAAGTTAGTCTACTGAAGATGTGGATAAGAAACCACCGGGTAGGAAAGGTCCAGCCCGAAGTTCGATGGGGTGATGAACCTGCTTTCCGTGAGGAGCTAAATGGTCAGCTCCTGGTCGTGTGGCTATCGCTGCGTGTGACAAAGGTTGGGGATCATGTATCTAATAGCGTGCACTAGCCACATCTACGAGCTTATAAGGCTTCTCCTTCCTGGAAGCTTTCTGACAATTATCATGACCTTTAGGGTTTGCAACCTTCCTCACTTTCTACGGTTTGTGCGACGTAGTACGAGCATCCTGCAAGCAGGTATTCGCCGTACAGTTTTCGCCTCCTTGAACCTTTGCGATAAGACACTCCGACCTGCGCAAAACGGCAATTACTTGAAATGAATCTTTGAGAATTATAGAACTCACGACACTTCAGATGCGGAATTTTTCTACATGACCATATTTGCCTTGGTGGGTGGCTCGCTTAGCGGTGCTGATTTGCGAAATAGCTCGGCTGGCATTTCAACAATTCAATACTCAGTCGACATTGACATTAACACGTTCAGTTAAGCTTATCGAAATGTCTTTCCTTGAGTTTGTTGACTGATCCTTTGACTTTCTCGCTTCTCCAACATTTACTCGCTTATCTTCGCCTAGCAAGCCTTGGCGAGTTACCTTTTGGCTCAAAATTGGAGTCATTCTTCCTCTTCATCTTATCGACACACGTTGCACCACAAAACACTTATTATAGATTTGTTGCGCAATGAGCCGGCTAAATGCTGCCGAGTCCCAGTTCTTTCAGGCGTATGACCTTCGTCTACGTTCCCAAGCACGAGACTTTTCGATCTCAAGTAGGAAGGTGGAGTGCGAAGCTGCTTGGTATGATGCAGCCAAGTCGGCCGGTAGAGATTGGCATAATGCTTATCTTCCTGTGCACAAGGGTTCTTATATCGCATTGTAGACCGAGATAAACAATCCGGCAAAACATTTCGAAGACCCTCTCTCGCCATGTCTTTGGTCGAGACCGCGTCATGTACCCTTCTCATATCAGAAGGACACAGATCAGTGTGCACAGCTCCTGCGTGGATTATTGATTGTGGATCCAATTCATATGGAGAATATTCCCAAACGGGGATACACCGAACTAGGCAGGAAGCTTTCATTTTAGCATTCATGAGCATCAGGAGCGGCTATCAGTAGGGACTGAAGTCACGTATCGTCGGTACATTGAGAAGTTTCCCGAGTCAGGCAACGCAGTTCTCTACGTCTGGTCTTCGAATCTCATATGGACATGACCGCCTTGGCTGGCTTACTTTCTGAAGAAGTTCTCCCGTTGGGGAAGTAAATAAGCATCCTTTGGGGCGCTAGATATCATGGCTCAGACGCTTCATGCTTCGCATCTGGTGATTGCAAGGCTGTCAAAGCTCACATCTGACAGAACCCATGACATGGCCAGACCGAAGAGCGTCGAGTATATATAAGGCAAGCTTCCAAGGACTAGTGAACGGCATCTTCAGCTTCATACTCGGTCTCTCATTGTACAGATTTATCAGTTTTCTATCCTTCATTCTGTCAAGCACTTCTCCAAGATGCGTTTCTCGTCTAGAGCAGGAGTTGCTGGTCTGCTTGCCACCAATGTTTTTGCTCTTCCCTCCCCTCCTCAGGCCTCAGGAGCCTCAGGGTCGGGTGTTATGCGCCAAAAGCTTAACTTGAACGCTTACAGGCTTAAGACCGCCAGCACCTACTCCAATGCAAGCACCGCGCTAGAACCTGGTCTTACCAATCCTCTCGTACCCATCGACTATGTTGCAGCCGCCATTGCTCTCGTGCGGAGTGAAGTTCCTGGTCTTGAGTTTAGAGTCGTTGACGACCACTACATCAGCTCGAACGGCATTGCTCACGTCCATTTCAAGCAGACCGTTCATGGTCTGGATATCGACAACGCGGACTTCAATGTCAATGTATGTGACCCTGACTCACATTGCAGGTGCCTTGCAGCTAACTAGAAGCAGGTCGCTAAAGATGGATCTATTTTCTCTCACGGAAATTCATTCTACACTGGCGCGCTGCCAGCCGAAAATCCACTAGTGAAGCGCGACCAGGCAAGCAACTCTCTTGAATTCGCGTTCCGAGGTTTTGATCATGTTTTGTGATTGGATGCTTCCTCGATCGGGGGTAACTTGGAAACATCTGTGCTAATACGGACTTCAGATCGATCCTGCTGCTGCTTTGAAAGGTGCCAAAGACGTCTTGGCTCTCCCAATCACTGCCGACCAAGCTGTTGCTGCTCCCGTGGAAGATGAAGACCACCACTATGTTTTTGAAGGATGTACTGGTACCGTCTCGGAGCCCAAAGCAAAACTGGTGTACTTCCAGAACCCAGACTCCACCCTGACTCTGGTATGGAGAGTCGAGACTGATGTCACCGACAACTGGGTCCTCTCCTACGTCCACGCAATTACCGGCACGGAAGTCCTTGGTGTTGTTGACTACGTGTCAGATGCCTCATACACTGTCTAGTAGGTTCTACTCCGAACTCTTATCCCGTGCTGACAGTCGAATAGCCCATGGATGACTGCAAATGACCCTTCGAAAGGAGTTCGTGTGGTAGAGACTAACCCGTACGACTCCGATGCATCCGAATTCACATGGCACGGTACCGGTACCACAACCTACGACACAACTCGTGGTAACAGTACGTATCTCTTTAGACTTCACATGTTTGAAGACCCGGCACGGCTATCCTACATGCAAAGGGAGCACAAGCTCATAGACATACAGATGCAATCGCGCAAGCCAACTGGGAAGGTGATTCTTCTTACTTGAACGACTACCGCCCGACCTCCTCAAGCCTCAATTTCAACTATGGTCTGGACCTCGCAAATTCCAACCCACGCACATACGCCAACGCGTCCGTCACCCAGCTCTTCTACACCGTCAACATGTACCATGATCTTCTCTACAGCCTTGGGTTCAACGAAGCTGCCGGCAACTTCGAAACCAACAACGACGGCCAGGGTGGCAGGGGAAACGATGCGGTGATCCTCAATGCCCAAGACGGCTCCTCCACCAACAACGCCGACTTCTCCACGCCGCCCGACGGACAAGCCGGACGCATGCGCATGTTCATGTGGACGACGACTTCGCCAGCGCGAGACTGCGCCTTTGACGCCGGTGTCATCGTCCACGAGTACACGCACGGTCTCTCCACTCGTCTGACCGGTGGCCCGGCCAACTCCGGCTGCTTGGAGGCTCTCGAATCTGGCGGCATGGGCGAGGGATGGGGAGACTTCATGGCCATCGCCACATTCCTCAAGACGACCGACACGCGCGAGACCGACTACCCGCTCGGTGCCTGGGTCTACAACAACCCCCTGGGCATCCGTGCCTACCTCTACTCCACCAGCATGGAGACCAACCCGTACACCTACGCCACCATCAACACCTTGAACGAGGTCCACGACATCGGCGAGATCTGGGCCACCATCCTGTATGAGGTCCTCTGGAACCTGGTCGACGAGCACGGCATCACGGCGGCGCGCAAGCCTACCTTCGACAGCAACGGCGTGCCCACCGACGGCCGATACCTGGCGATGAAGATCATCATTGATGCCATGGCCCTGTAAGTTGAACCTCTCACTCCACGCACAGCAGCGAGCAGATCAACAACTGATCGAGGAAATCTAGTCAACCGTGCT